>JAYKKM010000438.1:125000-472500 GCA_035772405.1 Chrysogorgia sp. JL179-B06
GTATATAATGTACAGTATTCATACATCTGAAGCATTGATCAGCATAATTGCAGAGTTCACACAGGTCCTTAAAGTACTAAAAATCAGGAAATCTTATCATAAAGTCTTAAAAAGCCCTTACATTTCAAATGAAGATACCTGTGTGAACTCTGTGATTAATTTCATACTCACACCTACCACCAATCATAAAGGTTGTGTATAGATTGGAATTTTACCTCATTTCCTTACAGTATTCCTCCCATTCCTGATATTAACCTGGGGTTCTTTACCTTTACCTTTGGGCCTATATTTTAATAGCCTGCGAGCCGGCTCTCCTTTTAGGTTGGAACCCAAAAACAGTCAAGAGCAGGCTAGTCATAAAAAGGACCTTTATATTTTCTATTATGGTTAGAGTAAGAGTTAGGGCATTATTAGGGTTAGAGTTAAGGTTATAGTTATAGTTATAAGGCGTGTGGTCCCCATATGGTATTTGGCAGTACTCAACACTCTGAAACGTACAATATTGCAAAAACCTGCACTGCAACCACATGTAAACATTAAGATCATGGGAACTAGGCTTAACCTACCATATATACAATACGGGAAAGCATTAGGAATGCCAAGTTGGCAAAAGACCAAGTAAAACAACTGAGTTTGTTTTTGCTGGGCAATTTGCATAACCCTACCACAGAGGAAATCAGAAATCTGTCAGAGAGAAATTCATGAACGGGGATGGCTGACAGCTATAGGGGTTGCACAAAATTACCTGCAAGGGATCAAACTGAAAACAAGTAGCATACAGTATTATATCCCTAACAAAAAAATATATGCATGTCTATATAGGAAACCTATAGGCTTCTATAGGCAATTATGGCCCATTTTCTATGGGCGACCTATAGAGAAACCTATTAGCCTATAGATGCCTATACATGTAGGTGCCTATAGGCTTCTATAGGCAATTGGCACATTGCCTATAGGTGCCCTGTAGGCGCCTATAGACCTTTTCTGTAAGGGATAGACCACTGAAATGACTGAATAACTGATTTTGTTTTTGTTTTTCTGGAACAATATTTAAGTATTAAATATTCATAGTTCTCGTTGATTAATTTTGATACTATATAAACCAAAAAGGTTCCTGCCCTCTATGTCCTAGTTATTTACTGATAGGTTGAACTTACCATTGGGGAAGCGAACATTGTACACAACACAACAGCAAATGTACGTCTTCTTCAGCGATTTGTGGTTTTAGAGAAGGATTATGAGCCCACAAATCATTCCGCTGACAGTTTCTAAGTGTTTACCACTGACTCCTTATATTGCTCCGATAACATATAAAGTCTCTCCGATCCAGCATCGGGCATCAGTTGTAAAATATCTCACACAATATTTGTTGCAAAGTTTTTCTTCATCAATGTCGGTGTACAGAGTACAAACCCACCGTATTGGCAATCTGAAGTCCCCACGACCCCACTTCGTACTCACGCCTTCCTAAGTTCCTATAATTTTGTATAATTTTGTTAGCAATATTTCTCTTAGGGACTACTCATTATTTATTGTACAGAAGGAGCCTAAAGAGAAACATTGGGAGATAATATTTTTTACACAGGCTGCCCTTTTGACACAATTGAATAGCGAATGCCCGTGTTGGGAATAACAGTTTATATTATCTACGTGTTGTCGTTGTTATTACGAGGTTACACTGGTGGCAGCGGTAAAATGGAAGATGATACCGCCATTTGCAATTGAGTGTGCACCGTGCGTTAATTAACTTGATGTTTACTCAATGAAACTCGACGTTGTCAAGGACAAACCCGTTGTTGTCAAGGACAAAGCTTCGGTTTTGTCGTTCGTTACCAAAATTAAAATCACGTTACAAAGTTCAGCTTTGCGCAATTTATACTTTAGAAACGAATTTTAAACCAAAACCGCGCGTAGTAATCAATTTTAAGGACCGTGGGAAACTCCCGCTATAGTTTGGGTCTTCAGTTCACGCTCGAATGACATATCAAATAATTAAAAATATATTGCAAAACCTTTATTTCAAGATATCTCTGTGTATAAACAAGATGACGATAAACGAAATAATCAAAATAAGACCAACAAAACTATTACCTAGCTAAATTTCAATGAAATATGTTCATGTTTCATCGCAATCCGCGACCTTCAAAGAATAAATAACACAACAGTAGTTCTCAAACTCATTAATAATTTATGAGGAAAATTCAAAAGAAATCAATATTTAATCAGTGTTTAGAAATCGGAGGAAGATGACAGTCAAATTTACCAAAGTTTGAGTCGATTTTCTTTTAAAATATTGATTCGTTTGAGAAGCTATATCCAACACCTCGTTAAACACGAGTCAAGCTGGTGTTCAACCTCGTGTTCAACCTGCTGCGCAAAGTTGAACTTTGTAATGTGATTTTAATTTTGGTAACGAACGACAAAACCGCGCGTTGAGAAGCGTAGTTAAAGCTTTGTCCGGCCTTGACAACATCGGGTTTGTCCTTGACAACGTCGAGTTTCATTGAGTAAACATCAAGTTAATTAACGCACGATGCACACTCAATTGCAAAGATTGATATGGAAGAACGGAGAAGATGTTACGAAATGGATCCTACGAGTAGAAACGTACGCTGCTGCTATGGCGGCAATTGGATTACCCGACGATAAAGTGGAGTTCTTGCTGACTATATGGCAGCGGAAGATAGAAAGGATTGGGCGAAACTGAAGAACGCCATCCTTAAGGAGTAATATAGGGCCGATGCAGCATCTTCCGAACAGGCTTTTCTCGCCCGAGTACGACATTCTGGCGAATCGTTCCTTGTATATTTTACCGTATTGGAGCGTTTGTACTGCAATATCGTTGGAACGAATCTGCTCCGGGGATATTTCTGCTCTATAAGCTCTTCCAACAATGCTCTCTGCATCTCATCTTTTTCCCGAACAATTTGTCCTCTCAACAGTTCTCTGCTTGAGGGAGTTGATTGCTATCTTCGTTGTTCTGGGCAACAATGGCGGTGACTTGTGGTCTGCAAACCAATTTCGAGTAGCGATGTTCCGTCTCACAACACTCAGTAAAAATTGGGATACCAAGGCCCCCAAGTCTAGCTGGCAGGGACAATAACTTACGCTCATCATGAGATACGTGACGACCATCTGTAATTGCCGGTATAAACTCGTTAGTGATGACCAGATCTAGCTCGTGAAGTGTCGAGCTCATATTTGGCATAGTCCTGATGAAATAGGTCAGGCGACCGCGGAAACCAGCTACGAATGCAGCATATGCAGCTTGAGGTTTAGACTTTGCGATATCCGCCAAAGCACGAACCTGCCCAATCCATCCATCGACCTTTTCCCAATCCGTACATAATCGGTTTGCCCGTCAGCTGAGCCGAGAAAGCCTCCAAGATATCCTCGCCCCTGCATGGTGATATTAACATTGGCACTTGCAAAGATCTCTACAGCCTCTTCAAAAAGGTGTTCTTTCACTACTAGCCATGACTTATCAGCTCTAGGATAATAGCCAAGTAGAGGACCATATTCTACAATGTTGTTCCACCATGCCAGAAACTGTTTAACTTTACCTGCACCAGCAAGATCATCTGCAAAGGCTGCTTGTGTCACTTTGGAATCTGGATCCTTTATTTCATGCAGCAATGGCGTAATTCCTATTGCATACATTGGCATAGCAACACTAGGATCACCTTGAGTGGTACCTTCGGCTGAAGGGATTTCCTTTCCTCCTTGAACAAAAAGGCGAGATGGAGTTTGATAGCAATTTAGAATGTAAATCACTAAAACTGGGCACATTGCAGATATTGAATATTGTGCAACAGTACCTTTCGATTGATAGAATTAAAAGCGTTTGCTGCATCAACAAGAAGAATGGCGTCGGTCTCATCTTGGTCGAAAACTTGGGTCATGGCATGTACTGCTGCCTCACATCCAGATCGTTGCCCAGCACAAAGTTGCTGCCAGCCAGCGCTCCTAACTATCTGCTGCTTAACTGTGCTGGTGATAGTCTTGCCCACTATCCTTCGAAGAACTTCCCCAATTCCAATTGGGCGCACACCTGGCAACTTATCCAGTGGAATTAGCCTGCAAGATAAATAAGCTTCAATGTCTGTTGATCCATCTTCTCGGATCTCAACTTTATGTATTGCGAGATTTCTTGCCATTCATGCAACAGATTCTCGTAGTTATTTCCCTGTAGAGCCATAGTTTCTCGAAATAAGAATATGTCTCCATCCCAAAGCATCTAGTCCTTAAGGTCCAGCAGCACCTCTGGTATGCATAGCTGCTTTAGCCACAGATGATTCATCTATGTTCGCAAAAACAGCTGGGTCAACGAATGGGACTTCACCTCTAATAAGGGTTGACTTGTCAGCAGGTTGAGATACAGGATGCTTCTGTACCAATTCTTTAAACACTTCATCAGAAAGGGGAAGAACACCTCCAGCATTACTTTCATCCAGTATAGTCGCATGGCAGCATTGACCTTCCCTTCGAATATCAACTTTGAGAAGATCTTTGAAATCTGGTCTGGCGTTCGAGATCTTCTTTCTTTTCTGCGAATTTCTTGAATTTCTCTAGCTTCTATCTGTCGAAATCCCCTGTCTGCCACAGTGATAAACGCCTAGTAAGACTAATTGAATGTTCCTTGATCTTGGCTTTAAAGCTCGGTTTCTGAAGTAGAAGGAGGCCTACTTTGGGACCTAAAGTCGCCTTAAATCGCCCAAAGTCGCCCAAAGTCGCCTTAAGTCGCCTTAAATCGCCCAAAGTCGCCTTAAATCGCAAAGTTATTTGTTGAATTTTGCTTAAGTCGCCTTAAATCGCCCAAAGTCGCCCAAAGTCGCCTTAAATCGCCCAAAGTCGCCTTAAATCGCAAAGTTATTTTGTTGAATTTTGCTTAAGTCGCCTTAAGTCGCCCTAAGTTGCACAAAGTTACGGCGACTTTAGGTCCCAAAGTAGGCCTAGAAGGTATGGCATTATCATCACTGCTTTAAGTGAAATACTTTTCAAAACTTCAGCGTTATTATTCCAACCATTTAATAATCTCTCGAATGTAATTTTTCCCTGCAGCACCACTAATATATTCTTAGTCCAATGAACAACCTCTTCATAGGCAGCATTAATAACCTGCTCAAGATCTTTCAGAGTATGTTCTCCCCATACATGTATATTGATCTCTTCATAATATTGCCCCGCTCTTGCTTGATCATCAGGTGCCTGAACTCAATCGGTACTGCATCCACCGTCTGAGATTGAATTGGCACACTGTTATTTTCAGAGAGTTATTTTAACTCCAAAATTCGGGTCCAAAAAACGGTTCAAAACAATCCATTTTGTGGAGTTAAATTTCAACCCGTGTTTCGGAGTTAAAAATTAACTCGCGTCCATGGGGGTCTGGGGATTAATTTTCACTTTCGGAAGACCAACGTGTGATTTCTGCACGCGACCGCTCGGGCTTGCTTAACTTAAACTTAACTTAATTAACCTAGGTTCCGCGACTAATCCGCTGCGCCACCCAATCACTCTATAATTTATAGTAATATTTATTGTATATAATGAATTATTAAGCACTTACGAATCTTATTTTCGTTTCAAATTTTTGACCTACTTTAATAACTTGTATAAATTTTAAACAATCTATTAAATTTCGAAGATTTTGTTGAGCATGCAGACTGCAGTATTACAAGTTAAGAAGAGAACAAAAGTTTTCTCAACTAGACATAAAATATATGTTTAATAACTGGACAGTACTCGACTATTCACAAAGAAAGTAAAAAGCCAATAAGTACGGCATTCAGACTTAAAAGCGGCGGCTGTAGTCGACAGCAGCATGAACGTAAACCTTAGGCCAAACATTCTTGTTGACAGGAAGACAGGTTTCTTCAAAAACAAATGGGTTCTTGAAGCATAGTCCTTGTCCATGATCGCCGACAAAGTCTTCTAACCGAAGGTCACTTCAAATCCAACTACAGTTAAAGTAGTCTACAGATAACCTGAATATCTTTCCGTGTTTACTGGCTTTTCCCTGTCGCTGCATCGTATGTCCGAGTTGATATAATGTAAGAAACTATAGCATTTTGACTCGTCTGGGACTATTTTTTAACAAATCTTCTCAGACAACGATATAAAGGGAGTATATTTTTTAAGTGTTATTTGCAAGGAGTTAAAATAAAAAATAACTCCACTATTGGTTTTTTTATTACTTTTTTTTTAACTCCACCTAAATGGGGTAACAGGAGAGTTATTTTAACTCTCAAAACAAAATAACTCCACTATTGGGAGTTATTTGAACTCCCAATAGTGGAGTTATTTTTTAACTCCACCTAAATGGGGTTACACAACAATCCTGTTTGGGACAAGAGTTATCTCAAGCTTCGGCCATTGCTTACGAATTGTCATATCTGTAGAAAACCTTTCCAAAGTCAACATGGTAGGTCGATTCATTTGCATTATTGTCGAAAAAGAAATGCAACCAACAACGTCGATTCCTCTCGCCCAATCGAGGAAATGCCAGTTCAATCTCAGTGCACTGTTATTTTCAAGGAGTTAAAATAACACCCGGGTATTCACAGCATCATCTATCTGTCGGTTAGTTGATATTGACCTCTCCTGAAGCTGAGTTGAGCCAAACATCTTTCAAAGATTAAACATATATACAGCACGGCGATCGGATGAAAAATTTCGAAGAAACGCACTTTCTAATTTAGTTTACTAGAATCAGCAGTTTAAGGTCTCTACAGCGCCCTGCTTATGACTACTACAACTGCTTATATTTCACTTGCTTCTCTCTTCAATTTTTGCGTACCACACTTTTTTGTAACCACACTTTTTGTAATATATATTGTAACCACAATATATATTGTAACCACACAATGTTATATTTAAAAACAACACAACGCTTTGCAATTTTGCTTTTATTTGCGACATGTTTCGGATGTTACTAACTTCCTTCTTCGGGCAATTACATATTCTGACAGTTTGTAAATCTAATTGCATACGTTATAAATCTCGTTTTGTTGTTTTTCTATGTGTATCATTCATAATGCTTTATTACTTTTAAAATTATCTTTACTAAATAATAATCATAATATTTGTAATAAATATGTGTTGCTAGCTAACTTTTATCCTTTTTATTTTGTCTGACAAAACAATTCACAATTCAGTCGGGTTTTTCAAAGCCATAAGACGATTTTTAAAGTGGATTTTCCATCATAACTTCGTAAATTTTGCACTTGGTTAATGTATTTTCTGTTGAACATTAGCCTTACTCCTCTCAGTTCAGCTTTTTCGCTCTTGTGTGTTAAAGAAACAGCCAGTTTTATCTGCAGTAGGTTGAGAAAATCACTCCGCCATTTTGTTTTTTCATTACTAGTGATATATGAGCTGATAGCTAGCTAGTAATTGCAGAACAGCTCATATACGGATGGCTATATTATAAATATATATATAAAATATATATATATATAATATATATATATATATATTATATATATATATATATATATATATATATAAATATATATATATATATATATATATATATATATATATATATATATATATATATATGTATGTTAGGCCCAGTTTAGACGGCGAACTTCTCATGCGCCGAACCTAATACATGTATTAAGTACGGCAGTGGCACGGCGTCTAAATCATTAAGTTCGGCAAGTTTGATTAGGTGCGACAGAGGCTGTCGAACTATGCGGCACAGGTGCGACTCCGATTTACACGCCGAACCTTTCATGCGCCGAACCAAATGCATAAATTATTATAATCCCAAAATCAGTCCCAGAATACACCATGATTCCAGCGAAAAAATTGCGCGCAAAGCCAAAGGTCTGTTTTCAAGTTAACCTTATAACCATCCTGCGCCACCAATTAGCCATTATACGCCATCAATTAGACATTTCTTTGCATGAAAATGCGGCGGAGATCGCTACAACAAGGACATCCCGCGAAAGTAAGCGGGCCATCCAAGGGCGACCTCTACCCTTCAAAAATTCTTACGCATAACTGTGCGAAGATCTGGCGTCACCCAGATCGTTATTTTCCTTACTCATTAGTTTAAGGCAAAGAACCATGAGTTTACAACACGGTCATATATCTGCGCTGACCATTAAAAAAATGTGGGATGCGCAGTAGCCCGAAAAATTACAATAATAAGAAATATTAAAGCTGCTAAATAAAGAACTGGATATAATATGGATATAATATCGACGCCGAATATTAGAATTCCATTTAATGACGAATTTAATTTGACGTGGTGAAATATTGTCAGACACAAAGCCAACCTCGTCACGAGGTTGACACAAAGCGTGACAGACTGAGAACTGCAACCGCAAAGTGGACACCATTAGCAATTGCGTCACGTATGAAAATAATAAACATGATATCCGGAGAGAGAATTAATTTATCAACACATCACTACACCTCAGCCGCAAGGCACGAAAGTTTTCTCAGCACAGACGAGAGAACTATTTTGATTGTAATTTTTTCGATACTTGGCTTTCTGGGTTTTCTTGCCAACGGAACTGTGGTTTACATAATCGGTTCCATCGGAAGACACAAAGATGTGCCAACGAATGTCTTCATTATCAGTCAGGCTTTCGCTGATTTAGCGCTGGTGGCAACCATTCCCATTTATTTATCTCATTTTTACGTCTGGAACTGAGACTTGTTTTACATCTGCGCAACCTTCGCTTGGATCTCCTCGTTGGGCAGTTTGTTCCTGTTGACATTGAATCGTTTGATCTCCGTTGTCAATCCCCTGCGGTATCCGCGAAGAATTACTCGACGTCGCGCAAAGCTTTAGCTTGCTGTGGGGGTCATCTGGATGGCAGCATTGTTCATCTCTTTCATGCATGCGATTGGTTACTTCGTAGTTCATTCCAAAAACTTCTTCAACTACGGAAGATATTACATCTTGATGTTAATCATCTGTGTGCTGCTATCGAACGTCTACATGTTCTGCGTCGCACGAAAACAGGCGAGAAAAATGAAAAACCAGGCCGCTATCACAGGATTACAAAAGAATTTGCGGGAAGATTTGAAGTCCGTAAAAACGTTAGCTTTAGTTGGCGTGACATTTTTGATGAGCTGTTTGCCTCTAACACTGATCGTGTTTATCCACGGAAGTGAAAAGGCGAGCGTTCAGTTTCAGCGAAACGCCGCCTTTTAGGTCCCCGACAGCGGGGTCCGGGGGAGTTTTTGATTTTCTAAGCCTCTGAGACGCTATTTCCTGCATTTTTGGGGGCAGTTTTTACAAAAAATTAAAAATCATGATGTTATAGTCAGTATTTCCTTACTGTATACGAAACTAACTCTAACAATAATATTCACGCAAAAACTAGATGACAGTGAGCGTGCAAAACAACACAGAGGTGATTGTGCCAGAGATGAAAGTTGATTACCTTTGACGTTGTTTAGCGAAACGTTTGTTAATGCGTAAAACTAAGAAAACAAAAGACGAATTTTTTCTTTTTTTTTCTTCTTTTCTTCAATACATTCAATGGTGTTATTATTATAACTATTTTTATTATTGTCATTACTATTATAATCATCGACAGTATAACAATCAAAACAACTCGAACTCCTCCGGTTCAGTTTCAAAACGATGTCGTTACTAATTTGTGACACCTTTTACAATGGTTTATCAGCCAAGAAACTTGAGAACATTTGAAAAGCTTCCGGGGGTCTGTCTTCCGGTACCATGTGACCAGCTCCCTTAAATGGCAAAATCAATAAACTATATCTTTAAGACTGAGTTTACACCGCGGAGTAAATAGTTTCCAGATTCGAAATATAGTTTTCGGATTGATGTCAAGAAATACCCATATTTATTTGTTTACACTTGGCAGGTGAATCAACGGATCACGCGGCGCGCGCCACGGCCACCCCTTTAAAATCCCGCAAACATGTGTTTTCTGTTCTTTACCATGTCAACACGATGTCAACAAGTGATGAACGCAATATTATATGACCTATTATAAGCACAATGTTTTGGTAACTTATCCAATTTTCATTGCAAAAGCCAGTTTGCATGCACTTATAGATATTTTAACATGGGTTCCAAGATACGTTTTTTGAACGCATTGTTACTGCTGTTCACACAATGATACCAGCTATAGTGGACAATTTCGCAAATAAGTCCAATAGAAAAATGGCACTAGTAAATATGAAGATACCTAAAGGCTAAAGTGTATATATTGGTTCCGTACTATTTCTGAGTTTATATTATCTTGATGCCCCTTTCTAATCGTGCATTTTTAGCAATGGTGTGGTGCCCTAATTTCGCAAAAATTATTATCAGAAATCGTCGGAAAAGCACTTCGGGCTTTGCAAAATTAAACATTTTCCTGGGAGGCTACACCGCGAACATACACCACAATGTGCTGATTCTTCATGTGCGACCCCCCCCCCATTTCGAACAACCCCATGGATCCGCCATTGATTGCTACCGCGACAGTGCTCGAAAACGAGGTCGGCATTCGGCAATGCTGACCGCGCCGAGAACGACATATTTTTGCCGAGCTCACTCTAGTTCTTTTCAAGAGAAGAAATGCCACGTTTGGCTTATGAGAAGCAACGACATATATTGTTGATGAAGGTGGTGAGAACTTGCAGGTCGGCAAAAACACTTCTTTTTTCTTCTGATACGCGGGACTCGTGGATAACGTGATCTTTGGATTTTAAATTTCAGCCTGCTACTATTAAGATGCTTTGGTTGCCTTCTAGGGCTTGGACGAGCTCTGAAATTATAATTCTACAGGTAGAAAGTGGCAAAAATGCCGAAAAGTGCCGAGGTCGGATTAAGGTCGGCATTTTTTTGCCGACCCCAAAATTGATTTTTTCCGGCGAGGGTTGCCGCTAGGCAGTATCCTATTCTGTGCAGAAAGTTGATTTTTGTCAGAATGATTTCGACCGCATGGAATGCTTTGACACGACCGCTCCAATCATATGCGAGTAATACTGTGTCCAATCGCAATGCTTCTTTTATACATGCAAGGTCAGCGAAATGAACTTGATTTTAAACCCTAAGTGAGATATGGAAGAGTTGTAAATGCCAATCTTTATTGCAAGTGAGAGAGTTGCATAACCATTTTTAAAACATTTCAACTTCAGTACCATACCTTTACGGTCACAAAAGTAAGTTTCTTAAAATCTTTGACAAAACCTGCTATTTGATGTCTGTTCTTCCATGGCCGGCGTTCGTGCACCGTCTACAGTTCATAAAACAAGATTGAAAAATATAGTCAAGAAAGTTTTGCCCATTTTGACACAGCGCGGCTCATGTCTCGTCCCCGGGGTCAATTCGCCGCCGGCTGAGCGTCGGTTGGCAAATGGCAGGCCCTGGTGACGAGATTGGTACTCATATGCAATAGCAAGACAAGGCATAACTGCAGTCGCTGCAGTAAGTAGAAATCAGTATTTATACTTGTAACGAAGTATATTTTTCAACAAATACTTTTTACTTGTGACGAAGTAAAATTTTGGTTAAATAATTACTTTTTAACTTCGTTACTTTTTGTGTTATTGGCAAAGTAAAAAAATAAATTCGGAACGCGGAGTCGCGAAATACTCGGTCCACTCTATCTATCTGCTAGAGATCTAGAGTGGAGAAATCGCGTGAAGTTAGTTTTGCATGTATACATGATTGGCAACTGTTGAGTTGGCGGCTTAGCGCCCAGATTAAAGTACAGTACCAGATTATCAATGGTATTAGTGGTTCGAGAATATATAGTTTGTTTCAGAAGTACTTTTCTGGAATATTTTTTTGCCATACTTTTACTTAAATAAGATTTTCAGGCCATACTTTTACTTTTACTTAAGTAAGATAATTTTCAGGCCATACTTTCACTTTTACTTAAATAAGATTTTCAGGCCATACTTTTACTTTTACTTAAGTATAAACTGAGGAGTTACTTTTCACTTTTACTTAAGTATAAAATATCAGTACTTTGCTGAACACTGTCAGACTGCCGCATAGGCACAACCAGTGCATGTAACCTTTGCTCTCCATCTGAGAGCTTTAACTTTTGCTTTAACTTTTCTCTAACTTTTGCTCTCCATCCTTTGCTCTCCAGCTCAATGGTTAGAGCGTTTCACCGGCAATCAAAATGTTACAGGTTCGACCCCAGGGACTGAGGATTTGAGTTTGACAAATTGCAACATGTAGCTCCTCATTTTCGTTTTCATTTAATAATTTAAATAACAACTTGCCATGAAAAAGACAACAACAAGAGATCCAAAAGGGAAAGCGCGACCGGGACTGAAAGTCCCATGCGAGGCGCCGCCCGCTTAGATTAAAATATACATGTAAAATTTGCTCTATATCATAGAGGCTCTATATTTGACTACGCGGTTAAAATATGAGGCTTGGAAGGTTCTTGTTTTACAAAGTGGAGTTTTAAGGTTGGCAAAGCTTTGGCTCAGCCTGGTGCGGCCTTGAGAAACAAACGTAACAAAAAGACATTGAGTACATTCTTTAGTTTGCAGTCACATAGAAACCATACCTGTAGTCCAAGACTATCTACAAACCATTCATCACCAAGAAAATTACAGGCCATATCGGTATCGCCATTGTAAACCAGTGCTCTGTAATGCTGGAGAGAGAAAATTGGAAATTGAAAATTGCTGACCTCAAAATTAGCATTCGAAAATAAATTGAATGAATGGGAATAAACATTCCTTGCAATAGCTTACTTGCAGTAACTTTCCATAAAATGGAGACATGTTTTGATATATTTTTTTATACTGCATGTTTATAGGTAAACTTCGGATGGTTATAGAAACGAAAAAAGACAGGATGCACCGATTAAAATCAAAATTAAAGTGAAAAGAATCCACCAAGGTAGTTTCGGAAAGGAGAGAAAATTCAGGAAGGAGGAGGGGCAGGAACAGCAGAGGAAGGGCAGGAATAGGAGCAGGAAGAAGAGTAGGAGGAAAAGTAGGAGATGGCAGGAAGAAGAGCAGGAGAAGGAGCAGAAGGAGGAGGAGAAAGAGGAGGGCTTGAAGGAGGGGTAGACAGAGGGAAGGAGGAGGGGAAGGAACAGGAAGAGGCACAGTAAAAGGAGGTGCAGAAGGAAGAGAAGGAGATGCAGGAGGAGGAAAAGGAGGCGTAGAAACAGGTGGAGCAGGAGGAGCAGCAGAAAAACGAGAAGGAACAGTAGCAAGAAGAGATTCAGCAGGAGGCGCATGAGGAGAAGGATAAGCGGCAGCAGCAGGAAAAGCAGGAGAAGCAGGAAGAACTGGAGAAGCAACAGCAGCAGGAGGATGAGCAACAGGAAGAGCAACAGGAAGAGCAGCAGGAGGAGTAGGAGGAGCAGAATTGGAAGCAGTAGCAGGATGAGAAGGAGGAGCAATAACAAGAGGAGACCCAAAGGGTAGGAGGAGGAGCAGGATGAATAGGGGAAGGAGCAGCAACAGGAGGATGAAAAGGAGGAGCAATAACTGGAGGAGGAGCAGCAGGATGAGAAGGAGGAGATTACCAAGAGGATGGGTAGGAAGAGCTGCAGGAGGAAGAGGGGAAGGAGCAGCAGTAGCAGGATGGGAAGGAAGTGTATAAATATAAAATAAGAGTATAAATATAAAATAAGAGTATAAATATAAAATAAGAGTATAAATATAAAATAAGAGACGAGCAGTAGGAGGAAGAGGAGAAGGAACAAAAACAGGAGGATGAGAAGGAGCAATAACAAGAGGAGGAGTAGGACGAGCAGTAGGAGGAAGAGGAGAAGGAACAAAAACAGGAGGATGAGAAGGAGCAATAACAAGAGGAGGAGTAGGACGAGCAGTAGGAGGAAGAGGAGAAGGAACAAAAACAGGAGGATGAGAAGGAGCAATAACAAGAGGAGGAGTAGGACGAGCAGTAGGAGGAAGAGGAGAAGGAACAAAAACAGGAGGATGAGAAGGAGTAGCAATAACAAGAGGAGGAGTAGGACGAGCAGTAGGAGGAAGAGGAGAAGGAACAAAAACAGGAGGATGAGAAGGAGCAATAACAAGAGGAGGAGTAGGACGAGCAGTAGGAGGAAGAGGAGAAGGAACAAAAACAGGAGGATGAGAAGGAGTAGCAATAACAAGAGGAGGAGTAGGACGATTAGCAGGAGGAAGAGGAGAAAGAGCAGCAACAGGAGGATGAAGAGGAAGAGGAGCAGGAAGAGGGAGTTTGACGCACCTGCACATTGTCCAATTCTGCACTTCCTTTGGAATGTGTAAAGCCTGACGGACGCTTGCACTGTTAAGATAGACGGTAATCGCTGTAGCGTTGATGCAGGGTGGACTTACACCAAAATCAATCTTGGATTGACCAACTTGAACTCGCTAAAAATTGAAAAAACAGATTCAACTTTGAAACGGATGGTTACTCAAAGTTTGCTTTTCCGGATCCTTGCGCCACCACTCATGGGTTTTGAGGAGAAGGCGCTGCTTTTGCAAAACACCAGCAAATGACTTTCAAAAGACTTTCGGGTCTTCTCGGAAAACGACCTTAAATCGTAGGCCCTCGGAATCCCTATCAGTTTGGTTTTCCGTTCACCTAAGAGTGATAAACTGAATAGTCGAGCGCTTAAAACATGAGCCTCTGGTTCATCCTGCGTGATCGACTCTAAATAAATCACACTAATAGTCAATTACTAAACCCAGAACGTCTGGATGTCACGTGACTGGTCGATCCGAGGACTATTTTCGCTGGCAAAAATGCCCTGGATACGAGGTTGTTGAAAGCTTTGAGGTCACCTTGGCGTCGTGTGGATTGAATACATTGTGAAAAGCGTAAAGGAGTCGGACGTCTTTAGACTCGAGATCGCTGCAATTGTGATATAAACCATAAATATTGAGACCGATATATTTTACGATGTTCACCGCTTGTCGCACCTAGAAAGTGAAAGATAGTGATTTAGAGTAGAATTCACGAAGGAATTCAAGAATATACAGGATATTACATGGTGGTGCGAATATATAAATTTTATCTTGTTTTTACCGCGAGAAGATAAAATTCATATCTTCAAGCCACCTTGTAATTTTCTTTTTATTATATAGATTCAATGCAAAAGGTGGGAAAATATTTAATCACGTGATCGATATCTTCACTAGTGAGGATATGGAAAATATGTCATTGCATATTTCGTAGTAAAACACTCCCATAGCTTTAACTTTAACTTTAATGATTATGCTATTTTAAGCATCTCAAATACAATAAATATCTCATAACATGCAGTAAAAAGTACAACATTTTAAAAAGTTATTTAAAAAGTTAAAATTAAAGACAGAGGATGTAGTTCTGATCTCCAAGGGTAGTCGATTGCAGTACTTAAAATCATGATACGGTGTTGTATTAATCCCAGGCATTAATAATAATTGTCTCCCAGACTTACCATTTCGAAATGTCTATATTTTCCATGTCTATATATTATAATAACTGAAATGGCTCTCTAATTTGTCATTGTAAATGGGATAGAGCATCGTCTTGACTTACAGATAAATAATAATAATAATAATGTTTGCTATTTATATAGCACAAATTAGCATGTGTATAAATGCGCTTTACAACATCGACAATTTATTCTATTATATTCAGTACCTAGTACCCAGTACCCAGTACCCCCAATCAATTAACCTTAGCTATTTATTATTTTTACAGTTTTTATCATCATTAGTTTTCCTAACTATTTATCCTAACCCGCCCTGTCAACTTCCCTGTGGGAGGAAACCGGAGAAAACCCACGACTTTCGGCAGAGTGTTGACCAACTCTTTCCACGTGCGATTCGAACTCTTGACCTCAGAAGTGGGAGGCAGTGACTCTCACCACTAGACCACCGAAGCCCCCAATTACAGACAAGGATCTCTCATTCACTACACAAGTTATATAATCACACAACTATAGTAGCAATATCAAAATGTCTCAGTTGTTCAGATATAAAAATCAATAATCAAAGTAAAATCATATTTAGATGTCCTGATATGTTTAATCATCACCACAACTGGGTTATTGGCAAAAGCCAATGGTTGAAAACATTTAGTTTCTATTAATAACCTGTTTACACTGATGTAATGAATGTGGAAGCTGGAGTAGACAGACGATACATGGACGATCGTCAAGCTCGTCTCGGACAGGAATTGAACCTGGAACATTCTGCAGATTAGCGGTCGGGTGAAGAGCGAATGATACAATGAATTGATCATTGATGCAGTGGTTAGATTGATATATGTGCTGGCCTATGCGGCAGTTCGCTATATATATATATATATATATATATATATATATATATATATATATATATATATATATATATATATATATATATATATATATATATATATATATATATATATATATATATTTATATATATAATATATATATCAGTAATGCTTGCCATTGCTTGGGTATGTTGTATTTAAGAAATGTTATATAAACACGAGTGGAAGTTTGGGAGAACGAGAAATCATAGTGGGAACACGAGCCCGTAGGGCGAGTGTTTCCACGCGATTTCGAGTTCTCCCAAACTTCCACGAGTGTTTATATAACGTATGGGAACACGGATAAAAATGTTTTCTATTTCTTTTATAAAATAACCCGTAGAAAGCGAATAAAATGTACAAATATCTTTTTTATCAACACGTAAATTCTCCTTACTGCGTATGATGGCGCCGTGATGTCTAATTGATGGCGTATGATGGCTAATTGATGGCGTATGATGGCTAATTGATGGCGTATGATGGCTAATTGATGGCGTATCACGATGGCGTAATCCATCCATGTTATATTTAACAATTAGACAACGAGCCCGCGTTTTCTATGAGCAGATAGTCAACGAGGCGGAGCCGAGTTGACTATCGCTCATAGAAAACAAGGGCGAGTTGTCTAATAGTTTTAGTATAAATTTACAACTTTCTAACCCAAGAAATAACTTTTATTTCGCATTTTTCATGGAAAAAAAGTAAATATTCTTTCGAAATCAGGCGACGTTTTCCCCAGAGGTTTATATCAGCGGATAGTAACTCCTGCGATAGCCAATCAAAATTGAGGATTTATGATATAAACTTGTCAATTTATACTAAAGCCTGATATAAACACGGTAACTGACCAATCACAGCGTGCGTAAGACACGACTTATTTTATAAATATTGCTGTAGTTAATGTTGGAGCTTGGAGTAGACAGACGATACATGGACGACCCGGCAGCTCAAATCTTCAGAAAATGTTTCTGAGTCTTGGACAAGGGGTCTATTCTGTGTTGGCAAACGAATTAAGGTAGCAATTGGGTTATCCGGCATCGCGTCGTAAAAAACCTTGCATCGCGCCCCTATTAATGTGATAAAAACAGTGTTAAAACCTAATTTTATTCGGGGTGAATTGTTCAATTGTTTTATTTACTGAAAGAAAAAATAAGTGTGCTGGGTTCGTCTGGTTAAAGTCCTTTGGAATTTAATTTATGGTTTTCCAGTTTATACCGTTGCAACCTCCGACAAATGACCAGCAAAAACGTTTTCGTTTTTATCGCGTTTTGAATTTAAAAGATATGAAATATGTTGAAAATCATTATTAAAAATTGAACGAAACAGAATTTCAAAAATCGCCGACACGTTTTTGCTGGTCATTTATCGGAGGTTACAACGGTATAATTATAAACTGGAAAACCATAATAAATTAAATTCCAAAGGACTTTAACCAGACGAACCCAACACACTTATTTTTTCTTTCAGTAAATAAAACAATTGAACAATTCACCCCCAATAAAATTAGGTTTTAACACTGTTTTCTTTTATCAATTTGCATTTAATTGATGTATAACAAGTATATAGTGATCGCATTAATAGGGGTGCGATGCAAGGTTTTTTACGACGCGATGCCGGATAACCCAATTCATGCTACCTCAAAACAAGTTGCCTGAACCATTACAAAGTGTAACATATACCTTGTAATTGCGTACATTGTTGCAATACAAGTTTCTGCAATCGTTGCAGAAAGTAGAACTCAAAGTAGAATCAAGTTCTACTTCTGCAATGATTACAGCAACCTCAGCGTTGCACAATGTTAAACCCCCATCTGCAACTTGTCTTGCAATTTTCCTGCGTACCTTTGTGAGTCAAGTTGGACGAAACGTTGCCTGGTGTAATACCCCCTTTCACGCAACTACATGTAACCAGAGGCGTAGGAACGGATTTAAAGTTGGTGGGCCTGAAGTCGACAAGCAGATAGATAATCAGTGACCGCATTTTTAGAATACTAGACCGCATTTTTGAAATCTAGAAGCTCGGAAAGACAATTTGCAGCAATTTGAGCAAACTTTAACTTTTAAGTAGCTTCTCTCCTAGCCTCTATAGTCGTACTAATACAATTGAGAAAAACCCATTAAATTTAGCAACGCTTGTCCTGATTTTTGGGGGGCCCCATTTCAAATTTTGGGGGGCTTCATCCCCCCCCCCCCCCCAGCCACCCCGGTTACTACGCCTATGCATGTAACATTGAAACATTGCACAGTATAACAACGCCTTACCAGTTTTCTGCATTCAACATTTCTCGATTTATAAAAAGTACACACCGTGTCCTGACAACACTTTTTCTGCAACTGCTCCCACAACCTGGAAATCATTTTGAAATAATAGGTTAGTTTTTTTATAAGTAATACCATGACATGAGCCGGAAAAGCCGATTGCGATTTCACAAACCTCCCAAGGCTCGAGGGAGATTTAGCCACTAATTTCCCAACGTGTTAAGGTAGCAATTGGGTTATCCGGCATCGCGTCGTAAAAAACCTTGCATCGCGCCCCTATTAATGCGATCACAACTTGTTATACATCAAGTTAATGCAAATTGTGTCCAGCAAAAACGTGTCGGCGATTTTTGAAATTCTGTTTCGTTCAATTTTTAATAATGATTTTCATAGGAGTCACAACATATTTCATATCTTTTAAATTCAAAACGCGATAAAAACGAAAACACAGAACGTATCAAAAATCGCCGACACGTTTTTGATGCTCATTTATCGGAGGTTACAACGGTATAAACTGGAAAACCATAAATTAAATTCCAAAGGACTTTAACCAGACGAACCCAACACACTTATTTTTTCTTTTAGAAAATAAAACAATTGAACAATTCATCCCCAATAAAATTAGGTTTTAACACTGTTTTCTATGATCAATTTGCATTAAATTGATGTATAACAAGTTGTGATCGCATTAATAGGGGTGCGATGCAAGGTTTTTTACGACGCGATGCCGGATAACCCAATTGCTACCTTAAGTTAATAACAAAATCAATGGTCGTGTAAGAAAATGTTGTGGTACGGTCTCTCACAGCCGTTAACTTTCGTTGGTTAAGGTGGCTCGATAGTCTAAATCATGAGAAATTGCATTTTCGCCACCATAAAAAGTTTTGTAATGCATATCTGAGCTTTATTTTGGTTCATTGCATAGCTATAGCGGTGGTCTTGATTATTGAAACGTTTTACACTTGTGTATTTGTGTATCTGGAGAAATTGTGTTTATGATAAGCGGCAGATTTTATGCAAATTAGTTTTCTGGATTTATTGGAAACACGATTTCACCACTCAGGTAAACTTTGAGGGTATAAAACTTATCAGTAAACACGACCAGCACTAGAGCTATGCAATGAGCCACGATGAAGCTCAGATCTGCATTACCGACATTTTTATGCGGACAAATGCAATTTTGCATGATTTAGACTGTCGAGCCATCTTAAAGAGACATGCTATATGTAATAATGTATTTCTCAAACTCATTAATAATTCATGAAGAGAAAATAAAATGTTTAATGTTTAGTTTAGTTTAGTTTCTTAGACCGCAACGTTGATTTTTAAAATCATTAGGCCAATGTATAAAATGGTTGAGCGTATAAAATGGTTTTCAAAAAAAGATTTTACGTGTTTTAGTCGGATCTAAACCACTGCTTAACTGTTCTATAAACATTACTTAATGTTCTTGTTTCAAAGTAAACAAAGTAATGGGTCGGGCGGTTCAGGTATAAAACTGTCAATCTCACTACAACAGTTCGCATAATTGTGTATTTCCTGGACACGTACACATCTCCAATCAATCCGTGATAGTAAGCGAAATAAACCAGAGAGTTTAAATTTAGTTCGTAACTCGACAAGCCATTACCAACAGCAAAGCCCTGGACAATGAGAAAAAAATGTCAAGTACATGCACTGCAATCAATATCAAATAAATCAGTTTTTAGTTCCAGAAGTTCCGAATTTAATTATCCATTCTCTGCAGTGTGATTATTTTTCTGCCTCTCTGTCTCCTTCCATGCCAATCTGTCGGTCCATCTGTCTGTCCGTCCGCCGGTTCGTCCGTCCGTCGGTTCGTCCGTCCGCCGGTTCGTCCGTCCGCCGGTTCGTCCGTCCGCCGGTTCGTCCGTCCGCCGGTTCGTCCGTCCGCCGGTTCGTCCGTCCGTCTGTCTGTCGGTCCGTCCGTTGGTGATCGGTCCCTCCGTCCGTCCGTCCGTCGCTCCATCCATCCGTCCATCCGTCGGTCAGTCGGTCGGACCGTCCACCATACAGCTATCCGTAACTCGCAACGCAAAAAGCACTAAACCCAAATTCAATTTAAAAATGCAATTTTACAAATTCGTTTAATAGTTTGTACTTTCATATTAATGGTAGAATTCCCCTCTAGAATCCGTAGTGACAACGTTGGCACGTAGACACCGCCATAACTTTCTCCTGTTACGTAGAATGCATTCTTTTTGAACTGAGGGAATTTCACAAAAAAATCTTGCAAGGCAACATAGTTGTCCATGGACACCTAGACGATGGGAAAATAGGAAAGAAGATTTAAAAATTGTAAAATTTGCATTCTTATATATATATACGTTAATTGGGTGTGTGTGAATAGGGGGTATATATAACTCCACAGCACACTACAATCACAGGTAGCCCAAGCTCATTATATGGCCGTTCTTTTAATATTTTTTACTTTACTCTTAAGTTAATTTCTATTAAAAGGTATATTTTTGCTTTTGTTTGTGATTTTGATGAGATTTTGCATGGCCATCCTCTCCGAAATCCTCAAAAAATTCGAAAATTCTAGTATCAATTCTATTATAAAGAAGAACGCACCTTCCTATTTATTTAGAGGTCTCAAAACGTGTTGATTATTCCCACGAGTACAAGTACTTCAATTCTGAACAAAATGGTTTCAAACTTTCACAAAAGATAAAGGTAATGACAAAGAACACGTGGATGCAGTTAAAAGTTAAAAAATATTTGCATTTTTGTGGAATTTTTGCGATACTAAAACTGTTTATAAACTGACGGTTATTAATAAGATATACATGTAGCCTGCAGTACAAGCGTTCAGCGTTCTTCTTTATAATAGAACTGATGCTAGAATTTTCGGATTTTTTGAGAATTTTGGAGAGGATGGCCATGCAAAATCTCATCAAAATCACAAACAAAAGCAAACATATACCTTTTAATAGAAATTAACTTAAGAGTAAAGTAAAAAATATTAAAAGAACGGCCATATAATGAGCTTGGGCTACCCTGTGTTACAATTGAATCTGCTATAACAACAAGAAATTCAACCTAGAACTCACAATATCATCATCTGTGGCATAATGTTTGTCAAGAGAATAAGAAAACCCAACTCCAGCTGGTGATTCCAAATACAACATATTTGCCACCTAAAAACAAATTCAAACAATAATATTATACTTATTATTGATAGTAAATTTGTGGGTTATAAACCACAAGGTTTAGATGACCCAAGTACATGGATTGCAGAAAGCACAGAATAAAACATGATGTATAAATTGCGAATTTACTATTAATAAATATCAATATGTCCCAGGAGTGATCAACAGCTAACTTCTCCTAATAATATCAATGGTTAACCAAGCATAGAGGTAATGAGAATAAAGGAAATGATCACCAAAGATAAACTGACATGTTTTTAAAACAACTTCTCCCAACTAGTACTATAAGAAATGGTTGGAGACCAATAAGGATAATTTGGTTGTTGATACTGGGGCTTATTGAACACTTATTGACCGAGTGGGAGGTCTTTACGTGGCAAAATTACCCATGAGTGAGGTCCCTTCCCTGTTATCAACCATTGCTTTTTATCACCTTCCCATCAACCGTTGCGGGGAGGAGGCAGAGTGAGGTCTGTGCCATTCTCGTTCCCAGACCCTTTGCAAAAAGACCAAAAGTCTTGCTGGTATAAATGAGGGACAAAGCCATACTTTCACTCCAAAACTGGTATATTAATATACTTCATCTTATGGGCATATAATGGATCCGTATAAACCACAACCCTGACCCTAACTGTGGATCCATTATATCTCCATAAGATGAAGTACATACCCCAAAACTAGTACCAGACCTCGTGGAAGAGCCGATCAAGTTATGGAGTAGCAAATTATGGGTATATACTTCATGGTAACACTAGACCGGATTTCTATCTGTTTTTTATACCCCTAACGTACCGTAACCCTAACCCTACCCCTAACCGTAACTCTAATCCTAACCATAACCCTAATAATACCATGGTTGTCTCAATTTCTTTTGTCTTTTCAGGTTGAATTAACAACTAAATTACCTCATTTGGATTAATTTATACAATCTAGAGGTCGTATTAGAACTAATACAACCTTGAATCACGTCATGAGAGGTAGTATTAGCTTCTTCTCACCTGGCATGCAAAGACATGAAATTTCGACAACCATGGTATGCGGCCCTCAGGAATTTTACTTAATGACCCTCATCGAGCGGGCGGTTTAACAGCTAATACACCTCACTACCATGATATTACTTATAATGATATAATGTTTGCGGGTATTTATTTTGTTCTCACAGTGCCATTAACAACTAATATACCTCATTATACCATTTTTGCTAATCTTACCTCCGTTGACGACAAACCAGGTCTGATTACGCCAACGGAGGTACGATTACGAAAAATGAATTTTAATCAAATCATCATTCAAAGACTCAACACGAGGTCGGGGAACCTCGTCAGAAATTTCGCCAAAATTAATTTTGATACGGTAGATTAGTTGTTAATGCCCTGTGAGAACAAAAGAAATATCCGCAAAAGGAATAGCATAAAAAGGAATAGCATAAAAAGAGGTGCATTAACCATTAAACGTCCCGCTCGATTCGGGTCATTTAGTAAAATTCCCTCGGGCCTTCGGCCCTCGGAAATTTTACTAAATGACCCCTCATCGAGCGGGACGTTTAATAGCTAATGCGCCTCTTTTTATGCTATTACTTATAATAATAACCGTAAAATAGGGTGAGAGACTATATGTATTGTTACCATGAAGTACATCCCAAATTATGTAGCCTGCGAAGCCGTTTAGTTTGTACACAGCGTATGTAAGGTATTATTCCATGTAAGGTATATAAGTATGTAAGTATATAAGTATGTAAGTATATAGGTATATAAGTATGTAAGGTAATTATTCCAGGTTAAATGCGGAGGGAAGAGTCATAATCCGTGGAAATGTGAAAATGCGCAACTTTAACTCTTTCCTGTCCGGCCCAGTCAGTCAAAAGGGGTCATAGGAAGTCGTCTATCGAAAAATACAGCACACGGTAACGCAAGATTAAAAATTGAAATTCGACAAGCGCCAGGGACATGAGATCCACTCACATGCCAAATTTGATTTGATTTCATAAACAACTCCGCCATTGGTGGCATTTTGAATTTTCATGATGCTACTCGGGCGTGCAAGATGGCCTTTTCTAGAAAAATGGAAGATTTTCAACCTGATTTATGATAATAATGTGTCTTGTTCGGAAAATTCAAAAGGATTGGTAACAGCCGGTTTATTGGGCTTTCAGAAAAGGTATAGGTTTCGCAACAGTTATGGATATTTCCCGAGATATCAAAAGAACAAAGAGGTATTTCAATTTTGGATGTTTTTCAGCTGGACAGGAAAGAGTAATAATGCATGATCAATATCTGAAATGCATGTGCAATGATGTATATTTGAATTCATACTACCAAAGGTACTTGAAGACTTTGACATTACCTTGTTCCAACTGTATGGATTATAATGTAGAGATTTTCCATTACTGTTCACCTAATAATTATAAATATGAATATATTTTTAAAACTAGCAGCTCTCTTTTGCAGATTTGAAAGTGGCTTAGAAAAAGTTGGATCTGACTTTCGTATCTGATTATGTTGGATGAAAATAGAACTAAAATAGAGCTTAGCTTTAGTCAGAGGCGCCGGAAGCAACCCAGGGCAGCGGGTGGGTTAGGTCGAGAACTAATGCCCCCCGACTCAGTGGGGCCCTGCCAAAAATGGAGTGAAAGATTATAATGAAAAATTACGGCTTAACTGCGACATTACTGACATATATTTCATCGTCATATTTAGTCAGAACTAATTTACGGGGGGGCCCCCGATAATCGATTCTCCTGGACACCCTCGGCCTCCTGCGATTTATGGTGAAGAATAATTGTCCTGGGTGGGAGATTCACCTTCAGTTGACAAGAAAGAGCTGGATTTATGTAACACGCATTCGAGAAGTGTCTATTCACAAAAATGCTAAGTTATATATTATTTTTGTATAAATAATTAAAAAAAATTCCTTTCAAAAATTCCAGTCTAGGATTTTTAGACATGTCTATAACAGCAATGGAAATGGTCCATTTTATATCACATATTCACATAATGCATCGGACTCATCTCGCATATCGGACTCATCTCACTGACTCCTTCGAAACCAAATAACACAACCTATACTTCGTCAATCGTCGACCACGATGACCAGCGATAACCAGCGACGATTAGTTCGGGCTCCTTCCTCATCATTACACATCTCCGAATTTGGGCAGTATACATTTTAACTGAGAGTGATAAAATAAATTCAAAAGGAAGTATAAGATATCGCATTACAATATAGCAAGGGGGGGGGGGGGGGTGGGGGGGGGGGGGGGGGGGGGGGGGGGGGTGGGGGGGGGGGGGGGGGGGGGGTCAGCTAGCTCTATTTTCATTCAATATTTTTCACTTAAAGGAGGTTCACATATAATCTGATTTTTAAATGAACAAAAATTGGGTTGCTACGGTTGAGGCACTAAAAAAGGAAAACTTCCTATGTTGCTCAATGAGTAATACAACCACTGATCTCTAGATAAAGCCTGGATCGAGCAACTATTATTTAGATGCTGCGAAAAAATTAAGCCGGGAATATTTTGTGGCGGCCATCCTGAGTTTTACTTATAGGCGACATAAATGAAGCCGTGTTTAAAGACGGGTTTGTTTCCAGAATACTACCCGTCTTCTCGCCCAAACCACTCTAGAAACAAACCCGTCTTCTCGAAACAAATGGCGTCTTTAAACGAACCCAAAACAATCAAGAGGCAGACTTGAAGCAATCTCGTTCCAAGAGCCTTCGCCGCGCCACGCAAACGGGGAAAACAGGGCGTCGATTGAAAAGAGCATGCGCAAGTAATAGACCGAGCGTAGTTGTTTTTTTTTGGGGGGGGGGGGCAGGGGGGAGACCGAAAACGCGCGCGAGGGGACTGGGGAGTGGGGAGGGGAATTCTCCTCGCGCGCGTTTTCGCTCTTCCCCTCCCCCCCCCCCACTTCGAGAGCCGCCACGCAGGCTACTAGACACGTTAATAACTCTCGAGGATCTCTTCAGATGTTAAAAAAAATTGTTGTCTGGTGTTAATAAATTAGCAACCAATTGGGATTTGGGACAGAAAAGAATATATGATTTTAGAATTTGTGTAACTCGCGGAAATCAAAATCGATAAACATTGTGTATTTATTAATAGGTGTTGGCCGATTGTTAAAACTTCAAACAATAAAAGACTTGATAGCACAAAAATTAACGGAAACACCTTTTTATAAATGACCAAGACACACCTGACGCTATATACAAGTTTACGCGTTCGTGAAGCGTGGGAAAATCTTTTATCAATCTTTGTTTTGATTCTCGATGGCTTGTGTTCTCGTTTCTGTTCTGCAATATAAACACTACGTCCGATGATTTGGTTGGAGAAATCAAGATACTTTTTGGTCGCATTTCCTGAGCCAAGAATAACTGAGGCAATTTTTTGCACCATGGAATGGATGGAGAACTCTCTGGATAATACGACTTGAGAGTCTTCTTTAACGTTAGACCAGGCGCTCTTTTTTGCATTTCGCGTAGAATGTCAATCCATTTAAACGTGGACAAGTTTTTTTGAGCTTTTCTGGAAACACGACACGACTAAAAGTTTGTCCGAAGATAACTTTGTTTGGTCTAAACTCTGCCATAAGAACGAAGTACAATACCGTTTGAAGTTTTGAACGAAACACTCGCGTAAATATTAAGAGCTAATCTAAATATCTAATTAAAGGCAATCCTTGGCGAAGGCTCTGGGAACGAGATTGGACTGAAGCACCCGAAATGGTTCGTAATATTTGCGACGAACATGTTACCGCTGAGTTAGTGGTGTTGGCGGGCTCAACATGGTTCTGGCGACTAACCGCGCACCTTATAATAATGCATTGCTCTATATATTTTCCGTGTTTACATACTGTTATATAAACACGAGTGGAAGTTTGGGAGAACGAGAAATCATAGTGGGAACACGAGCCCGTACGGCGAGTGTTTCCACGCGATTTCGAGTTCTCCCAAACTTCCACGAGTGTTTATATAATGTATGGCAACACCGATAAAAATGTTTTCTATTTCTTTTATAAAATAACCCGTAGAAAGCAAATAAAATGTACAAATATCTTTTTTATCAACACGTAAATTCTCCTTACTGCGTATGATGGCTAATTGATGGCGTATTGATGGCTAATTGATGGCGTATCACGATATAAACACGGTAACTGACCAATCACAGCGTGCGTAAGACACGACTTATTGCGCTGGAAACAAAAGGCAGCATTCAGTACTTTGCAGGTAACCTAGTTTTATAATATCCTGTTACAATGTTGACGATCCTCGAACTTAGAAAACTGTCTGTCTAAAGTGCAACACATCGCGAAGCCTCACTGAACCCATAACTTGATGTTATTAGTTATTATTTTATTTTTGTAAGGGCCCACTGTAATTGGTGTTTAACTGTTGTGTACGTGACCCTCGCACCTTATAATAATGCATTCCTCGAACCGAGAAAACTGTCTTTCTAAAGTGCAACACATCGCGAAGCCTCACTGAACCAATAACTTGATGTTATTAGTTATTGTTTTATTTTTGTAAGGGCCCACTGTAATTGGTGTTTGCTTCTTCTTGTATTTTTAAGAGGCGAAGCTAAATAAATAAATAAATAAATAAATATTTGAGTAACCACCGTGGTCACTCCAATATTACTATTATAGAGCCGTAGTTTGTGTTCTATATTATGGGAAATTAAAACCTTGGACGGCAACTGATTCATTTTAGCATCTTAAAAGATCAGAGTGTAGTTATAAGTAAGGCAGTTCAGAAGTAGTATTAATATCAGCAGAGTTACTGGTGGTTAAGCAAGAGAGTAGCTAGTTTGTTAGTAGCTAGTGTGTAGTGATATTTTTATTTTTGAAGTACAACAAACCAAGAATGGCCCATGCTCGGAAAGAAAACCATCAAGCGAGCTGCAACCTGGCCCACCATTCAACCACAGCACGACAGGGTCACTGTCAGGGTTGCCTTGGGATTCAACAAACCTAAAAAGTAACAATTATATTAATATATATCGATCAGTGTCACTGAAATATCGAGAAAAGATATGTGATCGTCTGTCACTTGCCAGTAATGAAGTGATTTACTTCCTTGTGCTTTGAGGTATCCTGAATATTGATCGAATGACGGTTGATGTGGGAGACCAGGTAGATTTTCGATCTTGTCGTCGCTCGGAAAGCCGCAAGAAAATCCAGCAATACAAAGGCAAAACAGCACAACTACTTCCAACCTCATTTTGAAAGAAATGAAAAGTGGGCCTTTCCGCATGTTTTGACACCTCCAAATTCATTGCCCTACCAAATATGGAGTTGTGATATCAATGGTGCAATATGACAAAATATTATTGCACGATTGACGTCAACGCTATCACGTTTTCCCAACGATGCAGTTGTAAAATAGTTGATAAAGTTAATACAATTATTGAATTCGGTTTTCGCATGATATGAAGAATTATCAAGGCCTCAGTTTGTGTTATCCTCCTCCGCCTTCGGCTTCGCAGATAATACAAACTTCGTCATTCAATAATTGATAAATAACAGATTAGATATTAAACAAGACGCCCGCTGGGCGTTAACTCGGGCCAGTACGTTGGTAGAAACAAGACAAAAAGTTCAATTTGCGACATGACATCGTCAATATCCTCATTAGTGAAAATATGTTCCAGTACTACATGTAAAACACTCGCATCTATGTAATAATTCACTTTATCTTTAGAAGTGAAAGCAGCTCATAAGGGCCGTACTCAGAAAAGTTTAAAATATTGTCTTTCTGTTGACCCGGTCCCTGGTCAGCTGGTGTCGTGACGTCTGGCTCCAGCTTCAAGCTGGTGGAGCCAGCTGTCCCTTCGTCTCAGTATTTATGTCTGTGGTGTTCTCACGTTGATTACATTGACATATGAACAAAATATTTAACATCAACATTACATTTGTGAGTCTTAAATTTGGTAGTTTGAAATTAATTTAAACTGAAGTCCTAAAAGTTAACTACTTGTCCGTGTTAAATCGAACACGTCAAAAATATAACTTCTCGCACCCCCCCCCCCCCCCCCCCCGTAAATATTCCGAAAATGTGTTGTTGAAAATTGTGCATGAGCATGTCTAATTTTAGGTTATACTAAACACTTGACCTTTATTAGTGGCGTGACTTGTATGAGCCAATGCGTCGCCGTCTACCTCCAACGCAGGCGTTTTTTTGGGCGCGGGCGGGAGAAATTGCGGGTAAGCGAACGTCGCCGTATATTTACATGTCATCACGCAAAAGAGAAAACAAAAGGCGAAACAAAGAAATGCAGTCAAGACTGTGACATATTAGGATGAGATCGTCATAGTCATAAGATCATAAAGCCAAGAACAGAACAAAAGACGAAACAGAAAATTATCGTTTTGGTAAAGTATTGATAGTCGATAAAATGCACTGCACTATCTCGGCTACCAACTTGACAGTGACGGCACGGGCACGCAACAGCGTTTCCAAGGGTCTTGGCTTTGAGGCAAAAATGTTCGTCACTGTAACACCATTTCCCGCATTCTGAGGCGAGTTTTTAAAAGTAATCTGAAGGCGAAAAATTGCAAAATTTTGTTATTAGTAAATCAGAACATGGTACATACAACACACGGCAACATTTATGCGGATGCCCTAAGGGAGCACGTTACAATGAGATATGTCGGTCCAAATTTGTCATTTTTGGTATGTTTGTTGTTTTTTTTTATATGATCCCAACAATTTTATACACTGCTTTAATATATATTGCACTTTGTAAACCTTTTTTTTTGCTACGAATGTTATTTAAAAATTTTAAATTATATTACTTCATGTATGCCTATCATTTTGTCGTGTTCAATAACCGCTGTCCACTAGAGCCTGCAGGATAATATGCCGACTGCTTGCCGAAGCTTCGGCGAGCAGTCGGCGTACTATCCTGCAGGCTCTAGTGGACAGCGGTTATTGAACACGACACAAAATGATAGGCATACATGAAGTAATAGAAGCTCAAAAATGACAAAAAAATACCCAAAATACCAAAAATGACAAATTTGGACCGACATATCTCATTGTATCGTGCTCCCTTGGATGCCCTTGCTTTAAATTCCGTCTATGCTGGTTACACTTGACACTAGCCTGCGAACGCAGCCGCCTGTTTCCGCCCTCGCAACCTTGACACTTGACGCAAGAAAAAATAAAAATTGCCTTGTGTATTATTAACACTCCTAGTTTGCAAGTTCATTAAAGCTCGCATAACGACAAAACTTCGGCAAAACATTTCCTTCGTAAATTCGTAATACATGGCAATTTTTAACTTTTTAGATGGGTTAATAGGGGATTGCGAGGTTAAAACGGGAACTAGGCGTTGAATAGGAATGTAAGAAGAATATCAGATTTCTTCCAAGAATTTGCAGTTTTTCCAAATTTGGAACATTATCGATCATGATTTTGAGACTTCGGAGATCTGCATTTATCAAGTTTTGATCGTTGAGGCTTTTTTAGAACAGTCTTTATATACTGAGTTAGTTATTAGACGAGGTATGTTGACATTTTTCGTCGTTTCCAAGTAACTAGTATATTAAACAACAAACTCAGCGTCAAAATAGCCACGTTCACTAAATTCTAGAATCTAGAATACCCGTCCACTTTTGCTATTTGCATCTGTTGACAGTTCGTAAAAGGGTTGGTTTCTATTTCTGCCTTTAAATGCCGTTTCAAAAGTGGACGGGTATTCTAGAATTGCTCCAGGTCAATATTATCTGCCAAAGCGAAGCCGAAGGCTGAGGCGGATAACATTGACAGAGGTCTGGATAATTCTTGATATTATGTGTAAGCCGAATCCAATAATTGTTTTATTATACAATTATAAATGTAGAAGCCTTTAGGGAGTTTAGGAAGTAAGCCACGCAAAGATAATTACGTCACCTACAGACAATTTTTGATATTTTGTAGGTGGCAAGACATCAAGAATTGTCTGTTGAGTATTGTATAATACAATATTGTGTTATATACAGAAAACAACTTTATCAAAGACTTTAGCATAAAAATCAGACAATAAATAATTGATTATAATGAAAATTTCATGCATCTCCTGACAAACAATGTGGGCGGGTGAAGGTACTGCCTCGTCCTAGCCGCTCCCCTACAAATTACAAGCGCGGGCAAACTGGCCAGCCGTCCCTCACATTGTAAGCCACAAACTACTGGACTTGTTAAGCATTGTAAGCAGTATATAAATTATTGGATTGTAACCGACCCCAAAACAACAAAGATTCTAACCCCCCCCCCCCCCCCCTGCCCCCCCCCCCCCCCCCCCCCCGCCTAGCAAGTTTTCTAACCCCGCCTAACGAGCTTTAAGACACTTGCCCACTGATCCCCCACCCTCGACTTCCATACTTGTAGTCCTTAGTAAATAGACTCACAAGAGAGACTAAGCATGTGTGATTAGAGATTGACTGTAAGACGAATGTGCGTGTAACAATCCGAATAATATACTGCTTACAATGCCTTAACAAGTCCAATAATTTGTGGCTTAGAATGCGAGGAACGGGTGAACTGGCACTCTATTGCTAGCCTGTGCCGACCCTAGCCTGCACACTCCTGATTTTCCTTCCTTCCTAAAAAAGAAGAGCCTGCGGGGGGAGACAGGTGAAGGTATATTAAAATGATACCTCAATTCTAAAGGCCTTATTAATTTTACGCCATTTTTCATTCTTTTTTCAGAATTGTTTATCATGATATCATTGTCTGATGCAGTCCGGTTGGAATCCAACAACCCAGCCGTAACTCTCTTAAACCTTGGTGGGAAGTTGCTGTCGACTATACCCTTAATGTTTTTCTCTTGGTTGTGCTCTTTGCCTTGGCAGGAGTGATGATCCCTTTCCGGTACCCCTGGCCTTGTGTGCCTGCCAAAGAACAACAATCTAACATCGTTTAATTACACGGCAAACCTTTACGTGAATGCGAAATGCACAACCCATGTTGATGGACACATCCTTATTATTTTTCCTTATATCATATTCGCACAATGGTTGCTTCTATTTGTGCTTCATTTGTCGTGGTTTAACTTGCCTGCTTTGAAAGCCTTCCTTTCCTCTTCCTTCGACACATTCACAGTTCTAAAGGAAGTAGGAGAGACAAGACCAAGGACAAGAAAGCTACCGAAGTGAAGACAGCTGGCCTTCCTAGGGAGCCAGACCAAGATGGTCAAGATTCAATATCTGAAGATGATGACAACCCCTCTTCTGAGACTGGAAGAAATGCTCGGCTAGTTTACTTAGTCAACTGGTTACAATACCTCCTCCAGTTTAAGTACAACCTCGTGAACATGTACACTGCTAAATCATTGGCCATTTGTGCGTTTACATTTATCATTGCTGCTGGCATAACAGGCTGGCTAGTTTCTTTTAGATGGAGAACAGCCTTTTCATGTGACCTTCACAAAATAATCCCTCCACCTTACGACCATAGCGAGTGCTCTTTTGCAGCTGCACCATATGTGTACAGTATGATGATTCTAAATGTGATCTTCGCAATCTTCATATGTATTTTCAACTTCTTTGCATTGGCATGGCTTGAAAAATTTCGCCTTTCTTTCATGGCTTACATGAGGCGCTGGAATGGCAAGCATCGTTGAGAGACAAACCTGGATTTTATAATTATTTCTTCTGCGTTAAGTTGCTCAAGTCCAACACCCCAGATGGTGATACTGTGTATAAAACAATGGAGTTGGCTTTCACCGCTTTTGGAAACAAAGCTCCCGAAGAAACAGAGGCTGCATCAGAGTTTGCTTTGGCTGTTCCTGCAACGCCAAGTTACTGCAAAGATTGGTTCATATCGAATGAAGTTCTGCGAGAATTGGGACTGGCACCTAAACAATCTGCAGATAGCCACGACGATTTGTGGGTTGCGTTAGCGAACAGGCTCAAACAGGATGCCTTGGCATTAACTGGGAAGAAGGTTGCGACTGCCGTACGTGGCATTCAGGAACGAGTTGAACAAGAAATATTGAAGAGACAACTGCTTTTCAAAGATCTCAAAAAACAAGGATGACCATTGCCCAGTTTTTGAGGAGTACCTTGGAAATATCAAGCAAGAAGCACCTCGTCAAAATGGCATCATGGGAGATCACTATGTGTTAATGGCGTACGCCATTGCATATCGCGTAAATGTTGTTGTACTACGAGCACAGAAAAGGTCATTGCTTTATGAACCAGAGCACTCGGAAGAAAACCAATCTGTAAGGTATATAATATTCATTGCACCTCATTACTACTATGCATCATCTATCGATCCAAACAGGAGTGCCGAAGAAAAGGATGCTGGTCTCTTGTTTCTTATGGACCAAGCCTATCAAACAGCTTTGTTGAAAAATGCCAGTGATCTCTGGGAATCCAAGGGTTATGAGGAATACAAGAGGACCCTTCAAAATATTTTGCCTCAAGAGCTTCCATACCTAACTGATGTTGATGACATTTTTGAAACAACAAAACGCAAAGCAATAGACCTCAGCATTGAAATGCAGCGACCAAAGGACCAAGTGACAAAAGAATAAAACTTTCCACAACTCTTTGTTTGTCCGCTATTTTCAATTTGCTTAGTGGCCACGCAAAGGGAGGGTGACCCACCCTACACCATGTAAACAAGGGCTATATTTTGACCCTCTTGGAAGGGTCACCCTACTAGGATGGTAAACCTACCTCCATGTAAACAGGGCCTAATGGGGAGGGGCTTTCTAAGGGGTGTTGCAGTCTCTGAAATAGCATTTCCTGTTCTCTGAGAGTAGTTTCCATCAAGTTTAAACTTATGGAAAATTGATATTCTAAATATTTTAGGGTTTTCTGTTCTTTATCATTGAAAGACTTCCAGCAACAACGATTTATCACAACTCAATAGAAGACATAGACATGCTTGCAGTCCTGTACACATTCAATACACATTTTCAAAATGTGTTGTTCTATTTTAGAATTCATTGCCCGACGAGAGCAAGGCCTGCAGAAGTACATTACGACAATTATTCAACACAGAGAGATGTGCATTTGGTATGAAACACCAAGTTTGATAATTCAAAATGAAATTGCTAACACAGGCGTAGGAACAGATTTAAAGTTTGGGGGGGGGGGGGGGGGGGTGCTGAAGTTGATGAGCAGGTAATCAGTGACTGCATATTTAGGGTGGTCCAGGGTTCTTGGAAAAAAACATTAAAGTTAGCAATGCTTGTCCTGATTTTGGGACTATCATCAGTTTATCTTTTTATTTAAACTACAAGAAAAGTTGACAAATGAGAAACAAACACAATGTAGTGTGTGCGCGAAATAATATATAGATTAGATTTTAACTTTTAAAGATCGCTAAGATGGATAATGTTCTATCTCGGCGATCGCGACAATTGCGATTTCCGTTTGATCGCTGCGATCGCTGAGTTCATTTTTTACTTTTGAGCACTCGTGGCGATCGTACTCAAATGTAGCAATCGTATATAAAGACCAGGCTTTTGAATATGGAGTTGAAATATGTAATAAAAGTGAAACACTGATTTACCCATCTAATTTTAGATCATGCATTTAATACAACAAAGTCCCGATAACTCGAACTTTTTCAATTTTCCCTTCAATGTTTGGGTTACTGGGTGTCAACTGTACTTATACTGTAGATCACACATTTGCTAAAAAATTGAAACGGTATATGCCACGGTATCAGACCGCGACATTTTTCGAATACCGGTATTGAAATTCCCATACCGCCCAACTGTAATATAGCTAAGACTATAGTAACCTGTATGTAGGGCTGAAAATCTTCAAATATACATATTGCACGTATCTGAGCGTATTGCTATACCAATATTACTATTCCTCCAACAAAGCGTTTTCCTTCTCAGGCTTATGTGCAACATCTAGAAGAACAAATGGAAGACAGAAACAGACTTGTGCGGCAACTAACCAACCAACTGGAAGCGACCAAATCTCGACTCGGCCAGGCCACAAATCAAATACAAAACCTAGAACATACCCTACGGAAAGAACAACTTCAACGAAAGACTCATATCAACCGACACACTCGACTCCTGCGATAAGTGACAACTGTGCTCCAATGGAGGTTCCCTTATCTGGCATATCAGATTTGAAAAAAAAGTCACGAAAGAGTGTCAGTTTTTCTCGACAAAAGCGGCCAGCGAGGGGAACTTATTACTGTTGAAAAACAACAAGAAGCAATTACCTTTCGTTAAATTACAAGACCAGACGCGATTCCGCCACAGTATCACATTCGGCGAAGATTCCTTTTTTTTACAGCGGTTTCCTCGATGTAGAGATGCATTCGAATGTAACGGAGAAAATGAAAGAACGGAAACAGAAAAGTAGGCGAATGGCGGGACGACCGAATCGTTGCAAACAGAACTCTAGCGATGACATTTTACCAAGTCATAAGCAACTACGGGAGACTCAAAGCGCAGATAATACGTATTCAAGAATTTCTGTGCCTAAGGATTCATGGAAAAAAGAGAAACGCGATAGTGGGATAATAGGAGATAGTTTTACAAATTCTGATTTTTATTAATTCGATCTCTAGGCAAAATTTTCCAGATATTTTTCTTTTTCTAATTGACGAGTCAATTGCAATATAACAAGTGAATCCTTCGTCTTGATGAAGGTTCTGTCTCTCTCGCTAAAGTTTTAAACTCGCATTCTTTGCCATTGCTCTTTCCTGTCGGGCTGAAAAACGTTCAAAATTGAACCACCTCTTTGTTTTATTGATATCTCTGGAAATAACCATAACTGTTGCGAAAGCTATACATTTTCTGAAAGCCCAACCGGATTTTACCAATGCTTTTAAATTTCCCGAACAAGACACATTATTAAATTCTTGAAGGATTGCATGGTGGTGATTAATAATTATGAAAACATTTGTGGAAACACCATGTAGATAATTTTATCTCTCCAATAGTAATTAAAATTTTTTTAAATATTAATTGCTAAAAACTGCGCATGTTCTATTTGCAGCCAGAGGTTCTGCTGGCACCCAGGGTAGCTGTCTTCCCAAATTACAGAAAGATTGCTTCTCTGCTTTCACGGTAAGAATAACCAGGAATAACCAGTTATCGAATAGTTGACACTAAAATCGACTCCGCTGTTTTGTCTGTATTCGCTTGCTTATGAACTGCCGAAATTCGAGAGTATTTGAGAGCCTGTGGACAATCGCTGTATGTTTCTTATTTGTATCATCCTTAATCGACGGCTTCAGTACTTTCATATTGACGACGAAATTAAAATATAATTTGGCCGCCATCTTAAAAAACAACATCGTAATTTAACCCAAATACGTCGAAGGTTTTCTTGACAAATAATCAACTCTACAAGCTCTTTTATACCTTAAAACAAAGATAATTTATCTGCCTACAATATACGTAAACGTTATTGTGCTACCTTACTTAGTTGTTTTTTAAAAAAGCGCAATATCGAACATGCCTTGATATTCGTGATATGTCATTCGTCAGGTTTCCACAGAGCGCTTTTATTTAAATTTTAAAAGTACTTTTACGTGCCTGTAGCTGCTGCACAAGTTAAAGTGGATGTGACATTAGTTTCTATTGAAAAAAACAAAGCTACACGGTTCAACATAGTTCGCAGTTCGACATTGTTCACATTTACATATCCAATTGTCCAAATTTAATATTATCATTGCTTACAATATATTAGCTTTTACTTAGTCAATATAAACATGCATAGATCATTCCGTCATTCGTTTCCTTTCATATTGCGGTATATTCATACGTTGTGCTGCGTACTTTTACATACAGTCATACACAAGCCCAAGTAGCCTGTAGTCCGAGTTAACGCCTATTCCCGTTCGTTTGTTCGATTTGAAATATGACCACACGACCGCCAGCAATACAAACGTGAAGTTCGATTTGGCAGAAGTGTCGCTTGATCATGGAAAATTTATGGCTTGCTCTTTCGAGTAAATGTTGTTCGAATTAGATGTATGGCGTTCAAACATTTAATTTTGACATAAACGCGCCATATGATTACCGTATGTTATTTTAATATTACAAGGCTATATGATCGCCTTGATATGTGGTGTAGATTCTACAGTCTATTTTATCCTCTATATGCTATAGAAATTTCTGGCATCATTCTGCTGGCATGCCTGATCGGTGATCCTGAACACTGCTCCAACCTCGTACCATGAACTGCTCCTGTGTCAGTCCAGAGGCAGCATTTCACTTCTGATAAGAACTCCTAGTTTATAATTATAATATGATATTATTAAGTACTATTCTAAATATATTGATGTTTTTTAAGATATAACGGTTTTTCTTTTTTAATGGTTATTATTATAATCTATTGTTTTATATGTTTTTTTAATAATATTTATTAATATTTAGGATTATTTTTGGGGAAAATAATAATAAAAGTTTTAAAACAAATTAAATAAATAAATTTTATTTTTTATTTTTTTGGGGGTTAGGGTTAGGGTTAGGGTTAGCGTTAGGGTTAGGGTCTTAGAGAAAGCTCAGCTAATAAAATTATCTACATGGTGTTTCCACAAATGTTTTCATAATTAAGACACATGTTAATATAAATTAGCCATCCCCGGCCATGTGTATATATAAGTCTGAAACTCGATTTTTGTAAATGTCTTTCTTTTTCAATTGAACCACGGCACCTTCCGCGGAAACTCGGCCACCCGCAGAGTAGTTTCATCAGGTTTAACTTCCCAGTTTAATTAGGTGCTATTGGTTTTTGTGACTACCGCTGACCTGTCAGCGGGAGCCACTATGTCGGCGTGATCTTGCTTGAGTGTCTTGGACCTCAAGATCGCTAGCTATTCGAGAGGTGATCGCGTTGTTCGTAAACAATTTCTGAATTTAGAAACGTTAATTTGAAACTTGGCAACGAATTTGATCCGAACGGAGCGTTGAAAAGTGAGCTGAAATCAACAATAACGTATATGAGTTGTGACTTCTCTCGATAGGGTAATATTTAATAGTTGTATTCCGGGGACGTATCCACCGGATAAGCTATCCAGGTTTCGTATAACCAGCTCCTTCGTATAACCAACTTCAAATGAAATTTGGAAATTTTGTTTATGATCATGCTATATTTTGGAAACAGCCGGTGTAACGGTCTCAGTTATCCCCCAGTCTCAATTTACGCATGCGCGCGTTTGCGAGACTGCAATAACGACAGCTGACCGGTCTGAGTGTTCCTCTTCGATTCTAATAGCAGAACTAGTTGGCTTCTCAATCTACTGTGCTCCAAAAACTAAAGCTTTCGATATACCTTGCATCATCGACATGGTTACTTTTATCGAAGGACAAAATGACAAAGCTAGTGGAAGACGAGTTCGTATGGAACAGCTAAATGAAAAATGCAATCGAATATTGCACTACCTTCGCCATGGGAAACATATGGCTGGACTCACAAACAATTTACAACGTTCTGTTCGTGCACAAGCGAAAAACTAAACAATGCCCTCCTGTTGTGCGGGTGTACGTCCCACCATGCTTGTACTATTTGAGTTCCGCCCACTTATCACGCCTCCTTTATTTGACCAATGAAATCGCACCGGAAGTAAAATTTGTATGAGCTGTCAAAACAACTTTTTCACGTGTAGCAATGTTAGCCTGGGAATTATGCAGATAGTAAGATACGAGCTAGTTAAGCAATCTCAATATATCATGGCATAATCACTGTAGTTTATACATGAACGAAAAAACAACTCCGAAAAAAGTATACTCAAGGACAGGTAGAAAAAAAAACCCGTCGGCGTTTTTTGTCGTCTATGTGATTGCTCGTTAACGAATAAATACGGTTCTATTGGCTCGTTTGTTAATCTCTTCAAATCTTCGCAGAGAGAGAAATTACAAGGGAAAGAAATTACAAGGGAAAGAAATTACAAAATCCTCGCTGCTTTGTTCTCAGAGATTGGACTACATCTTGAAGAAAACCCAGATAGCTCAAGCAGAGTCTGTCCACCTTGTTCCAGAAAGATCTTGAACTGTTCTCAGCTTTATTTATTTATCAGTTCAAAGCGACCGCGAATATCTCTCTTCGTTCTGAAGTTGTGGTAAAACGACATCTCCCGACAACTTTGACACCTAACAGAAATCCTTCAGGTCCTAAATTAATACGGACAAACTCGCCGAAGTCTGATCAATCTGGAACAGTTTCACATCGGCCAATTTCAAACCGTAAAAGTCTATTTCAGGTACGTTCATTACGTCATCATGCTTAGCCATTCTAGCAAATCAGCATTTTCCGTTCAGAATATGAACGGAAAACTCAAATAGTACAAGGATGGTTGCAGGGACGTACACCCGCACAACAGGAGGGCCGCTTCGCAGGCTACCTCAACCCTCACCACCTTGCCCGTCAAACTTTGGACAGATAGTCAGATCGTAGTACACTGGTTGTATGGGAACAAACGCCTCAAGCAATTTGTATCTAACCACGTCCAAAACATCAAAAACCTATTTCCAGAGTCAGCGTAGGGATATTGCCCCACATCCGACAATCCTGCCGATCTTCTTATTAGAGGAATCAACGCGCACCAGCTTACCTCTTCAGTCCTTTGGAAACAAGGCCCAACATGGCTAACTTCAGAGCAAGATTGGTCTCCTACTGATACTTCTCATGCAGCTACCCTAGCGATAACCACCGAAGAAGTCAACTACGACATATCAAATCCGAAGGAAGAAACTGCAAATAAGAAAAACCAACCAGGCATTCATCATCTCATGCATACAAATTTCCAACCACAGCAGTCTCAAAAAACTTCTACGTGTTACTGCCTATGTCCTTCGATTTACCTCACTTCTAAGAAAAACGAAGACTCCTATTGGCCCTATTACCGTCTAAGAACTGTCGCAGGCAGAGAAGAGATGGATTCGTAGTTGCCAAGGCCTTTCCTATCAGGAGGAAATCAAGAATTCCAATCCAAATCCTCCCAGCGTCTACCACTTGTTCGACAGCTACGTCTTTATCTTGATCACGAGAACCTACTTCGTTGTGGCGGCAGGATACATAACGCGCCGTTGAATACATCAGCCAAGTTCCCGTGTCTCTTGCCGAAGAATCATCCCTTCACAACACTCGTGGTGTACAACGCTCACGTAAATCAACTCCACAGTGGGGTGAATTCCACAATGACAACCCTGCGCCAGACCTACTGGATCCCATCCATCCGCCAATACGCGAGGAAGCTGCTTAGACGATGCGTCAGCTGCCGAAACACTTTTGGAACACCATACAAGCTCCTGACCCTCCACCACTTCCCAAGTCAAGAACAGTAGAAATGCACCCCTTCACGACCACTGGAGTTGACTTCACAGAAGCTCTCTATGTACGCGATAACATCCGGGAAACAAAGGCCTACATCTGCCTATTCACATATGCTGTTACTCGAGCCGTTCATTTAGAGGTCGTTACAGACTTATCAGTGGAATGTTTTCTAGAAGCATTACGTAGATTCGCAAGTCGCAAATCGTTACCACGAAAGATGATCTCAGATAATGCGTCAACTCACTAAAACCACCCTGAAGAAGATCCTTGGTCGAACACACATCAGCTTACAAGGTTTACAGACAATCATAATCGAGATTGAAGCTGTTCTTAACGACAGGCCTATAACGTACGTCTAGTCCGACATCGACGATGCCGAACCGTTAACACCACCACATTTGCTCTATGGGAGGCGCATTACAAGACTCCCCCACCAGATAGCTGAAGAAGACGAGAGACATGATCCCAACTTCGACGATAGTTCCGAGATTAGACAAAGAGCCATCCAGCAGTCGACAATCTTACAACGCTTTTGGTCACGTTCGAGATACGAATACCTAACTTCTCTTCGTGAGTTCCACAGTGTAATCGGGACTAATGAACAAGAAATCAACGTAGGTGACGTGGTATTGGTACACAATGACAATCCTAGGGTGAATTGGAAACTTGCGGTAATCGAAAGCCTGATTTACGGAAATGACGGATTTGTTCGAGCTGCAAATATTCGTACCAGCAGTGGTAAAACAAACAGACCAGTGTCCCGTCTTTATCCTTCATCCAAACAAGAGATACAACGGATCGCAGAAGATGAGGAATCTCATTCCCATTCATCACCTCCTGTGCAAGTCGAAGAAATCCGTCCCAAGAGAAAAGCAGCTGCAAGGGCACGTGAACGAATTGCAGATTGGTCTGCAAAACTTTGCCGTCCCCCGGAGGATATAGAGAATTAGTGTAACATAAGATTATGCATAGTACAGTATATTTGATATTACATTACTCTTATGAGCAAAACAGGTGGTCAGCGGACCGACCACGAGATTTTAGTTTAAAAATAATATATTGGTTAAAATAATCAATCTTAAATTGATTAGAACAAGCACTTCGACCAGATAATAATTGGTAGTTGTGACCACATTTTTGTTCGTTTGTATAACCAAAAAGACATGGTCATTTTACCCAAAATGTTTTGGTGTTTTCAACCAATAATCATTGGGTCAAGTAGAAAAACCAATTTAAAATCGGTTAAAATAAAAATGATCGATTTAACCAATTTCTAAATTTAGCAGAACCAGTTACCACCATCTTTAATACATCTCTGATTTCTGGAGTTGTACCGGTAGTCTGGAAAGACTCCAACATTACTCCGATCCCGAAGACACAACAACCTACATCATCATCATCATCATGCTGTCGGTCGCGGTGCGACAAAGACTGCTTTCATTACTTGACAGCCGCTCTCCATTTAGCTCTCTGCTGTGATAGCGATATCCAGGAGTTGTTCTTGATATCTATGTCTCTCAACTTGAGGTTTCTCTTGATGTTATCCTTGAACCTGTGACGAGGGCGTCCAATCTTTCTGTGACCAGAAGATAGTTGAGAGTAGAGGATCTGTTTTGGTAGCCTGTCTGACGACATCCTCATGAGGTGGCCAGTCCACCGGAGATTCTTTTTGATCAGAAGATCTTCCATAGAAGGCAGCCCTGTCCGATCGAGTATTTCCTTGTTTGTCACTTTGTCCTTCCAGGTTATCCTCATGATCGAACGCAGATGTCGCATCATGAAGGCATGTAACTTTTTCACCTGCCGTCTGTATACTGTCCAGGCCTCGGCTCCGTATAGCAGGGTAGATAGCACGATTGCGCGGTAGATCTTTCCTTTGACCCGCGTCGACACATGGTGGTTGTTCCAGAGTCTCTGGCGTAACCGACCGGAACACGTGCTAGCCTTGGCCATCCTACTCTGTATTTCAGCATCAATGCGTCCATCACTTGATAACGTGCTTCCGAGGTATTTGAATTCCGGGACAGAGTTCAGCTTGTTACCATCAACCATGATACCTTCCTTTTGGGTTCTACTAGAGTTAGGCTGGTATAGCACTTCCGTCTTCTTGATGTTGATCTTCGGGCCGAACTTCTTAGATGCATTGGAGAAAGCATCCACTATTCTCTGGATCTCTTCAGCGGAGTGGGCAACCAGTGCGCTGTCATCTGCGAACAGCAGCTCTCTCATAAGTATCTGAGTAGTCTTGGTCTTCGCTCTGAAGTGTGCAACGTTGAAGAGGTCAGCGCTCTGTCTTAACTGTATATACACGCCATCCCCCATGCCTCCGAAGCGGCCTCTTGGAGCATTGCCGATAATAAAATGGAGAAGAGCGTGGGGGCCAGTACACAACCTTTCTTGACACCATTTGTAACACCGAACGTTTCCGAGACTTCCCCTCCAACACTAACATTTGCCATCATTCCCGTGTGTAGAGCCTCGATCATAGTTGTGACCTTTTCTGCCCATCCATATTTCCTCAGTATCTGCCATAGTCCAGTCCTCCCGACTGTATCGAACGCCTTGGTTACAAATACCACGTACAGTGGTCGGTCCTGCTCAATGCACTTTTCTTGTAATTGTCTGAGACAAAAGATCATATCCACGGTGCTCCGGTTTGATCTGAAGCCTGACTGTGTCTCCGGAACTACTTCTGGCACTATGTGAATAGATAGTCTGTTGAGGAGGATCCTGGCGAAGATCTTGCCTGCTATGGAAAGTAGAAAGATTCCTCTATGATTCTCACAGTCTTTCCGATCTCCTCTCTTGTAGATGGTTACAACCTACATATGAAGGTGATATCAGACCCATTTCATTTCAAAAGTCTTGGAAGATTTTGTAGTGTCTTGGATGATCTTTGGCGTCAAAGACAAAATTGATCCAAGCCAGTTTGGATGTCTAAAAGGGACCTCGACCTGGCTCTCTCATTTGGATTCCCCCGGTAAACACCTCCGTCTTTGTTTTCTGTATTTTTCAAAAGCCTTTGACCGCATCGGATACAATGTGTTCGTTGGAAAACTGATTGACTTAGGGGGTAGACGGTCCCTGTTACCATGGTTAATCAGTTTCCTCTCAAATCGACGACAGTGCGTTATGCTTGGTGAGGTGACCTCAGACTGGCTTCCTGTTCATGCAGGTATCCCTCAAGGAACTAAACTGGGCCCAATTTTGTTTTTGCTTATGATCAACAACCTCAAAATCCCTTCCCCTGAGACTGCAACGTACGTGGAAATACGTGGATGATGTGGTTAGCAAGAAACAGTGACCCAACCATGCAATGAAGTCTTGATGCCGTCAGTTTATGGGCGTCCAATAATTGGATGAAGCTTAACACCAAAGAGTGTAAAGAGACACCTCGACTTCCGCCTTTGCAAGTAGATGGGCAAGTGCTGGAACCTGTTACTTCACACAAAGTGCTTGGCTTAATTATTCAAAGCAATCTGAAATGGAACGAACACATTAGCGCAACAGTTTCGAAGGCGCCTAAACGACTGCACATCTTACGTGTACTGTATCGGGGATGGCGTTCCTGCTGAAGACCTTTTCACCATCTACGTTGCCCTAATACGTTCTATCTTAGAATACTGCTGTGTAGTATGGCATAACAGCCTGCCCTCCTACCTCTCGAAAGAAGTGGAGAGAGTCCAAAAACGAGCTTTGCGAATTATCCAACCTGGTCTATTTCCCTAGGCTAGATGACAGACGTACCAACCTCTGCGTGAAAACCATCAAGAAAATTGAAAAAGGCGGCCCACTTTCGCAATATTTAACCCAGGCTGGTGAACGTAAACATAATTATAATATTAGGAACACTTGGACTCTGTTTAAATGCAGAACTGAACGGTTCAAACGAAGTTTTTTTCCTTAGTACCATGTCAACGTTAAGATCGGGACAAGTATAAGTCGTGTTAATCTTAATTAGTTAATCATAATGGTCATTATATATTTGTATTTTTTATGACTAGCCCCTTGATTCGTAGGTTTTATATATTATTTGATGTAAGAGTTTGTTTTAACATATTTTGTAGCTTAGTTATTATATTCCTAGTTAATGTCCGAATGTAAAGCACATTGTAATTCATTTTTAATGCGAAAATAGTGCTCATTAAATATTATTATTATTATATTATTATTATTATAAATAAAAATTACCATATAAGTACACATCAATGCTTATGCTTGCTTAAAATGTTCTCTGCGCCAACTGGCATCATTTTCCTGCATGATTGCTTTACTGGTTAATGTCCATTAGCATTCCAGAGATATCGAAAATCAAATATTTCAAGGGAGACCAGAATTTTAGTCATTATCTTTCCTGTAGAAACATACTGACTACAAGTTACCAAATATTTGATAACTTGATGTTTAATGTTATTAATTTAACATCCTAATCGTGCAGCAAAATGTTTCCAAATTGGCATATAATTAACATGTTATAGTAGCATAGAACATGGCGGCACGGGCACAGTTGTGTATTTCATACGATGTTTCAACATCAATTTCACACCCTACCAGATCTAACTGACAACACTAATGCAGCATATTTCGAAAGTCACTTTTCAAAAAAACATGATTCAGGAAAAACCATTCAGAAAACTGGAGTGATCACCACAACTCAACGTCGATTTCCCTAAAATATTAAAATGTCGTTTCAAACGACGGAGTTAGTCAGCGATTTTTGAAAGACACGATTCAGGAAAACCTCCCTCAAAATATTGGATTTACTCAATAAACCTCCTTAACGACACACACACAGTTCTAGAACATACGTTTAGACTCCACAGCTTAGACCCAAGCATACTATCTGATGGATATCCCAGGGCAACGCGTTGCACCGCAAATGGTGATCGATCTCTACCAAGACCCAACAGTTCAGCCAAATGTTATGGAAGTTACTGTGTCTGTTGACCACCGTGCGAATTAGTTTCGTTAGAGAATGCGTCGTCAACCTTTTTAGAGTAGTTGTTGTACACATATGTGGACGCTGTGATACCACATGATAGCAAACCTAAGAAAGGTAGATGTGCCGTCATCATTGCAATGATGCTTTCAACGTCTCTTTTCAACAGCTTATCTTTTTGCAGCTCATCGTCCAGCGCGTTAGTGTTTTCCATAGCGTCCAACCCACCCAACAAGTTTGAAAACTTGCTGATAAACAGATCGGTGAGAAAAGCGTTTGCCATCTCCATTATTTTCAATTCAGATTCAAAGTGGATCTTATTGATACCTTCGCAGACGCTTTTTTAATATATCCTACGGATTGACTTATTTCACCATCGCCATATAGTTTTATTAACTCAGCTCTTTTAATATCATCAATGTCGTCAACAGACACAGTTTTCTCATCGCGGTTTACCACGTTCTCGATTTCATTGTTGGCGGTTTGGAGCTCCTTAACTAGCGCTTCAATCGCTAGCTCCTCTTCAATTTTGCGTTTTGCCATTCTCACCATATCACAACCTATGTTTTATTGCTGAACAACAATCTTCTAGTCGCGTATATATGGTTCTTTATCTTGCTCACAATTTCATTAAGGTGGCTTGATAGGAAAAACTTATGAAAAATTATACCGCAATGTACATTTCTGCCTCATTCTAGTTCCTTGCATAGCTCTAGTTTCAGTGCTGATAATTGAAAAGTTTTACACTTGCAGTACTAAATTGTATCTGAACAAATCACATTGATTGTAATATGTAAATTTAATGCAAATTAGGAATTCTGAAATCACTACAACAAACATTTCTCCCCTCCTGAAAACTATGCACCGTCTAATACTTTTCAAAATTCAAGAGTAACACTAGGACTGTGCAAGGAACTAGAATGAAGTACAAATCTACATTGTGAAATATTTTAGAGGACAAAATCTGATTATTTAGTTTTATCCTATCGAGCCACCTTAAGATAGTCGTCCGTGATCGTCAATAGTCGACAATCCAAGGTGCCGTGCGCCTATTAGGGTGTTGGTGCCTTTATAGGTTTCTGTCACATACATAAGAACGGTGTCAATATTGTCCTGGCTGCTGTCTATTGTAATAAAGTCAGGATCGTTTTTGTACCCCCACTCTTCGCTTTGTTCCATTCAAAAATAGAACGATCTAGTCGAATTTACATTTCTACTGCTTTTCTAATGTGTCTAGCAGATAGTATGTTTTACCGCACGCTGTCATCCCAACTATTGACATATTAAATGGAGTCTCCATTTATCCCCTCGCCCGGACGGCGCGAAGCGCCATCCCAGGGCCAAAGCCGCTCGGGCGAGGTTGATAATCTTACAATGTCCGGTCGCGTACAATGTCTGTTCAGTGCACTACCCAGAAATTGCACCCACAAACTGTACCCAAAAAATAAGCAGCTTGAAAATCTGTTCAGATTGGCAAATGAATTATTTACTTATTTTTAAGTAATAACTGAGCACTACACTATTAAAGCCTCAAACAGTAAGCTGGCGAGGGGTTGTTGCGTACACGTATTTCTAGTAATACAGCTGATCTAATATTGGATCAATTGGAGGCTATTGTTCACAAAGTTGACTAGTCCATATCACCAGAGCAAAGCAGTCTTTGTAGAACTTTTGCACAGTCATAAACTGATCTTTTCCGCTGATCTTTTCCGTCATTTGCTATTTTTACCGACATTTTCTATTTTCACCTCCCACTCATTAGCATTCCTTTGTATGGTCTGTTTGCTGATTGTCGGTAAAAATACCAAATAACTTTACATCCAATTATTATTTGTTGTTTCTCGCACTTGATATATTCGCACTTGTGAATTAATTTATTCACACTTGTGAATTAATGTAATCACACTTGTGAATTAATTTATTCACACTTGTGAATTTATTTATTCATACTATTTAATTTATTTATTCACACTTGTGAATTTATTTATTCACAATTGTAAATTTATTTATTCACACTTGTAAATTTATTTATTCGCACTTGTGAATTAATTTATTCACACTTGTGAATTTATTTATTCACACTTGTGAATTTATTTATTCACACTTGGGAATTTATTTATTCGCACTTTTATTCGGATTTATGGTGAAGGAAAATTTCGAGTGTTAGAATATAATACATTTTAAGACCAAACCGGTGTCACAGGAAATTTGGGCCCCCGAAAATTTGGCCCCCCCGGGCCATAATTTCTAGGAAAGTTGGCCCCCCCTTCGGAAATTTGGTCACCAAAATCTCGTAAAAAAGATTAATTTACTAACTTTAGTAAAGTCATCCAGTTTAACAAACTTTGTAGTCATTTATAGTTTTTTTTATAAATATATTTCACATTACTCTGGAAATCGTTTTTCTTTACATATGAATTCTCTCATAATCAGACACAGTTTGAAGCTATATACTCTAGCTTAGAAAGTTTGGCGATCACAAATTAAAAATTTACAGTTCATGACCCAACTTTTCAAACTGTCTTTCTAAATTAAAGGTCTTAAATTGCCTTCAAACTGTCACCGTCTGGTTGCGCGTATCGTAAAACAGATATGATCTACCCACATTATATGTAAACCGCTGAGATAAAGCGGAGTGTGTTCTTGGGGCGGGGGGGGGGGGGGGGGGGGGGGGGCGGCGCACATGAATCACAAAGCCATTTCTGGTCATCCTGAGGACAATAACTTAAATTTAGACAAGGAAGATGGTACCAATTGTCGCAAAGATCGCACTGAACCATATCACCATATTCTGGCAAACAACAAGTACAAAATGTCTGTATAACAATATGATTTTGTTCTTTGGCACTTAAGGCTTCTCTCCTCTTTCAAAACAACCTAATAAATGGTTTCTCATTTTTGCCTGATCGAACGACAGTTCATCTAAACAAGTGTTCCCGCTTGCTAGTTCGAATGCATAAGCAATGGCAAATAAGACACAGTCAGTAGATCCTTTCTGTATCTGTGCTGGGGACATCTCACTGCGCCAGTTGTTTCTCGGTCGATTCCGTCAAACCGTCAAACAAACTATTGTAGACAGTTACTGGCTGCCCTCCAATCGATGAAGAAGTTATCCAGTGTGTTTCTCCACTGTGATGTATTTGGATACTTTCACTCGAACAGCATTCAAACGATGTCTGTGACAGAACAGGATCTTGAAGACCTCCAACCAGTGGAAATTTCTTCTTTATTAGTTTCTGACCTGCGTGAATTAGTCTATCGTTGAGCATCTTTTCTGACGTAGTAGCGCATGATCAGTTTTCTTTAGACCAAATGTTTTGATCCACATATCGTTCGTCTGGTGGTCAGCTCGGGTATCTGCGGTGTAAACAAGTGTCAATTAGTAATGTTTGTATAAATATGAAGTTTTTCCATGAAATGTAAACAATACATATTGACCTGAAATTTATACTTATGCACGTGCCTTTACTTTGCGGACAATCTGGGATAATGGGTTCTTCTTGGTGTTGAACTGTTTTCCCATTTTCTTCGAATTGGGTTGTTTTTCCACCATTTGGTTTCTCAAAGTATTTTTTAAGGCGGGAACTGTTAATTGCGTTCTTCAAATAGTTACCAGATTGTTCATTCAATATAGTCTGTATCTTCCTTTGCCAATATGTTCTGCAATAACGTAAGGTCCACATGACCAGCGAGTATCCATTTTCCCTCTCTTTATGTCAACATTTCGCATGTTTTTACGAGCACTTTATCGCCCACTGCAAGAATCTACAGAGGCGTAAGACGTATAATATGACATTTTATGTATCGATAGAGCATTTACGTATTTAAAGTGCACGTGATAAATTCACCCCACCTTTTTTTTAGTTGTATTTCAAAAATAGCATAAAAATATAGCATAATAAATAAAAATAAAAATAGCATAATAAATAAATAAATGAATTAAATTATTATACTAGAAAGTTTCACAATTAAAATATGAAATGAGAAATATATTCCACTTTGTCTGTTGAGTTTGTCTTTTCCAAAATATATTAAAAATTGTAAATTGATATTCTCTGAATAGTAATATACATGAAAAAAATTATCAACTCTGATTGGCCAAGAAAAGTATATTCAGTGTAATTTTAATGAAACACAGTGGAGAAAAATGAAATACAGTATTTCAACATACCTGGTTAACGAATTCTCTGCCTTGGTCACTTATCACGATGTCCATACACCCATATCGTAGTATCATCTTGAACAAAAACTCTGACACACATTTCGCTGATTTGTTCGGAATGGCTTGTGAGTTGTGCCTCTGGCCATTTGGAAAAATAATCAGTTATGGTCGCTATGTATCTATTTCCCTGTTTAGTCTCCTTGCCGTGGCCCGATCAAATATATGCCCACTTGTGGATATATAAAAAACATGCAATAATTAGGTTTGACAAAGGTATCAGATGTATAAATTGATCTTTTTTAAAACTATTTTGGTGCAATCGAAATTATTTAATATTTTTCCCTCACCTGTTTCCACACGTATTGGGTATTGGGTGCAACTCAGCGTGTTGTTTCCCAAGTTTACCATCTAGTGGCTGACAGACGTCGCAGGTTGATACGTATTCCTTAACATCTTTCATCATACCGTGCCAATAGAAGCGCTCTGAGATTTTTCCGAAAGTTTTATCACGCTTGAAGTGTCCCGCCTAACTCAGCCTCGTCACAGTCAGGAAGGTTGCTGATTTTTCCTCCAATCTTATCACTCTCCTTTCCCGTAGTCCAAGGCCATCAAGCCTCTTATCAACGAAAAAGATTCGATGAATTTATCATCGCGATCAGGGGCGTAGGAAGCAGGGGGGCCGGGGGGGCCGCGGCCCCCCCAATATTATAAAAGGGGGGGCCGGAATAGCTTTCGGCCCCCCCCAATAATAATTGAATTTGAAAGAAAAATTGCAGCAAAAAAATTGAATTCGAAAGTAGAAGTTCGAAAACAACATCTTCCTGTTAATGTTCTGTTAAACTGTCATAGAAGTAATTTAAAAAAATAATCACAATATCTTTGCATGTTAACCCGAGTGTTTTACTAAACTAAAGTACTGATATTTCTCTAGTTTACGCAGCCCTACTCTAGTAGGCTTTCTTTTTTAACTAAGCAGAAGGGCAGAAATCGCGGAATGATTGAGGCTAAAAGGTAGCCGCGGTTGAAAAAAAACGCGTCCTAAATGTCCATGTCGGACTCACTGATCATTGCAATAATATAATTATGTTGTCAGTGGTTCCCAGGGGTGGCGTGATTGGGGCCACTGCTCGCCTACTTGGGGCCCACCACAGTCCAAAATATGAAATTTTATAAACTTCTGAGCTCAAAAATCACCGCTCAGAATGCAGGAAATACCATTTGCGGGAATCTAGATTTCAAATTTTTCGGGGGGCATATCCCCGGACCCTGCTAGAAAGCCTCACGCCTACGGTGCTCGGATTAATAGTTATCATGACCACCAATTTGGGACACAACGAAAATTTTGCTTTGGTCGGGCCCCCCCAAGTTTAGAAAGCTTCCTACGCCCCTGATCGCGATGAATTTATCATTCAAGTCCTCATTATTTCTTGCTGCGACCTTACGCCTAAGCGCTCTTTTTTGGTCTTTGGATAATCCATCCGGGTACTCCTGTCTAGTAATGTAGTTATAATTAAATGGTTTCATAGTCTAAGTTCTCCATGTTACTCCGACTGAAATGTCTTAAACACTGTCAATCATGAATACAGCCTGGGTTTTATATGCTTTTTTCAACCACATACAAATTGAACATAACTTTCCGAAAAACGTCAAATTAAATTCGTCATTAAATCGAATGCTAATATTCGGCGGCGAATGCCGCGACCGCTTTCAATACATGGCGCTACGGCTGACTTCAGTTATGATATCACAATATCACATTATATCACTGCTAAAATTATCATAGACAGATCCTTTCAAATCATCTAAATGAAGTCTCTTAATGTGTTGAACGCTTTCAAAGTTTCAACGTTTTGAAACTGTTTTCCCTTGCACTACAATTTCCTTTACTGCATGTTTTACGAATTTCTTCAATCGATTTTGAAAGGAGGCTGCATCTGGTCCAATCTCGTACCCAGGGCTGTGTACGAGGTTGGTATCTGGTCTTGAAGGGAGCAATCTAGAGGGGATCCTGGCAAGTGGGGGCGCCCGCCCGGCGCAGCTTCTCGCATGAATGCAACGAAATGTTACCACATATATCCCTCGTTGAAAGGTCGTCTGTGAAAATACGTAATTACTTTTACTTCAGTATTTTTCGACATATTGAAGTTCTCTTATCTCGCTGTTTCATATTATATCCAGTTCTTTATTTAGCAGCTTTAATATTTATTCTTATTATTGTAATTTTTTGGGCTACTGCGCATCCCACATTTTTTTAATGGTCAGCGCAGATATATGACCGTGTTGTAAACTCATAGTTTTTCGCCTTAAACTAATGAGTAAGGAAAATAACGATCTGGGTGACGCCAGATCTTCGCACAGTTATGCGTAAGAATTTTTGAAGGGTAGAGGTCGCACTTGGACGGCCCGCTTACTTTCGCGGGATGTCCTTGTTGTAGCGATCTCCGCCGCTTTTTCATGCAAAGAAATGGCTAATTGGTGGCGTATTAGGATGGCGTATACATGTATTTCAAAATATCTATATTTACACAACTGCCGTTACCGTGTTTCATGCTTTCGCAATCTTCAGTCGTCTGGTAGCACGATCGAACGTATAAAGGGACATCTCCGAATGAGGGACCGATCCCAAGAGTGGTTCCCACATCCGTTGGAAAATTTTACATAAGGCCCTCAGACTTTCTCAAGAAAGAAAGACATTTTAAGCCTTAGAAATTCAAAATCTCAAAGGCCGTCTCATTAATGACTGCGTTGGATATAAAGATATAAAGAGGACTGTCAAGTCACCCCAAAATTCGTGACATTGTTATTGTTTTAGTTCTATTGTTAATCGCTGTGCCGTGATGTTTACGGCATGTTTGGCTCTTTAGACTGGTTGAGGATTTGAGAGAAAAGGTTGCTGACTTCTTCGAAATTGACAGTATGTTTTTCACTTGTATTAGTAGTCTCATCTCAGGTCAGCAGACGCAAGAAGAAGCTATTCTCTACTATAAATCAGCGAGATCAATTATGACCCCGGCCCCCAATTCAACCTTCGAGTTTGGGCATCCAACAGTGCCCGCCTCCATGACCTGTGTTTAAAGGAATGAACGGCAGACAGCAACATTACAGTTAATGTTCTCGGTCTTTACTGGAATACGTTGACAGATACTTTGACGTTTATACCCAAACAAATCTCATCTACCATCAACCTCCCTACCAAAAGAGAAGTCCTACAGAATTCCTCCAAGATCTACGATCCACAAGGCCTGTTATCTCCAGTCACAATTCGAGCGAAAATGCTAATGCAAGAACTATGGAAGAGAAATACTGACTGGGATGAACCACTACCGCAAGACCTGAGAGAAAAGTGGACAACCGTAGCAGAAGATATTGACGCAATTACTACAACATTCAGCACCCCAAGACGTGTTACGACAAATCTTCAAAACACAGCCAAAACGGAATTGCACGTTTTCTCGGACGCAAGTCTCAAAGCCTATGGCGCAGTAACTTACCTACAACATGCAGGTGATCAGATTTCGATTCTTCTAGCAAGAACTCGCGTCGCACCACTGAAGAAACTAACACTACCGAGACTCGAGCTTATGGGTGTCGTCGTTACTGCAAGATTAGCCAGCTTCATAAAGGAAGCACTCACCTCAACCCTCACCACCTTGCCCGTCAAACTTTGGACAGACAGTCAGATCGTATTACACTGGTTGTATGGGAACAAACGCCTCAAGCAATTTGTATCTAACCGCGTCCAAAACATCAAAACCCTATTTCCAGAGTCAGCGTGGGGATATTGCCCCATATCCGACAATCCTGCCGATCTTCTTACTAAAGGAATCAACGCGCACCAGCTTACCTCTTCAGTCCTATGGAAACAAGGCCCAACATTGCTAACTTCAGAGCAAGATTGGCCACGATGGTCTCCTACTGATACTTCTCATGCAGCTACCCTAGCGATAACCACCGAAGAAGTCAACTACGACATATCAAATCCGAAGGAAGAAACTGCAAATGAGAAAAAACAACCAGGCATTCATCATCTCATACAAGTTTCCAACCACAGCAGTCTCAACAGACTTCTACGTGTTACTGTCTATCTCCTTCTGAAGAAGACGAGAGACATGATCCCAACTTCGACGATAGTTCCGAGATTAGACAAAGAGCCATCCAGCAGTCGACAATCTTACAACGCTTTTGGTCACGTTCGAGATACGAATACCTAACTTCTCTTCGTGAGTTCCACAGTGTAATCGGGACTAATGAACAAGAAATCAACGTAGGTGACGTGGTATTGGTACACAATGACAATCCTAGGGTGAATTGGAAACTTGCGGTAATCGAAAGCCTGATTTACGGAAATGACGGATTTGTTCGAGCTGCAAATATTCGTACCAGCAGTGGTAAAACAAACAGACCAGTGTCCCGTCTTTATCCTTCATCCAAACAAGAGATACAACGGATCGCAGAAGATGAGGAATCTCATTCCCATTCATCACCTCCTGTGCAAGTCGAAGAAATCCGTCCCAAGAGAAAAGCAGCTGCAAGGGCACGTGAACGAATTGCAGATTGGTCTGCAAAACTTTGCCGTCCCCCGGAGGATATCGAGAATTAGTGTAACATAAGATTATGCATAGTACAGTATATTTGATATTACATGACTCTTATGAGCAAAACAGGTGGTCAGCGGACCGACCACGAGATTTTAGTTTAAAAATAATATATTGGTTAAAATAATCAATATTAAATTGATTAGAACAAGCACTTCGACCAGATAATAATTGGTAGTTGTGACCACATTTTTGTTCGTTTGTATAACCAAAAAGACATGGTCATTTTACCCAAAATATTTTGGTGTTTTCAACCAATAATCATTGGGTCAAGTAGAAAAACCAATTTAAAATCGGTTAAAATAAAAATGATCGATTTAACCAATTTCTAAATTTAGCAGAACCAGTTACCACCATCTTTAATACATCTCTGATTTCTGGAGTTGTACCGGTAGTCTGGAAAGACTCCAACATTACTCCGATCCCTAAGACACAACAACCTACATCATCATCATCATCAGGGGCGTAGGAAGCTTTCTAAACTTGGGGGGGGCCCGACCAAAGCAAAATTTTCGTTGTGTCCCAAATTGGTGGTCATGATAACTATTAATCCGAGCACCGTAGGCGTGAGGCTTTCTAGCAGGGTCCGGGGATATGCCCCCCGAAAAATTTGAAATCTAGATTCCCGCAAATGGTATTTCCTGCATTCTGAGCGGTGATTTTTGAGCTCAGAAGTTTATAAAATTTCATATTTTGGACTGTGGTGGGCCCCAAGTAGGCGAGCAGTGGCCCCAATCACGCCACCCCTGGGAACCACTGACAACATAATTATATTATTGCAATGATCAGTGAGTCCGACATGGACATTTAGGACGCGTTTTTTTCAACCGCGGCTACCTTTTAGCCTCAATCATTCCGCGATTTCTGCCCTTCTGCTTAGTTAAAAAAGAAAGCCTACTAGAGTAGGGCTGCGTAAACTAGAGAAATATCAGTACTTTAGTTTAGTAAAACACTCGGGTTAACATGCAAAGATATTGTGATTATTATTTTTAATTACTTCTATGACAGTTTAACAGAACATTAACAGGAAGATGTTGTTTTCGAACTTCTACTTTCGAATTCAATTTTTTTGCTGCAATTTTTCTTTCAAATTCAATTATTATTGGGGGGGGCCGAAAGCTATTCCGGCCCCCCCTTTTATAATATTGGGGGGGGCCGCGGCCCCCCCGGCCCCCCTGCTTCCTCGGTGCGACAAAGACTGCTTTCATTACTTGACAGCCGCTCTCCATTTAGCTCTCTGCTGTGATAGCGATATCCAGGAGTTGTTCTTGATATCTATGTCTCTCAACTTGAGGTTTCTCTTGATGGTATCCTTGAACCTGTGACGAGGGCGTCCAATCTTTCTGTGACCAGAAGATAGTTGAGAGTAGAGGATCTGTTTTGGTAGCCTGTCTGACGACATCCTCATGAGGTGGCCAGTCCACCGGAGATTCTTTTTGATCAGAAGATCTTCCATAGAAGGCAGCCCTGTCCGATCGAGTATTTCCTTGTTTGTCACTTTGTCCTTCCAGGTTATCCTCATGATCGAACGCAGATGTCGCATCATGAAGGCATGTAACTTTTTCACCTGCCGTCTGTATACTGCAGGCCTCGACTCCGTATAGCAGGGTAGATAGCACGATTGCGCGGTAGATCTTTCCTTTGACCCGCTTCGACACATGGTGGTTGTTCCAGAGTCTCTGGCGTAACCGACCGGAACACGTGCTAGCCTTGGCCATCCTACTCTGTATTTCAGCATCAATGCGTCCATCACTTGATAACGTGCTTCCGAGGTATTTGAATTCCGGGACAGAGTTCAGCTTGTTACCATCCACCATGATACCTTCCTTTTGGGTTCTACTAGAGTTAGGCTGGTATAGCACTTCCGTCTTCTTGATGTTGATCTTCAGGCCGAACTTCTTAGATGCATTGGAGAAAGCATCCACTATTCTCTGGATCTCTTCAGCGGAGTGGGCAACCAGTGCGCTGTCATCTGCGAACAGCAGCTCTCTCACAAGTATCTGAGTAGTCTTGGTCTTCGCTCTGAAGTGTGCAACGTTGAAGAGGTCAGCGCTCTGTCTTAACTGTATATACACGCCATCCCCCATGCCTCGGATTGGAGCATTGCCGATAATAAAATGGAGAAGAGCGTGGGGGCCAGTACACAACCTTTCTTGACACCATTTGTAACACCGAACGTTTCCGAGACTTCCCCTCCAACACTAACATTTGCCATCATTCCCGTGTGTAGAGCCTCGATCATAGTTGTGAACTTTTCAGTCCCATCCATATTTCCTCAGTATCTGCCATAGTCCAGTCCTCCCGACTGTATCGAACGCCTTGGTTACAAATACCACGTACAGTGGTCGGTCCTGCTCAATGCACTTTTCTTGTAGTTGTCTGAGACAAAAGATCATATCCACGGTGCTCCGGTTTGATCTGAAGCCAGACTGTGTCTCCGGAACTACTTCTGGCACTATGTGAATAGATAGTCTGTTGACGAGGATCTTGGCGAAGATCTTGCCTGCTATGGAAAGTAGAAAGATTCCTCTATGATTCTCACAGTCTTTCCGATCTCCTCTCTTGTAGATGGTTACAACCTACATATGAAGGTGATATCAGACACATTTCATTTCAAAAGTCTTGGAAGATTTTGTAGTGTCTTGGATGATCTTTGGCGTCAAAGACAAAATTAATCCAAGCCAGTTTGGATGTCTAAAAGGGACCTCGACCTGGCTCTCTCATTTGGATTCCCCCCGGTAAACACCTCCGTCTTTTTTTTCAGTATTTTTTAAAAGCCTTTGACCGCATCGGATACAATGTGTTCGTTGGAAAACTGATTGACTTAGGGGGTAGACGGTCCCTGTTACCATGGTTAATCAGTTTCCTCTCAAATCGACGACAGTGCGTTATGCTTGGTGAGGTGACCTCAGACTGGCTTCCTGTTCATGCAGGTATCCCTCAAGGAACTAAACTGGGCCCAATTTTGTTTTTGCTTATGATCAACGACCTCAAAATCCCTTCCCCTGAGACTGCAACGTACGTGGAAATACGTGGATGATGTGGTTAGCAAGAAACAGTGACTCAACCATGCAATGAAGTCTTGATGCCGTCAGTTTATGGGCGTCCAATAATTGGATGAAGCTTAACACCAAAGAGTGTAAAGAGCAAGCGCGAAAATCCGTGTCTGAAAGTGGGGGGATGACTGCATCGTTTGCGGAAAGTCAGAAGGGGATAATCATACATTGGTCAAAAAGTGGGGGGATACATCCCCCCCGTCCCCCCAGGATTGACGCCCTTGAAAAGAGACACCTCGACTTCCACCTTTGCAAGTAGATGGGCAAGTGCTGGAACCTGTTACTTCACACAAAGTGCTTGGCTTAATTATTCAAAGCAATCTGAAATGGAACGAACACATTAGCGCAACAGTTTCGAAGGCGCCTAAACGACTGCACATCTTACGTGTACTGTATCGGGGATGGCGTTCCTGCTGAAGACCTTTTCACCATCTACGTTGCCCTAATACGTTCTATCTTAGAATACTGCTGTGTAGTATGGCATAACAGCCTGCCCTCCTACCTCTCGAAAGAAGTGGAGAGAGTCCAAAAACGAGCTTTGCGAATTATCCAACCTGGTCTATTTCCCTAGGCTAGATGACAGACGTACCAACCTCTGCGTGAAAACCATCAAGAAAATTGAAAAAGGCGGCCCACTTTCGCAATATTTAACCCAGGCTGGTGAACGTAAACATAATTATAATATTAGGAACACTTGGACTCTGTTTAAATGCAGAACTGAACGGTTCAAACGAAGTTTTTTTCCTTAGTACCATGTCAACGTTAAGATCGGGACAAGTATAAGGCGTGTTAATCTTAATTAGTTAATCATAATGGTCATTATATATTTGTATTTTTTATGACTAGCCCCTTGATTCGTAGGTTTTATATATTATTTGATGTAAGAGTTTGTTTTAACATATTTTGTAGCTTAGTTATTATATTCCTAGTTAATGTCCGAATGTAAAGCACATTGTAATTCATTTTTAATGCGAAAATAGTGCTCATTAAATATTATTATTATTATATTATTATTATTATAAATAAAAATTACCATATAAGTACACATCAATGCTTATGCTTGCTTAAAATGTTCTCTGCGCCAACTGGCATCATTTTCCTGCATGATTGCTTTACTGGTTAATGTCCATTAGCATTCCAGAGATATCGAAAATCAAATATTTCAAGGGAGACCAGAATTTTAGGCATTATCTTTCCTGTAGAAACATACTGACTACAAGTTACCAAATATTTGATAACTTGATGTTTAATGTTATTAATTTAACATCCTAATCGTGCAGCAAAATGTTTCCAAATTGGCATATAATTAACATGTTATTTAACAATTAGTCACCGAAGTCGAGGTGATTATCGGTGAATATTTACCGAGCCGCGAAGCGGCGAGGTAAATATAACGATAATCACCGAGACTGAGGTGACTAATTGTTTTAGTAGAAATTCACAGGTGACTATCAGAGAGAAACAACTGAAAGAAAGCAACAGAAAATGTTTTAAGACTTTTAATTATTTTATTTGTTATTTCCGGAAGTCGCGCATCGTGAGATCACATGATTTTACGTAATCAACTTCAACAGAATTTTTAAAAACGAACAATATACGAACATTGAAGGCCAAAATGTGCTCAACTAACAAAAAGCGATTTTGCTGTCAGATCAAGCAGAACTATAGAGTGGAAGACTGAGTTAAAGACTGGGTTAACATAAAGAGCAACTGTTGAAAGATCCAGACAAAACTGGTTTTTGCTTGTTAATGTTTTAATAGTACAAAGCCGGCTTCACTTTTGTCCAGCTCAAAGTACCTTTGTCAACCTGCAGTTTTTACCAGATGAAGCAATGACTTCTTCAGCAAACTTTGGTTTAATTCTCTTCCCCGATGGAGATATAGAGATACAGATATGCTGTTTCGAGTAAAACTCGGGGATAATTCTGTATATCAGCATTCTGTCTCGTACACTTTTTGGTCGTTGTTTCACGTCTGGCAATGTTTTTTTTCTGAACCGTATCACCGCTATTTTTCCTTCACTGAAGAGCAGCTCGAGGTAGGAACTTAGTATTTTATTAGCCTCACTGAATAAGTAATACTGTCACAGATTGATATTTGTTTGTTGTACGGAGGATGACGGTCAAGATCGGATTGACAACAAACTTGTTTTTTGTAAAAACTGCCGTATTTTTTCGAGTAGAGTCGTGAAATATTATAACTGAAGCATTTATTCATCTCTTCAACAACCATGCTAATAAGATTTCAAACGTTGTCTTAAAACGTTGTCTTAAAACGTTGTCTGTTTTTTGTTCAAACTATTCTGTTAAATAAAGATTTTTTTCACAAAATTACTTGTTGTTTTGATCGTGTGGCCGATTGCCGTTGACACCGCCAACAAGAGTTTAGCTATGAAATTAGGGAAATTCCTATATCTTACTTGTACCTCGAAATCGTTTAACTCTATATTTAGTTGCTTCTTTAGTTTGTTTTTGAATAGCATTTTCTTCAATTTTATTCACTTTTTCGTACGTAATATCGATAAATCGAGAAGCCGCCATTTTTTAATCACTGAAAATGTTATAGTCACCTCGCGCGAGGTGACTATCACAAAATAGGCCGTCCATCTCGACCAATCACGGCACGAGAAACTCTATAGTCACCTGTCAATTTCTACTAAAGTAGCATAGAGCATGGCGGCACGGGCACAGTTGTGTATTTCATACGATGTTTCAACATCAATTTCACACCCTACCAGATCTAACTGACAACACTAATGCAGCATATTTCGAAAGTCACTTTTCAAAAAAACATGATTCAGGAAAAAACATTCAGAAAACTGGAGTGATCACCACAACTCAACGTCGATTTCCCCAAAATATTAAGATGTCGTTTCAAACGACGGAGTTAGTCAGCGATTTTTGAAAGACACCATTCAGGAAAACCTCCCTCAAAATATTGGTTTTACTCAATTCCTTAACGACAATTACGTAAAAAACTGTATTTTTGACACCCTCACACACAGCTCTAGAACATACGTTTAGACTCCACAGCTTAGACCCAAGCATACTATCTGATGGATATCCCAGGGCAACGCGTTGCACCGCAAATGGTGATCGATCTCTACCAAGACCCCACAGTTCAGCCAAATGTTATGGAAGTTACTGTGTCTGTTGACCACCGTGCGAATTAGTTTCGTTAGAGAATGTGTCGTCAACCTTTTTAGAGAAGTTGTTGTACACATATGTGGACGCTGTGATACCACATGATAGCAAACCTAAGAAAGGTAGATGTGCCGTCATCATTGCAATGATGCTTTCAACGTCTCTTTTCAACAGCTTATCTTTTTGCAGCTCATCGTCCAGCGCGTTAGTGTTTTCCATAGCGTCCAACCCACCCAACAAGTTTGAAAACTTGCTGATAAACAGATCGGTGATAAAAGCGTTTGCCATCTCCATTCTTTTCAATTCAGATTCAGAGTGGATTTTATTGATACCTTCGCAGACGCTTTTTTAATATATCCTGCGGATTGACTTATTTCACCATCGCCATATAGTTTTATTAACTCAGCTCTTTTAATATCATCAATGTCGTCAACAGACACAGTTTTCTCATCGCGGTTTACCACGTTCTCGATTTCATTGTTGGCGGTTTGGACTAAGCTCCTTAACTAGCGCTTCAATCGCTAACTCCTCTTCAATTTTGCGTTTTGCCATTCTCACCATATCACAACCTATGTTTTATTGCTGAACAACAATCTTCTAGTCGCGTATACACTGTAAATTCAAAAGAGTCATTTTGACTCCTTTGAAGGAGTCATTTTTTTGACCCCAGGACGACACCTCGAAGGAGTCATTTTGACTCCTTTTTGGCCTACTCTTTTAAAGAGTCATTTCTACCCTTTACAAGAGTCATTTTGACACCTTCGAAGGAGTCATTTTGACACCTTCGAAGGAGTCATTTTGACACCTTCGAAGGAGTCATTTTGACACCTTTGAAGGAGTCATTTTGACACCTTTGAAGGAGTCATTTCTACTCTAATGTAGGGTCAGACGACACCTTTAAAGGAGTCATTTTAACTCTTCTTTTGGGTCATTTTTACTCTTATGTAGGGTCAGACGACACCTTTGAAGGAGTCATTTTGAAACCTTTGAAGGAGTCATTTCTACTCTTATGTAGGGTCAGACGACACCTTTGAAGGAGTCATTTTAACTCTTCTTTTGGGTCATTTTTACTCTTATGTAGGGTCAGACGAGACCTTCGAAGGAGTCATTTTGACCCTTCTTTTTGGTCATTTCTACACTTATGTAGGGTCAGACGACACCTTTTCAGGAGTCAATTTTACCCTTTTTTGGATCATTTCTACTCCTTTGAAGAATCATTGGTACCCTTTATGAAGTTCATTCTACTCTATAACAAGTTGAGCAAATTAACAATGTTATTTGAATGATTCCTGTAATTTGAATGATACATGCATATTGCATACTGTATACACAGAAACAAAAATAGAGATTGTGTAAAATAGTTTATTAACTAAATATGTCAATATTTTCAATAATTTATTAACTAAATATGTCAACAACATACTGTACTGGTAGGTTTTAAAATCTACTTAAACATATTTCTCAATAGTACATTATCGGTCCTATTCCTAATCAAGGTAAACATGATATTATCATGCCCAATTAATGGACATTCAAACAACTGGCCCAGATTAACATCTTGTTTTAGGAACTCACACATATTTCACTAAAAGCCCATTTAAAACTAAGTAATATTCGGTTGAAACACTACGTTTATTTATTTCCTGCTAAGCTGTGGACCTAGTTACTCTGTCCTAATTCATCAGAGGAATTATAGATCTAATGAAGGCATGAGTCAATGTGTCAAAGACTTTGGAAGAGTTTTGCAAGAAATAACTAAACGTAGTGTCAATTTTTCACTAACAATTCAATTAACATTATAAAAACATGAAATTTTCAGTTATATTATCAATGTTTTGTTTCAATAAAATGTTCTAACTGTTTTCATTCTTTATCTTCCTACCAATTGCACGCCTTTCGTTTCTCCATGTTTGTGCCATAATGCCATTGTTGCCTCATGCTTCTGTGCTTCAGGACATGAGCTGAAAATAAATAAATATATAAATGTTTAAATATTAATAAGAGGGATATAGTCCTACAGGTATAAAAGAGATATTTCTAGAGGTATTTTTAAAAAATTCAAGTGAAGAGGTACAGTACTGTAGCTCTAAATACTTGCTTTTGTTAATTACTTTTTTATTTGAAAGGAAATAATGAAAGAGAAGTAATAGAGATGAGAATGCAGAATCAACCCCTCACTTGACCTATAACATTGACCTGTAATCCAGAACCATTACATAGTGATAAATTAGGCAGATATACATACGGTACCAGTCAATTTAACAATTAGACAACAAGGCACAAGTGTTCTATGCAAGCCAAGTTGTGAGTTGTCTAACGCTCATCACAAGTTAATTGTTTTTGTATCAACAAACTAGTCAGTCAAACTTAAAATATGAAAATAAAGACAAACTGCAAAGTTTCTGGATTGTTTTGATTTTCAAAACTGGTGCTTAATCACTATAAGTGGTCTATCACAAATAGACCTATAGTAGCATAGCCAATTAGCATTGGCGACAGACCACTAGTTTAAGTTTGTTGTCTTGATGCCATTGAATGATAATTATCCAATGGCTTTGGTGTTACTAAATTTCGATTACAACAAAAACCTGGTATACTTGAGGGGACTTTTTGAGAGAGGCATAATAGGTCTCTTATTGTTAAAATTTAAACACATGTATAACAACACATATTTTTTCCAAGGAAAGTCCTAAAGTAAGTTATCGGCACTCTGAGCATTAATTGAGAATCCCTTTCGTACATTTTTTCATACATTACTGTATATCCTGGCTTTTATCCATGTTTTGGGTGGGCACTAATATTTATTATAATCTGATTGCATTTTCTGCTTAGTGAATCAATCTTTTGCTGTAATGTAATTATAACCAATTTCAATTTTTAAATTACGGTATAGCCAATTTCTGACAAATTACTAGTTTGACCTTCACACAGTCCAGAGCAGGATGGCCTTCCTTGCTTTTCCCTGTGACTGATAACTGGGACAGAATATATTTCCAAATAAGGCTGACAATAAATTGGAAGTCTTCATGAATTACAGTAATAGATTTCTATGTGCAAATAGCACATTGTGTCGGTCACAAGAAACTACATATCACTTCAATATGCCATGCAAAAACTTGACAGATATAATGTAAAATCTCACTCTCTACAGGGGGAAATACATATTATTTCAATATTTCCTCAACTAATTCAAACTAGATAATACTGGGAATTGAACCCTGCAACCCTGGCAATATACAGTACACCAGCACACTAACCGACTGAACTATGGGAGCTTGGCTACAAGTTCAGTATATACCTGTACGACCATGGTGGAAATGCCACGAATGAAGTGAATGGGTTTATTACTGAGAATATTTGGCATTTACGCCACTACGACAATCGTATACAACAATGTATGCCAGAATGACAATCGTATACGATGAATTGTATCGTGTAGAAGGGCCATAAGGAAGCCTAGTTAGTAAGTACTCGTACTTACTCAGTAAGTACTCGTACTTACTCTTACCAAGACGAGTCAGGGGTGTGACACAGGCTAGTCTTGTTGTTGCATTTTTCTTAACTGGTTCCAGTAGGTTTATCAACTTACAATTTTCCTTCACTATAACTTTAATATGTCATCCAATTAATGTAGTGTAAATGCCAAATATTCTCAGTAAAATATCCATTCACTTCATAATGGCATAATACTACCATCATATAATACTGAACTTGTTGCCAAGCTCCTGTCATAGGACTCCATAATCCCAAGAGCTGTGGCTTAAATTCCAGCTACTAAACTGTTAGGCCTTGAAGTTATATTTTTCACAACCCATCTCAGTTGCATCTTCACACTCAAAGTTTTCCTTCACTATAACTTCAACATTGTCATAACTAAGTGCTAACCAGCAACCAGTTTCTCTTAGAATTAAATCAGTTTAATTGCTTTGATGAAGAGCAAGATTTAATATAATAAACAGTTCTTAAGTACAGTAATATTGGTGCATTTTCCTTCAGCTTCAGCGGCTTAACTGGCTCATAAGACCTTTTTCAGCAAACCTTCAAAGGTCTTTTATGAGCAATTGACGAAAGCTGATCAATATAAATGTTTCAACAGCGACTCACTCGACGAATAATGTCAATGGCGTCCAAAATTAATGGTGATTCGCAATTATGAAACACAGATTTAAGTATTATTAAACATTAAGACTTAAGAGAGCAGTAGATTATCACCAAAGTCATTAACAAATTATATACAACTCACCAGTCGCAGCAATCACGCGCCCCAGATACGCTTTCCAGTCACCTTTAGGCGGTTTGACCGTTTGACAACTGCTTTGTGAAAACAACAGTGATCAACTGCATGCCTTCTTTCTTCGCATTAACGAGCATAATCGCGAACAAAATCTTTAGCAAGGATAGTCGTCTAGTTGGTAGAAGTCCAGTGGATCAATACGTATTTCATCTCGCTTCTAGATAGGTTTCATACGTCAAATAAAGTTATAAAGATACGAGCTTCTCTTCGCACGCAGAACATGTAAAAATACGAAATATTGCGCCATAACACACGTGTCACTCTGATCACGTGCTATGTTAGGGAATAAAGTACGGTCGGCATTTTGATACCATGTTCAGAGAGATTTTAACAATGTTGTCAGCTTGGCGGAGTCTGAGGATTTCAGTATTATTTTAGACCAGATTGGTGTAATGTTAGACAGATTTGGTGTGTAGACAACCATATATAAAGACAATGATGCATTCAATTTCATTTATGATATCAGTGAAAACAGCTATTCAGTTGTTTTTCACGCATTACTAAAACAGAATACAGAATAGTTCATAATTATTCAATAGAATAATTTTATATATTTAATTACCAATTTTTACCTCAACTTATCCACAAATAAAGAAAAACTACAATGACTCCAAGAAAGAGCATAATAACTCCAACAAAGAGTGCTATGACTCTAACAAAGAGTCCTCGGACTCCAACAAAGAGTGCTGTGACTCCAACAAAGAGTGCTATGACTCTAACAAAGAGTCCATCGACTCCTCCAGGAGTCCTATAACTCCTAGAAAGAGTTCATGGAGTCCACTAAAGTGTCATTTTGACCCCATGTTGGGGTCAAAACAACCCTTAGAGTCAAAACCACTCCTTGAAGGGTCAAAATGACCCTTCGAGTAAAGGTGCTGAAATGACTCCTTGGGGTCAAAACGACTCTTTTGAATTTACAGTGTATATGGTTCTTTATCTTGCTCACAATTTCATTAAGGTGGCTTGATAGGAAAAACTTATGAAAAATTACACCGCAATGTACATTTCTGCCTCATTCTAGTTCCTTGCATAGCTCTAGTTTCAGTGCTGATAATTGAAACGTTTTACACTTGCAGTACTAAATTGTATCTGAACAAATCACATTGATTGTAATATGTAAATTTAATGCAAATTAGGAATTCTGAAATCACTACAACAAACATTTCTCCCCTCCTGAAAACTATGCACCGTCTAATACTTTTCAAAATTCAAGAGTAACACTAGGACTGTGCAAGGAACTAGAATGAAGTACAAATCTACATTGTGAAATATTTTAGAGGACAAAATCTGATTATTTAGTTTTTTCCATCGAGCCACCTTAAGATAGTCGTCCGTGATCGTCAATAGTCGACAATCCAAGGTGCCGTGCGCCTATTAGGGTGTTGGTGCCTTTATAGGTTTCTGTCACATACATAAGAACGGTGTCAATATTGTCCTGGCTGCTGTCTATTGTAATAAACTCAGGATCGTTTTTGTACCCCCACTCTTCGCTTTATTCCATTCAAAAATAGAATGATCTAGTCGAATTTACATTTCTACTGCTTTTCTAATGTGTCTAGCAGATAGTATGTTTTACCGCACGCTGTCATCCCAACTATTGACATATTAAATGGAGTCTCCATTTATCCCTGGCGAAGCGCCATCCCAGGGCCAAAGCCGCTCGGGCGAGGTTGATAATCTTACAATGTCCAGTCGCATACAATGTCTGTTCAGTGCACGATCCAGAAATTGCACCCACAAACTGTACCCAAAAAATAAGCAGCTTGAAAATCTGTTCAGATTGGCAAATGAATTATTTACTTATTTTTAAGTAATAACTGAGCACTACACTATTAAAGCCTCAAACAGTAAGCGGGCGAGGGGTTGTTGCGTACACGTATTTCTAGAAATACAGCTGATCTAATATTGGATCAATTGGGGCTATTGTTCACAAAGTTTACTAGTCCATATCACCAGAGTAAAGCAGTCTTTGTAGAACTTTTGCACAGTCATAAACTGATCTTTTCCGCTGATCTTTTCCGTCATTTGCTATTTTTACCGACATTTTCTATTTTCACCTCCCACTCATTAGCATTCCTTTGTATGGTCTGTTTGCTGGTTGTCGGTAAAAATACCAAATAACTTTCCTATTTTTACATCCAATTATTATTTGTTGTTTCTCGCACCTGATATATTCGCACTTGTGAATTAATTTATTTACACTTGTGAATTAATGTAATCACACTTGTGAATTAATTTATTCACACTTGTGAATTTATTTATTCATTTAATTATTTCAGTGAATTAATTTATTCACACTTGTGAATTTATTTATTCACACTATTTAATGTATTTATTCACACTTGTGAATTTATTTATTCACACTTGTAAATTTATTTATTCACACTTGTAAATTTAGTTATTCGCACTTGTGAATTAATTTATTCACACTTGTGAATTTATTTATTCAAACTTGTGAATTTATTTATTCACACTTGGGAATTTATTTATTCGCACTTGGGAATTTATTTATTCACACTTGCGAATTAATTTATTCACACTTATCAATTTATTTATACGCACTTGTGAATTAATTTATTCACACTTGTGAATTAATTTATTCACACTTGTGAATTTATTTATTCACACTTGTGAATTTATTTATTCACACTTGTGAATTTATTTATTCACACATCAATTTATTTATTCGCACTTGCGAATTTATTGTAATTATGATACATTGCGAGTTTTGTACACCAATGCAACTTCAAAATGGCGCGCAACGTCGCAAGAGAGAGGAATGAACATTGCCTCAGAGTGTTCATCGACGAACTAAAAAGAGTGTTTGGTGAGTTACGAGATATCAGAGAGAATGTAGATAGCATTATGGCTGATTATGCAAAATCAATGACCCCTAGATTAGAGGAAGCATCTGGTACATTGCAGGTTTTAGTCGACCAGATATAAATGTCAGATTACCTCAGAGAACGCGATGCCGAACAATTTCAAAGAGTTTATGCTACACTGCAAGCCACTTTGCAAGCCACTCGTCAACTAAGACATGCGATAATCAACATACAGTCAAGTCCTATCAGTGAAAGTTTTTCTTATTCTTGCATGCGCAGTTAAAGGGATACTCCTGCCAAAATACAAATGTAGTTCATATGAAGGATCTTACTGACTTTAGTTTATTTCCAACGTTTCAGCATTCCTAGCCATTTAGTTAAGAAGATATGGCTAGTTGAAGTTGAACATTTGAGGATTTTGACGCCATATTGGTTTTGAAAATATGACGTCATTGAGTTATTCTATTTCGTATTATGCCTAAGAAGCTCCTCTATTTTCGTGCATGAGGTACTATATAGTTTATTTCGGCTAATTTTCTTCCAAAGAGCATTCACAACAGCTATCACTATGTGATCGCCATCAAAACAACTCCACTGCTGGTAAAGAATCACGCAATGACGTCATATTTTCAAAACCAATATGGCGTCAAAATCCTCAAATGTTCAACTTCAACTAGCCATATCTTATTAACTAAAGTGATAGGAATACTGAAACTTTGGAAATAAACTAAAGTCATTAAGATCTTTCATATGAATAACATTTGAATTTTGGACGGCCTTCTTTCGTGATATGCATTTCACATGGAGTAGCATTGCCCACCTTCTTGGGGTAAGTAACAGTACCCTTTCACGAAAAAGGGCATCTCTCGAGATCAGGGGAGAAACATGTTCGTGGTTCATACCCAGTTATAATCTATAGTTCAGGACATACGAATAACCACCCCCAACATTGGTGAGAGACGTCTAATTGGAGTATTACGAAGTCGAGGGATTCATATTCAGCGTTGGAGAGTGCGGCAGTGCCTTCGTAGAGTTGACCCTCTTGGTACTTCCTTGAGGCGGAGGCCTGTAATACAGTGTAACAACTCCAAATTCTTTGTGGCATATCGATGGCAACCACAAGCTTATCCGATGGAGGCTTGTGGTGCATTGCTGTGTGGTAGATATTCTCGCATGCTAATTTATGCTCATTGTGCAGCGGACAATAACCGGGCATAAACTGTATTACACTTATTTGAAGAAGGCGTTGCGCAGTTTGGCTTGCCCTCCAGGGTACGAAGCGACCACCGGAAGGAGAACATTGAGGTAGCACGTTACATGCTTCAAAATATGGGTCCGTTCATAATTGCCGGGTGGAAAGAACACATAGAGATATCTACAGTGGTGTTCTGTGTTTCTTTGCAAAAACATTTGATGAGTTAGAGGAGACAGGAATATTAAACCACCTAAATGAGGTCCATATCTTTGCACTGCATTGTATATTTATACCAATAATTAATGCATGTCTAAGAGAGTTCATAGCTCAGTGGCAGAATCACCCCTTATCAACAGAGAACAACATGTCCCCTATGCAGCTTTATACTGCTGGCATATTGGAAAATATCAATTCTGAATATTCGGGAATGCAAGGTGTTTTTAATACCGGTGACATAAATAATTATGGAGTTAATTTGGATGGCCTATTGATGATGATGACAGTTAGTGTGCCTCAAACTGAAATTGGATTGACAAATGAGCAGACCACCTACCTTGAAAATAATTGTGTTCCTCTTGCAGGCGATGGAAAAGTTACTTTCATGCAATATCTTCAGTTATTGTCTCAATTTGGATTATGACATTAAATTTTGTTACTCAATTCTTCTGGTGTTATATTTGCATAATTTACAGTATTTTTATAAGTATACCGATAACTATGATGCGCGAAACACTTCTTTATTACCTTTTCAACGTCGAAGGGTACGCGAATGTTTGAGGCGACTTGATCCAATTGCTATTGCCTTAAGGTGGCTACCAGTGATATATCGAAGGAAGTACTCCGTTCCATGCCCATGAAGTACACATTTTGTTTTTAAAGATAGAATCAACAATTCACTTCAAGAATTTGTGCAGCAATGGCAAAACCACCCATTATCTACAGAGCACAATCTATCACCAATTCAATTGTTTACCAAGGTGTACTAGAGAACCTAAATTCCGAACTGAATGGCATTGACAGTTTTGTTAGTGGAGAAGAGCTACAGGTCTATGGTGTGGACTACGATGCTCAAATGGAGGTTGATAGAACAGATTACCAAGTAACAATACCCGAGATCAATGTAGATTTGAATAACGATCAAATTTCTTCAATTGAACAAAATGTAAATCTTACAACTGGTGATGGTATTATTGCCTATTCACGATGTGTAGAACTAATTGAGGGAATGCTTAATAACTATACCCTGAAGATAACTGTATAAGCTTCAATGACAGAAACGTCAACAATATCAAGCATCAAGACATTTACAATTTAATAATTAACCAGGCATTGACTATATAGGGAAAGGTCTGGAACAATATTTATGATGAATATTAATTTATCATGAATATTGTTCCATTCCTGTCCCTATAGTATAAGTAATTCGGGAATGTAATTTGTTTCTTATTATACAAAACAAATACATTCCTGCATTATTACTTATTAAAAGTTTTGTATCAGTGCTTTTTAAAGCAATACAAAAATACAATTAGTTGCATGCCATGCAAATATTTCTAGACAGTCAACAATTAGAAATAAAACTTGCTTCTGTTCCAGTCCTTTCCTAACATTAACTCAAAATTTAGAAAATAACAAAATACAATACATTTGTCTTGTACTGCTCAGTAAAATAAAAACTATACTGTAATACAATAACAACTCATATATACTACATGTATAATAGTCTTACATCAAGGGATTAACAATAAGAACATTTCCTTTTAAACAAGGTCCATTTCAATATCTTGTTGATTTATAATGTTGGTAAATTCGTGCCTGAAATCACATCATATTGATCTCATCAATAAAATCATCGTAGGTAGATGGTATTTCCGGCACACTGCCACAAGTGTGGAAAATAGGCCTTCTTCCAGCTCCTGTGAGTGATGTAAATGTGACTTGTATGCCACTGCCAATCATAACATCAGCCCCAGTAGATAATCTAAGGAATCTTTCACCCACCTCTTTAAATGTGCCAATGTTTCAGCTTCTGCTGGGTTTTCAGGCGTGGCGTTTAACATACGACATAACTTTGCTGGTTAGGCTGTAGTGACGACAACTGGTTTTTTAGCGTGTCTAATGTTGGATAAAACATCTTCAGGGGAGCTAAGATATTTTTCCAGCAATCAGCAACATATTTAGGTTTTTGAACAAGCTCTTTGTGGGCAAGTTCAACCAAAACATCAGCAACATTTGCCTCATTGACTGCTCTCTTACAGTCAAAGGCTGAAAGGAAATCTAAGAAATCATTGACGGAAGCGTCATTTGAAATTACTTTTTCAATGACATCTGCCTCTGCCCGGGATACATATCTTTTGAATGATGCCAAATACATCTCCCTTGTGATAGCCTCTTCACCAAAAAGCAGTGAGACAATGAAAACTTGTGATACTTGAATTGGGAAGTACCCGGCCTGAAGAAATCCCTTCAGGAATATTCGAGCCACAGCCTGCCAGTGGTTTTTGCTCACGTCATGGCGTATACACGGAACTCTTTCTTCCTCTCCCAACATTAAACTAATATATGCATCCTGCCAAAACAAGGAGAAAGCATCACTCTTCACCTCCACACCCTTCAACTCCACACCCTTCACTTTTCTCCTCATTCCCGTGCTCATTGATCATCTTTACTTCGAGGAACTTGTTCATGATGTCTTCATGTTCAAATAGGATCATAAGTTCCTTTTTCAGATTCGCTCTATGAGGGAAATGGTATTTGTTTCTTGTTCATCAGGCAAGGATGATGCAGCGAATGGTTTCACAAATGTGATCAAAACTTGTGGTTACATCAAGTATTTCCACTGAAGTCGGGCTAGATGTTGGCTCACTAGCAGAATAATTAACTTTCTGAAAATACGAAAAATAAGTGAGTCATCAACTTGGTCAACATTTTGATAATCAACTGTGGCAGCAAAATAAAATAACAAAAAATATTGTACACTGTACAGTAAGTTCGGCTTTTTGCTTGCACAGACGATGCAACTTATTTAAAAACTGTCACATCGCCTATATAGGGTAAATACTTTTTAAATAAACAGAGCCTAGGCGCACACACCGAGAATGCCCTGAGGCAGTATGATTTCAACTTGTAGATGGGCTGCTGTAGTAATAATTTATCCGCCGATCTGAGAGCACGCCGAGGAACATAAGGAGTTATGAGATCACTAGGATATGATGGCGCTGCACCATTAATTATCTTGTACGTATACAGCAAGATCTTAAAAATAATGCGTTGCTCTACCGGGAGCCAGTGTAGTTTGAATTAATATTGGCGTAATATGTTCAGCTTTATGTGTTAACGAGACAAGCCTAGCAGCAGAGTTGTATGTGTGTATGTATGTATGTATGTATACTTTTTCAGAAAATTTTCATCCAAGCCCTAATTATCCACCTTTTAAGATGTCCAACAGCTTCACCTTCTGCTGGATTAGTTGGATTTGCATTTATCTTCTTACAGATTTTTGAGGATGTTGGAATCAAGGACACATAAATCTGACTAACAACTTCCTTATTGACACATATCTTGGTTTTTTCACAAGCTCCTACAGTATGTGCAATTTCTACTACCACCTCTCTGAGATTTTCCTCTGTCACCAGTCTATTGCAATCAAATGCAGAAAGAAAGTCTAAAAGATCCTCGGAAAATGCCTTTTGGTTAACATCTGCCTCTGACTTAGAAACATATTTAAGGAAAGAATCTAGATATGTTTCTTCATCTACAGAATCCTCCCCAAAAAGACAAGAGGACATAAATACCTGGGAAATCCTAACGGGAAAACACCGTTCTTGGCCATGGGTGTATACCCTTTTAACATCACTTGAGTAATTGCTTTCCATTTGTACACAGCCTTGCCCTGCAATTTTCAGTAGAACTTCACAATTCAACTCAACATCCTGTGCAAGCTTTGGTGGCAGCAGAGAACCATAACATGCCTGTCATGAAATTGTACCAAACAAAACAGTAGATAAGCAGAGCCAATCAACACATAAAATTTGCAGACTCAACCAGTTATTAAAACATTGATGGCTGAACATTTTTGTAACAATGCAATTATCATGTGCAGGCTTGCAGCATTGATAAAGCAACAACCAGTATTTGTTGTGGTTGGCACAATGGTAAAATTCACTACTGAGAGAACAATGATATTCTCAGTTGCTAAAAGGTTCAAAATTGTTGTGAACAAGTTGTTGTACCACATTGATGTCTAAACAATGCTGTAACAACATTGTTATTATGGCTGGACAATATTATTGACAGCATTGTTTACTGGGTGTGACACAACATTTTTATTTCTGTTAACAACTTAGAACAAGTTGAGCGTTTTACATGTGTAACCCTAACCCTACATATATCTTAGGCAGTCAGTGGTCAAGTGGATCTGCTAAACTGCAGTTTAACCTTATACAGTATGTCAATACATGCAGACAGATAACAAACCACCATGTCGAAAACTCATTTGCAAATACATTTGCAGCACACATGATTAATTTATGAACATCTTTCAGCAGAGTACTGGTGAGTTTCATAATTATTTGCCTTATATATTGATAATAATAACACATTTTTTGTAATAAATAACGATAGTATTGTACAGTAGTAGCATTTGCACCCTAACTCCGTTTGGGCACACATGTTACTGTGCAGGCCACAAATAAACAATATTATGATCTCCAAAAGTATGTTATTTCATTAATAGTATACAGACATTACACAGTATCGGGTCATTCCAGAAAATATCCATACTCCCCCCACGGAGGAAATGGCAAATGGGTCCTCCCGACCTCTTCGGACATCCTACAATAATTTTAGTTAACCTGAGGTTAATTTTACCCCCTCCCCCCTCGAACAGACATATTTCCTCCGTGGGGAGATGTGGATCGTTCCTGGGACAACCATTCAAGTAAAAATCTACATTTGTATATATTTATAAGTACTGTATACTGTCTGTCAATCACTGATCTATTCATTAAATAAAATTTTTGAATAAAAATAATTCCCCAAACATCACTCCCTTAAAGTTTCTATATTTGCAATTTCTGATCCACAACCATAAGCGTACAAGGTGGGGTGTTGACTGCAGACCCCCAGCAGGGCCATAGAGGTTTGATTAAAATCATTAAATGGTGAAAATTCATTTTCTCCCATTGCAAAAGATCTTACCAAAATATATATATATTATCCATTTTGTAGTTCCACTTTATTATGCCAGTTTAGATAGAATTAAAAACCACAAGCAGCTATATTTAGGCCCACAGTAATTGGCATTTTGCTGTTGCGGTTACCCTGTCATAATATCTATACACCGTAATATATTATGTTATAATGGCGAATCTAATAAAAAAAATGTAACCATGCAATTTCTAAGATTTGAAACCCAGCACCCCACAATGCTGATTTGTTTCCACCTCGTCTGCTCAGACGGCTGAAATATAATGGTCATTTGGAAAAATGAATAAATAAATTCCCAAGTGTGAAAAATTAATTCGCAAGTGCGAATAAATTAATTCCCAAGTGTGAATAAATTAATTCTAAGTGTGAATAAATTAATTATATGTGCGAATAAATTAATTCTAAGTGCGAATAAAATAATTAACATCAGAATAATGAATATTGAAATATACGGCGCGTCATAGCGATTCGTTCCTTTGAACGAACTTTTGGCTGGCCAAATCACACGAAAATACTTGCACTGTTCGTTGGCATAATTATCGAAGCTTTTCTTCACGTTTTCCTCGTGCTACAAGAGATTCTTGGTAAAGCCTTTTCCTAGTGTTACAAGTTGGCAAACAGAATGCTGGGAAGACAGTCAAATTTTGAGATAGGATATATTCACCTAAAAAGGTGCTATTTATATAGAGCTCAGTTTGCTATAATTTTGGTGTTTAAATTTTCAAAATTGATCCACTATAGCCAAAGTTATAATATTTTGAATATCCAAATATCGATCCCCGGTTTTTAGGACAACCAGAGAATAATTTGGTATATAACCAAATACAAATATTTTAACACAAAATATATACGTATTTCAGATTATTTTAGCAATCACTAATTAAAGCACAATAAAACTTGGCATACATGGGTAAAAACATATACCGAATCCATTGGTGATGTTTATAATATTGTCAAAGTTGTCATTGCCATGGTAACCATACTTACCATCAAATTATATGGTCAATCACTAGTACTATCAAAGTACTTATTTAGCAATTACCATTTGAAACACAATAAAACTTATGGAACGATCTTCCTCAAGACATTAGAAATTGTACAACACTTAATGATTTTAAGAGTAAAGTTAAAACTCATCTTTTTAGGAAAACATTTTAAAATTAAATTGATGTTTAGATTTTTAGATTAAATGATATTGTACATACTGTACGTGTATTTTTTTAAACCAATATATAGCGCCATTGGACAGCAATGGAAATGGCGCTATATAAAAACTATTATATTATTATTATTATTATTAAAACTTGGCACAAATGGGTAATAACATATGCCGAAACCATTAGTGATATTTATATCGGCAAAGTGGTGGTTGCCATGGTAACCATATTCACTATTAGTTGATATGGTCAATCAGTACAAAGAAATAATATTTTAGTTGATATAGACATTTTAGTTGTTACAAACCTTATAGTTATACAAACACAATATTTTTGTAATTTTTTCAAAGTGCCAAACTCATGTTTGGGCTTTTTTATATTGATAATCTTCAGTACTTTAAAGGCATTATATTATTCTCAAAGCCTTTCCATCAATTTTATAATTTTTTCCAAAATATTCTAACCAGATAGCCATATCATTAAAAATATATCCATTTTGTTGCCTAAAAGTATTTAACTTCAGAATAATTTGATTAGTTATATTCGGAACTGCTACAGAAAAAACAGGCCTCTCGGTATCTGGTGTTATGAATGAGATTAACATTCAGAAGTTGTGATTCCTGCCTTTTTACAATTTTCGCCTAAAGAATTTTCAACCCGAAATTTTCAACCCGAAATTTTCACAAATATTACATTCTGGACAGCATTTTGCAAAATCAAACTTGCATAAACTTCATTTTTCTTATCGAGAAATTCAAATAAAACGTAAAAGAAGCCAAACGTTAAATTACTTAGATCTATTTCATGCTTAGGAATGGTATTTTCTTTAGAAATCAAATCTTTAAAGTAACTATCGCTAAAGTGACAAACCGGTTCATTTTCTGTTGTCGCCATATTGAAATCGGTTGCGCCAAACGTGATATTTTCAATTTGAATTCGACAAATGAGCTAGGCCTAAAAAGATGATAAAATACACATCTAAAGAAAGATAAAACTTCAAATTTCAATATTTTGCCGGGCTCCTTGCGTTCTGGCGAAAACGTATGTTAAAAAATTAACATAAAAACTTACATATTCAAATTTACTCACCTTGGTACGACAGAGCCTGATACCGTTGGAAAGCTTGTGATCTTGTTACGTCATTGTGTTAAAAAATCAGCCAATAACAGCCCAGCTCATATGTCATATGGTGGTGCCGAGGCCCTTGCGCTGCTTCAAAAAGCGCTTCAGTCGGACTTTTGTATTGCTTCGTACTGTATCAAAACTTTATCCTGGAACTAAACTAACTATATAATTGTTAAGATTTAAGAAATACCTAATGGGTTTCCGTGTTTGGATAACGTGATCCAAACACGCGGGATGTTGCGAGACTTGAGAAAAGCGTAAAAAACACGAGCCGCTAGGCGAGTGTTTTTAGCTTTTCGAAAGTCGAGCAACATCCCAAGTGTTTGGATCACGTTATCCAAACACGGAAACCCATTAGGTATTTCTTTTATAAAATAACCACAGAGAAATATCACTAAAAGTTATTAATATAATTAGATCAACATTGCAATTCTCCCCAAAACCATCAACTACCAATCAGGGGAGGTCTTTCATGTTCTTCTAAGCTAATCGGCCAATCATGGATAGCTTTCTATTGACGCTGACGACAGCAAAGAGCCGAAAATAAGCTTGATCGGTAAAAACATCAGGAAAACAGCTTGGAAAGATGAAAAAGATATATTTCCAGATGGATTTAATCACAAAAATATGCCGTTTAACTTTATGTTGGATTGCTGCAGATGTAAAGTGATGTTGTGAGTTTTCCTAGCCTTCATATTCTACAACACAGAATCTTTGTTGTGGTTTTCTCTCACTGTCGAAGTGTTGTTCGGTGAATTTTTGTTGGCTACAAGAACAAAATGAATGGTTTCTTCGTGAATATCCTACCCGACGAGAGGTAAATTAAACATTTTACACCTTTTCCATGTTCTCTTGGTGGACTATGTCTATAAAAATGTTGTCTTTTTGGGTTTTATTGAATGGTTTTCGAAGTTGTTCGGTGATTTTTTGTTGGCTACAGGAACAAAATAAATGGTTTCTTCGTAAATATCCTGCCCGACGAGAACTAAAATGAACATTTTACACCATTTCCATGTTCTCTTGGTAGACTATGTCTATAAAAGTGTTGTCTTTTTTGAGTTTTATTGAAATTTTCAATAAGGTAAACTTCGCCTTCATAAATTATACGGAAATTCTCGTTCGCTTTAGCGTTGCTTTGTCCACTTTAAATACTTATAATTTCCTATATATTTTCGGCCTATTTTTGCAAAATCTTGTGAAAATGAACAGGGAAGATTGCTATATTTTATTTATAGTTATTGTGCATACTATGTAGAATGTTAATCTTTAAAAACGACGATGGGCCGGCATGATTTGCTTTTTGTGTGACACGACCTGAAAATTCCCGTGTTTGGATAACCTGATCCAAACACGGGTATTGGCCAATCAGAACACGCGTAGCACACTTGTTATTTTATAAAGACCATTGAAATAGATTATTACTAATAGTAATAATCTATTTCAATGGTCTAAATCTTAGACAGGTAGGTGCAGCAGTTCTGTCAGATGAGCTTGTCGAAATCACATTAAATCTCGTCTTCGAAAGGCCGCCATTATGGCCTGTCCGAATGTGGTCCGAGGCTCTTCCCACGTCCCATAATAACCGTTATGATATATACATAACAATTGTGAAAATAAAGCATCCTCATAAACGCGTAAAACGAGAAAGAAATAATTGCTTACCTTTCAACAATAAAACCTTACCAAAAAAAGGTTTGTTAAGTAGCATTTCCCGAAAATATACACAAGGAAGACGCTCTTTGCCAAGAATCTCTGTCTTGTAAAACGAGGTCGAGGAAGACCTCAAATCAAAGGAAAGCTTGGATAATTTCTTGTATTAAACACAAGAACATTGTGTTTAGTAACACAATAAACACAAATGACATTCTGTGGGAATCTCTTGTAACACAAGGAAAACCTGAAGAAAATCTGGAGCTTTCTCGATATATGAACAACCGAAATACAAACCGATCCATAACCCTAATCCTAACCCTAAAACTGACTTGGGTTGATGCTATAATAATTTTAAATTTCGGTTGCTCATATATCGAGAAAGGGCCGAAAATCTTCGATAATTATGGCAACGAACAGTGCAAGTATTTTCGTGTTGGCCAACCAAAAGTCTAAATCAAGAAGGGGGCGAATCGCTGGCAATGTGATTTCGCCGGTCAAAAAGAACACGCAGGCTTAGGCCTGCGGTAGCCACAAAAATAAGCCAATCAGGTGCGAGAAACAACAACAAATAATAATTGGATGTAAAAATAGGAAAGTCATTTGCTATTTTTACCGACAATCAGCAAACATGCAGACCATACAAAGGGTGGCTAATGAGCCCGTAGGGCGAGTGTTTCCATGTGATTTCGACTTCTCCCAAACTTCCACGAGTGCTTCTATAACGTGTGGGAACACGGGTAAAAATGTTTTCTATTTCTTTTATAAAATAACCGTAGTAAACTAATAAAATGTACAAATATCCTTTTTATCAACAAGTAAATTCTCGAAATAAAATCAAATATTTGAGGTTATACACCATGTTTATTTAACGATTAAATTCGCCGAGCTTTCGTCCCGTAAACTCAGAACTTCGTCAGAGCGTGACTAAACGTGGACTGATACAAACAACAATTACAAAATTATTTGTACAAGTCAACATATTATAACGAAATAGCGCGCAAGCACATTTAGTCACGCTCTGACTAAATCCTCAGCGAATTTTATCGTTAAATAAACATGGTGTATAACCGCAAACGTTTGATTTTATTTCATTAAAACATCGCCATGCCAAGCTTCAAAACTTTGATAGTAAATTGCCCTTGCTTGCGTATGATGGCGTCATGATGGCTAATTGATGGCGTAGGATGGCTAATTGATGGCGTAGGATGGCTAATTGATGGCGTATAATGGCTAATTGATGGCCTAGGATGGCTAATTGATGGCGTAGGATGGCTAATTGATGGCGTATGAGGATGACGTAATCCATCCATGTTTTCAATATAGTTTAGAAACACGGTTGTTAGCCAATCACCGCGTGCGTTTTCAAGATGTTATTTTATAAATGTATATGTATGTATGTATGTATGTATGTCTTACTCTGATGAAGGGCTCCGCTCGAAACGTCAGTATCTCGTCACTAAATTCTTGGCAGTTTACCACCTTTTCACTTTGCTATATATATATATATATATATATATATAACTACAGACGGTACCGTTTCGGCCTCATCAGTGTAGTGCTGATACCCTTGATGCACACAAAATGTGGGACATCAAAAACCATGCCAGAGCGCTCAAACTGCAAGCAATGAGCATGCGCACAATGCGTAAGCGACAATGGTTCATCCTGTAGAGCGCTCAATATGACCTAAAGGTCATAGAGCGATATCTAACTACAGACGGTACCGTTTCGGCCTTTCGGGCCTGATGAAGATAACTGCTATTTACAGTCACCCTTGATGCACACAAAATGTGGGACATCAAAAACCATGCCAGAGCGCTCAAACTGCAAGCAGTGATATATATAATATATATATATATAGTGATATATATATATATATATATATATATATATATATATATATATATATATATATTTCCTTCACCATAAATCCTTTCAACATGTAGTTTGATCGAGCGAAATGCCAAATATTACCTATAATATGCCCAGAATCTTATCCCGGCATTACTACCATATATACAGAACTCGTGACTAGGCTCTCGGCAACGGCTTCCGTAGCTCAGTGGTCAGAGCACTGCACTAGCAATCGCAGGGTCGCGGGTTCAATTCCAGCCGGAAGGCCGCTAAGTTGCATTTTTCGCAACTGGTCCCGGTTTGGTCTTAAAATGTATGTATTCCAACACTCGAAATTTTCCTTCACCATAAATCCTTTCAACATGTAGTTTGATCGAGTGAAATGCTAAATATTACCTATATATATATATATATATATATATATATATATATATATATATATATATATGTATATATATATATATATATGTATATATATATATATATATATATATGTGTATATATATATATATATATATATATATATATATATATATATATATATATATATATATATATATATATATATATATATATATATATATATATATATATATATATATATGTTGAAAGCATTTGTGGTGAAGGAAAATTTCGAGTGTTGGAATACATACATTTTAAGACCAAACCGGGACCAGTTGCGAAAAATGCAACTTCATGGCCTTCCGGCTGGAATTGAACCCGCGACCCTGCGATGCTAGTGCAGTGCTCTGACCACTGAGCTACGGAAGCCGTTGCCGAGAGCCTAGTCACGAGTTCTGTATATATGGTGGTAATGCCGGGATAAGATTCTGGGTATATTATAGGTAATATTTGGCATTTCACTCGATCAAACTACATGTTGAAAGGATTTGTGGTGAAGGAAAATTTCGAGTGTTGGAATACATACATTTTAAGACCAAACCGGGAGGAAGGCCATGAAGTTGCATTTTTCGCAACTGGTCCCGGTTTGGTCTTAAAATGTATGTATTCCAACACTCGAAATTTTTCTTCACCACAAATCCTTTCAACATGTAGTTTGATCGAGTGAAATGCCAAATATTACCTACAATATACCCAGGCAGAATCTTATCCCGGCATTACCACCATATATACAGAACTCGTGACTAGGCTCTCGGCAACGGCTTCCGTAGCTCAGTGGTCAGAGCACTGCACTAGCATCGCAGGGTCGCGGGTTCAATTCCAGCCGGAAGGCCATGAAGTTGCATTTTTCGCAACTGGTCCCGGTTTGGTCTTAAAATGTATGTATTCCAACACTCGAAATTTTCCTTCACCACAAATCCTTTCAACATGTAGTTTGATCGAGTGAAATGCCAAATATTACCTATATATATATATATATATATATGTATATATAAGCAACGGCTAATATGTGAGCAACGGCTTCCGTAGCTCAGCAGCCGGAAGGCCTTGGGGTTGCATTTTTCGCAACTGGTCCCGGTTTGGTCTTAAAATGTATATATTGCAACACTCGAAATTTTCCTTCACCATATATCATATATATATATATATATATATATATATATATATATATATAATTAAGAAATACATACAGTTATATAAACACGAGTGGAAGTTTGGGAGAACGAGAAATCATAGTGGGAACACGAGCCCGTAGGGCGAGTGTTTCCACGCGATTTCGAGTTCTCCCGAACTTCCACGAGTGTTTATATAACGTATGGGAACACGGATAAAAATGTTTTCTATTCTTTTATGTCACTTGGTACATTAGCCATTGCAGATCTCTTTGTCGGAATAATTCTTTATCCAATAAGACTTTGCAATATGGTACATCAGGAACCTCTTCAAGTGCAATTTTGCATTGCTTAAATTGCTTAAAAAGATGATAAAATACACATCAAAAGAAAGATAAAACTTCAAATTTCAATATTTTTTGCAGGCTCCTTGCGTTCTGGCGAAAACGTATGTTAAAAAATTAACATTTACATATTCAAATTTACTCACCTTGGGGAAAGCTTGTGATCTTGTCACGTCATTGTATTAAAAAATCAGCCAATAACAGCCCAGCTCACATGACAATTTCCGTTTAAACACACGCATATATGCAGGTCATATATGGTGGTGCCGAGGCCCTTGCGCCGCTTCAAAAAGCGCTTCAGTCCGACTTTTGTATTGCTTCGTACGGTATCAATACTTTATCCTGGAACTAAACTAACTATATAATTGTTAAGATAGACCATTGAAATAGATTATTACTAAATCTTAGATAGGTAGGTGCAGCAGTTCTGTAAGATGAGCATGTCGAAATCATATCAAATCTCATCTTCGAACGGCCGCCATTACGCTGGTCTTCCTACTGGCTCCCATCATAACCGTTATGATACACAACAATTGTGAAAGTTATAATTAAATAACGAGAAAGAAATAATTGCTTACCTTTCAACAATAAAACCCGTTACCAAAAAGAAGGTTTGTTAAGTAGCATTTCCCGAAAATATACACAAGGAAGACGCTCTTTGCCAAGAATCTCTCTTGTAAAACGAGGCCGAGGAAGACGTCAAAGAAAAACTTCGAGTAATTTTTTGTATTAAACACAAGGACATATTGTGTTTAGTAACACAAATGACATTCTGTTTGCAACTTGTAACACGAGGAAGGCTTTACCAAGAATCTCTTGTAGCACGAGGAAAACGTGAAGAAAAGCTTCAATAATTATGCCAACAAATAGTGAAAGTATTTTCGTGTTGGCCAGCCAAAAGTCTAAATCAAGGGCACGAATAGGAAAGTCATTTGCTATTTTACCGACAATCAGCAAACAGACCATACAAAGGGACGCTAATGAGCCCGTAGGGCGAGTGTTTCCATGCGATTTAGTTTCCACAAATTCCCACAAATTCCACGAGTGTTTCTACAACGTATGGGAACACGGATAAAAGTGTTGTCTTATTTCTTTTATAAAATAACCTGTAGAAAACTAATCAAATGTACAAAGATCCGTTTTATCAACAAGTACATTCTCGAAATAAGATCAAATGTTTGAGGTTATACACCATGTTTATTTGGCGATAAAATTCGCTGAGTTTTCGTCCTTCGTCAGAGCGTGACTAAATGTGAACCGGATGAAAACAACAATTACAAAGTTATTTGTATACGTCAAGAAATTACAACGAAATCGTGCGAGCAAGCGCATTTAGTCACGCTCTGACGAAATCCTGAGTTTACGGGACGAAACCTCAGCGAATTTTATCGTTAAATAAACATGGTGTATAACCGCAAACGTTTGATTTTATCTCATTAAAACATCGCCATGCCAAGCTTCAAAACTTGATGAGTAGCTAGCTAAATTCTCCATACTGCGTAGGATGCCTAATTGAAGGAGTAGGATGGCTAATTGATGGCGTAGGATGGCTAATAGCGTAGAGTCTGGCTGCTATTAATAGCTCAAAAAGCGGACAAACAAACCAAATTTGACTCACAAATGATTGCAAATGAGCTATATTATTTTGTTATCGCAAGAATTATGGGTAAAAGCGGACAAACATCAATGCCACGTCATCTCGATGGAGCGCGATGTCTAATTGATGGCGTAGGGTGCCTAATTGATGGCGTAGGATGTATATATTTTGGCCCTTATTTTGGTCCTATATATATATATATACCCATTCATATCAACAAGACTAATTATTGCGCTGTAGTGCCTTTTTCTATGCCTGCAGGCTGAGACGAGTTCGATTCGATCCTTTTGTTCCTTCTGTATATATTGTATTGAGCACTCTTACCTGGATTTATCCTCTATTTATCTACATATATACAGTATATATATATATATATATATATATATATATATATATATATATATATATATATATATATATATATATATATATATATATATATATATATATATATATATATATATATATATATATATATATATATATATATATATATAAATCTGGTGAATTGAGTTTATACTGTCGGTAGAGTGCTCAATGCATTAATTTGCAGAGCGTAATAAATTGTAGATAAATCAAAGACAAGACATCACTTTGCTGTTACTCCGAGTTTCACGCTTACGCGATCGTCAGACAGACTTTAATCTGTCTGACGATCGCGTAAGATTAAAGATTAAATAATCTAGATTAAAGTCTGTAAAGTCTAAATACTGTATAAGGTCTTGTTTTTCCGAAATGGCATTTATGGATTTTTTAAACTTTTTTTTTGTTTTTTTTTCTCACTGGATTTAGAAATTGACAATTAAGTTTTGGGTTTCTTTGGTGAGACCTTCGAAATTGACAGGATGTTTTTCACTGCATGTATTATATTCCTTTATAAGCTGCATGCTCGCAATGTCAATGTTATGCAATGAACACGAGAAAGTTTAACTTCCAACATGTTGTCCAGAACGACAGGTGCTGTCGCTATACATTATGCAAATGACATCGAAATATCTTACTCCACTTTGGTTGCTTTATTTTCCCTAAATTAAAACACTTTGCACATAACATTAAAATGCTTTGCACTGACAACATCCATTCCAGAAAAACAGAAAAACGTATTCCAAGCTGCTTATTTGCTATGGGTCTGAACTGGTTCATAAAATCGTCTTCACAAACATACCTATTATTCGTGGTGTTGTCCATTTGCCTAATAATCGGAATTATTGTTGGAAACGTCATAGTATTAATCGTCACTTGGAATAACAGAGGTCTCCGAAAACGAGGGAAATGTCACTTGATATCATTAGCCATTGCAGATCTCCTTGTCGGAATAATTCTTTATCCAATAAGACTTTACAAAATGGTACATCAGGAACCTCTTCAAGCGCAATTTTGCACTGCTTATGTATCGTTGGATGTTCTTTGCTAAGCAGCTTCCATCTTGACACTAACGGCCATCAGTATGGACCGTTGCTACAAAATATCATACCCATTAAACTACAAGGCCAAAGTCACGACAGCAAAGTGTATCATCGTTGCCAGCATTGTGTGGATAAATTCGGTTGTTATCGCTATTATCCCAGTGGTCCCATTCGATAACACTACTAGTATTTCATCGACATCGGACGGAGGTTGCATCATTTTGAGCGATTCCTTTAATATAGTTGTTTTCACACTTGCATTTCTCATTCCGTGCGTAATTTTGATAACAAGCAACACCCTCATTTTTCTCGTCGCATACCGGAGAAGGCGCAAGTGGTCAAAAACGGACACGATTGTCAGTGCTGGTGAAAGGAACATGCTTTTGAAAGATCTAAAAAACGCGAAGACTTTATCCATTATCGTGTTCACATTCATCGTCTGCTGGGGACCATTTTTTGTCGTGTTCTCCTTAGGAAAGTATTTTCCAGTGCTATTCAATGTTTCCCATTATCCTATGTCTGCCTTAATTATTTTTTATATTCTTCCATACGCTAATAGTGTCTGTAATCCGGTCATCTACGCTTTAAGGGACCGGGAATATCGTCGAGCTGTAAAAATAAGTTTTAAAAACATTTTTCCTAGTTGTGGTAAACCTTGCTTATGTTAAATCTGTCTTAAGTAAATTTATCATGTAATAACTATAACTCGTATACAGTACTTCCCGTGTCACTCTTATTGTTCAACCAACTGGCTCGTCATGAGGCATATATATCGCTCTTAATAAAAATTTCCTCTTCAGTCTACAGTATACTGTCCACTTGTTGGCGAGTGCAAGTGCAATCCAAGTTAGATGAACACATGTATATACTAGAAATACATATATCCAACAGGGCGCAAAATAACGGTCGCGCAACGGACAAAATGAGGCGCTGTCCGGTCAAACTCTCGTCTTCCTGGTCATTTTGACCGGTCACGGCTCACATTATGACATTAAGCAAAATAACAAACTAATTGCTCACAGGACGAAGTGGAAATAAATGCAATTGCGAGCGGCTGCAGCTGTCAAAACCAGCACTGTTATGTTATGTTTATTCTACTATAGCAATCAAATGAGGCGATCGCCCGCACGCAACGAACTTGTTTGAATTATATTGACGACAGACGGATTTCATCGTACGCACTCCAGAGAGGAGTCGACAAAGAACATCTCCTTAATAGAATATAAAATGAATCTGGAATGCTAATTAAATATATTAAAGCTGAAAAGTATCGCAATTTCACAATTCTATATTGATACACCAAGGTTCAAATTATTAACTTTATTTTATATATAATTAATAGACTATGTTCTATAAAAATGTTTAATAACTACAAAGAAAATGCAAATCTCCAGATTGATAGGAACGAGTTCATATATGCAGCAGTAATATATTATCAATTTACAATACACAGAATGTAATTTTCAAATTAAAAAAATAAAGTTACTGGATAAATTTTGTAAAGCAAAACGGCAAATATTATTCCTAATTAATTCTCGTTAACAAAAATATTACAAATTATTTGCGCCCAACGTGGGGCTCGAACCCACGACCCTGAGATTAAGAGTCTCATGCTCTACCGACTAAGCTAGCAGGGCGAGCTTTCGATATCTTTGCGCCAAATACTAAGTATACTTTACAAAGAAGAAATTGAGTTATAGTCCTGCGGATTGGGGTAAAAATCCTGCACTTTGTGAAGAAAGCACCAAATTTCGCACAGGTGTAGCTCTTAGTATGGCGAAGAAAACTAGATATGGAGCCAAGTGTGAAAATTGAAAGAAGAGCCATTTTAAGCACATTTTACATGAAAGTGAGGCCAGAAACCGGAAGTGAAATTCTTGATGTGGTTTAGTCAAATAAAATTTGCTAAAAGTGTTGATTTCTGTGGTTTTTCTCCTCTGTCCTCAATTAGCCCGTTTAAGCCCATCTCTATTAAGGTATATACAGTATTAGCATATTTAATGAATCACAATATTTACAAACATCTTTTCCAGTCAACCATCGTATTATTGCCACGAAACCTATTTCAATACATAGCAATAATATATGTACAGACTCAAAAGCATTTCATTTCTTATATGTAATGTGTAACAAGGATAACCTTAAATGCAGAAGAAATCGGCGGCCATTTTGAATTTTTAATGTACAGTTACGTTTGATAAAAACGTCACAACTGTTCAACAAAGTTTACCAAACTTGTCCAACCTTAGTTCTTATTTTCAGATATACTCTCAGGTAACAGTCAGCGCTCATTGTTCACCACAAAAGTGTTCTCCAAGGAAATGTTCTTTAAACGTTTTTGCAAAAATATTCTCTTTGTCAATCTTATTCGCACTCACCATCACATACACACAGTGTGGTATATTGCAGAGCTGATTTACGGCAAGAGCAATTAATTTTGCAACCTTTTTTGCAACTAAAACGTATAAGTGTATTACACGTCTCTGAAATTTGTGCCAGAGTACTCCAAAAGGGTTTCCAACCCTCTGTCATGTGTAACCATCCCCATTCGCTAGGAGATGGTAAAATTGCCATTGTTCCCAACAATGACCTTGATACGCCGCTCTTTTGACATGTTCAATCAAAGCTGCTTGCTTGGGAGGAATTGCATCAAGAGAACGTCCCTTCTGTGCAAAAAGCACTTTTCGAGCCTCATTTACATTAACCTTTTCGTGCGTTCGATCATAAAGCAGCACGACAAATCTCTCAATGATTTCCAGGCACTCCTTGCTGACATTTTCTGGTCTTTCCGACAACATCAAGAAGGCATTCGTAACTTCTAGGTACAACAACCATGTTTTTCACGCTGTTTTTCTTTCCTTTACCAGAAAATTATGATACGGTATCGCAGCCAGTGAAGGCGTGAAACATTGATAGAGACTTCGATTTTTCTGGACCCAAGGTCGATGCAATTTCATGCACAGCTATGAATCGCAAATTTTTTCCAACACCAAAAGCTACCCATAATTCAGAGGGAAGCAATTTCTGGAAGACTGCTCCTGCTGAGAACACTCGTCGAACCTCTGTGAGCTGCATCTGTAACATGAACCATCATTCTAGTATCTGCTTCTTCGTGATTGCATGGCGAAATATGACGGATGTCATCGCGAGGTGGATTACAGACAACATGTTGACCATGGGTACTTATAATATGTTCGCCACATTCTACATTAATGGTAGAGATATGGTTAGCCAAGAAAGAAAACAGCTCGATCTTGTTTTCGTTTACTCGTAGAAAATCATGCCAGTTCTTCGGCAGTAGTGCTGATGACTGAACCCTTTTCCGGACACCTGTTCCTCGTTTGTTTCTCGTTGTTTCTTTCAAACTATTTTGTCGGTACTCATCCCATACTATATTCACTCGTTTGATGTGCTGTAACTGTTGTTTTATGTATGGTGCAAACACGTTTTCTGCATAATCTTGGAAGGTTTTCAACGTGGGTGCTGGTTTTAACATGTGAATCGCAGCTGCACCGTCTATAATAGCGACTTCTGTAGTCTGAGGAGATTCTGTGTATGGAAGAACATCACCTTCTATACACTGCAGTAGGTCTGATTTTCTGTTCGGCAGACGCAAACTTCCGTATTGAGATAGTGATGGTGGACACCCCTGGTTTTCATATTTGAAGAACGCATCTAAATCACCGTTCCTTGTTTGACAAGCAATGAATAATCTTTAAAAAAGTGCGCAATCACTCTTTAGCGAAGATATATGTTGCTTCTCCTTCGAGGCAACTTTTGGAGGTGTACTACTTCGCTTATTCTTCGTTATTGGCTCATATATACTGTACTTTGCTTTTTCTCTATCAAACGTTGATTGAAGTACGTCTGCAGTTGCTCGCAGCTACCAATAGCTTCAATATTGCGCACCGTTTCCACGACGGAAGCATCTGCTATATTCCTGGAGTCAAGAGCAAGCAGATCCGCACTTTCCTCCAAAAAAGGATTCCCATCTCTTCCATAACAACGCTAATGCTTCGACATCTTTGGTAAATTGTGTCTGAACGGCACGTTTATCTTCATGATGTTTTATTTGGTCTGGCATTTTATCAGGGGAAATCATTTTCTTCGAACTCGTGAATAATCCTTGCAATTTCTGGCCCAAAAATCATCCAGCGACGAAGAGCACCAGGATTTTCCGTAAGGCCAACTGCTCCTCCATCCGCCTCCATCTCCTTTCACCAAAGTATTATTCTGTTCTTATGCTTGATCAACTGCCATTGCGGAGAATCTTCTTGATGTTTTTTGCACGGTGAATCCATTGTTCATAAACCGCTCGGCTATATGTGGATGTTTCTCTTCGAGTAACAGAATATCTTGAAAATGAACTCAAAGCCATCTGGAATAATGGGTATAATCCAAGCCAAAACACCAGCTGCTAATTTTTGAATTGCCTCGATTTGTAATTTGAAATTTGACGCACGAAAACAAGATAGAGTAGTTCCAGTTGTAATGTTATATGCCAGAATTGGAACTGTGGTGAATTGGATATTCTTTCTTCACGCCAGTCGTTGAACCATGGAGTATCTTGCGTTTTCGTTTCTTCGCGTTGCTTTGTGTGTGCTTTATTGAGTAAGATGTACTTCTCCCTAATTATAAATACAAATGGCTGCCAATTTTAGCGTTGACGTTAAAACACTATTTTTTCGCTCCAAATTAATTTTTTTGCACTTTGCTAAATGAAATAGAATTACATGAATATAAAAACAAGAAATAAGAACAAAAACGACAATTTTGATCAATTATGACCGTATAGAAATAAGTTAAAAGTATCACTTCCGGTTTTTGCCTCGCTTCCATGGAAAATATACCTGAAACGGACCTACGATTCATTTTGACAGTTGGCCCCATATCTAAATCTTGTTATTACATCTAGACCCACCACTGTGCCAAATTTGGTGCTTTCTTCACAAAGTGCAGGATTTTGCCAAAATCTGTACCGTATCTGCAGCACTATTAGAAAAACGTTACTAATGCCAAGTCTGAGGATCGAACTCAGGACCTTTAGATTATGAGAATAATGCGCTACCTACTGCGCCAACGGGGTAGCACTGACCAACACACTCAATTAGAAAAATACTTTTTATTAAATTCTACAATTCATACGTTTCAATGGTGCATTAAAAATCCTCCTCTATCGAATTGTGTTCTCATTATTTTTCTTGTTTTTGGAACAGAACGAAAATAACAGTTAACATAACTTTTCTGTGACGCAATCATCCAAGCATTTAATTAATAGCTCTAAATATAAAATAGTTTTAATAAATGTACCATTTTTCCTTTGCTAAATGTTGTCTTTCCAAGAATATTAACTATTCACATATAGAAGAGTGAAGATGATCGTTCAGGTTGTTGTAAACTACATCAACTGGGACGATCAATTTCACAATTCTATTGATACACCAAGGTTCAAATTATTACTTTATTTTATATATAATTAATAGACTATGTTCTATAAAAATGTTTAATAACTACACAGAAAATGCAAATTTCCAGATTTATAGGAACGAGTTCATATATGCAGCAGTAATATGTTATCAATTTACAATAAACGGAATGTAACTTTCAGACTAAAAAAATTAAGTTACTGGATACATTTTGTAAAGCAAAACGGCAAATATTATTCCTAATTAATTCTCGTTAACAAAAATATTAAAAATTATTTGTGCCCAACGTGGTGGGGCTCGAACCCACGACCCTGAGATCAAGAGTCTGATGCTCTACGGACTTATCTAGCCGGGCAAGCTTTCGATATATTTGCGCCAAATACTATGTATACTTTGCAAAGAAGAAATTGAGTTAGAAAAACGTTACGAATGCCCAGTCTGAGGATCGAACTGAGGACCTTTAGATTATGAGACTAACGCGCTACCTACTCGGCGCCAACGGGGCAGCACTGGCCACCACACTATATTAGAAAGATACTTTTTATTAAATTCTACAATTCATACGTTTCAATGAAAATGTGCATTAAAAATCCTCCTCTATCGAATTGTGTTCTCATTATTTTTCTTGTTTTTGGAACAGAACGAAAATAACAGTTAATATAACTTTTCTGTGATGGAATCATCCAAGCATTTAATTAATAGCTCTAAATATAAAATAGTTTTAATAAATGTACCATTTTTCCTTTGCTAAATGTTGTCTTTCCAAGAATATTAACTATTCACATAAAGAAGAGTGAAGATGGTCGTTCAAGTTGTTGTAGTCTTCAGTAGCACTAATATGATGCATGGTAACTACATCAACTGGTACGATCAATTTCACAATTCTATTGATACACCAAGGTTCAAATTATTTACTTTATTTTATATATAATTAATAGACTATGTTCTATAAAAATGTTTAATTACTACAAAGAAAATGCAAATTTCCAGATTGATAGGAACGAGTTCATATATGCAGCAGTAATATGTTATCAATTTACAATACACAGAATGTAATTTTCAGATTAAAAAAATAAAGTTACTGTATAAATTTTATAAAGCAAAACGGCAAATATTCCTAATTAATTCTCGTTAACAAAAATATTACAAATTATTTGCGCCCAACGTGGGGCTCGAACCCACGACCCTGAGATTAAGAGTCTCATGCTCTACCGACTGAGCCAGCCGGTAGAGCTATCGATAGCTCTGCGCCAAATACTAAGTATACTTTACAAAGAAGAAATTGAGTTAGAAAAACGTTACGAATGCCCAGTCTGAGGATCGAACTCAGGACCTTTAGATTATGAGACTAACGCGCTACTACTGCGCCAACGGGGCAACACTGACGAACACACTCTATTAGAAAGATACTTTTTATTAAATTCTACAATTCAGCTTGGAATGCTTATCTAAGCGAGCTTGGAAGCCTATCTATAGCTTGGAAGCCTATCTAAGCGAGTTTGATTGGCCTTCCCTTTTTCTAAATTTGGACGATTATGTTGATGTTCAGCTGGAACATTTTGAAACAATCATCAAATATGGTCTAGATTCTTTCCTTCCAACTAAATTGGCTTGTTTTCATCTTAGCGATTTTCCTTGGATCACACCTGAACTCAAATTATTAATAAAAGATCGCCAAAGTGCCTTAGCAACTGGAAACATGGAACTATTTCGTGAGTTACGAAATAAAGTCAATCGGGTTAGGAGAGATTGCAGGAAATGTTTTTACAACACGAGCTTAGATACCATCAAAAAGTCTGATCCGAGGCAATGGTGGAAAGAAATTAAACGCCTGTGTGGGCTTCGAAAAAGTTCTGCAGTGTTGCAGGTGAATCTTCCGGGTGGTCAAGCAGTTTCCTCTCGTGAAGACAAACTTCGTCTTGCAAATATCATTAATACTGCCTTTATCAAGCCTACTGTCCTTTTCGAACCCATTGACGCTCGATCTAAACTGAGTGTGGGGGATGACACCCTTCCCTTTCAAGTTCACCCAGATGTTGTTTATAAAAAACTATCAAAAATCAAATCACATAAGGTCGGAGGGCCTGATAGTGTTCCAAACTGGATATGGAACAAATTCCCTTCTATTCTAGCTACCCCTGTTTGTATGATACTTAACGCTTCTTATCGGCAAATGAGTGGCCCAAAGTCATGGAAAAGTGCTGATGTGTGTCCCATTCCGAAAGTTAAACCAATTGTTAGTGTCGACAATGACTTACGCCCAATATCGTTAACGCCAACTTTGTCCAAAGTTGCGGAAGACTTTGTCCTTGAAAGTTTTATTAAACCATTGGCACTGGATGTCCTTGCAAGTGACCAGTATGGAGCAATTCCAAATTCTTCTTCTACAGAGGCTATCATCAGCATGATTCACCACATCGCAAGTGAAACTGACGGTGGTTCTGGTTCAACAGTTAGAGCAGTCGTTTGTGATTTCAAAAAAGCCTTTGATTTTGTTGACCACAAGCGGTTGATTGAGAAAGTTATCAGCTTTGGATTATCCCCGTGTATAGTTAACTGGGTCGTTGATTTTTTGTCCAATCGTCGACAACGTGTAAAATTAGCAGGTGATTGTGTTTCCGAATGGTCTAGGGTTTTTTCTGGTGTCCCGCAGGGAACAAGGTTGGGCCCTTGGCTCTTTGTGTTAATGCTAAACGATCTTCAATCCGAAGCGAAGCAATGGCAATTTGTTGATGACCTGACAGCGATGGAAACCATCAAAAGGGGTGAAAGTAGTAACATTCAATCATCTCTCAATTACATTTCTCACTGGTCAACACATAATAAATTCACCCTCCATCCTACCAAATGTAAAGAATTGAGATTTTCCTTTCTTAAGGCCAACGATACCTTCAACTCATTAACGGTTGGTGAAAATTTGTTGGATGTCGTCTCACATGCTAAAATTTTGGGGGTCATTATAAGTAATGACTTAAAGTGGAATCTCCACGTTGATTACGTCATCAAGAAAGCGTCTAAGAAACTGTACCTTCTTATCCAACTAAAACGTGCTGGTGTGGATCAAAATGAACTTGTTCTCTTTTATTCCGCATGTATTAGGTCGTGTGTTGAGTATGCTGCTCCTGCCTTTCACTATGCTTTACCTAAATTTTTATGCAATAATTTGGAACGGGTCCAAAAAAGAGCATGCAAAATAATTTTAGGTTATGGGAACTATACCAATTATGACGAGGCTCTTGTGAAGCTGAACTTACCATCTTTGGAGACGCGACGTGAATTCCTCTGTCGCAAACGTTTTACGAAGACACGCAAAGACAAATCATCGAAGTTGTTTGATTTACTTCCGCCTGAAGTTACGCATTCTTACTCCCTGAGGAAACCAAATCTTTTCAACCATGTTAAGTTTAATACCAATAGGTTTGGCAATACTTTTATATTGAAATGTACCAGACATAAAATGTAGTTTTGTAAATATTAGAATAAGTTTTATCTGTAAATTTATACGCAATTCAGCTTTTGCTGCAAGGTTGTAAATTTTTAATAAATTCAATTCAATTCAATTCAATTCAATTCATACATTTCAATGAAAATGTGCATTAAAAATCATGCTCTATCGAATTGTGTTCTCATTATTTTTCTTGTTTTTGGAAGAGAACGAAAATAACAGTTAACATAACTTTTCTGTGATGGAATCATGCAAGCATTTAATTAATAGCTCTAAATATAAAATAGTTTTAATAAATGTACCATTTTTCCTTTGCTAAATGTTGTCTTTCCAAGAATATTAACTATTCACATATAGAAGAGTGAAGTGTTGTAGTCTCGAGTAACACTAATATGATGCATGGTAACTACACCAACTGGGACGATCAATTTCACAATTCTATTGATACACCAAGGTTCAAATTATTTACTCTATTTTATATATAATTAATAGACTATGTTCTATAAAAATGTTTAATAACTACAAAGAAAATGCAAATTTCCAGATTGATAGGAACGAGTTCATATATGCAGCAGTAATATGTTATCAATTTACAATACACAGAATGTAATTTTAAGATTAAAAAAATTAAGTTACTGTATATATTTTATAAAGCAAAACGGCAAATATCATTCCTAATTAATTCTCGTTAACAAAAACATTACAAATTATTTGCGCCAAACGTGGGGCTCGAACCCACGACCCTGAGATTAAGAGTCTCATGCTCTACCGACTGAGCTAGCCGGGCGAGCTATCGATATCTCTGCGCCAAATACTAAGTATACTTTACAAATAAGAAATTGAGTTAGAAAAACGTTACGAATGCCCAGTCTGAGGATCGAACTCAGGACCTTTAGATTATGAGACTAACGCGCTACCTACTGCGCCAACGGGGCAGCACTGACGAACACACTCTATTAGAAAGATACTTTTTATTAAATTCTACAATTCATACGTTTCAATGAAAATGTGCATTAAAAATCCTGCTCTATCGAATTGTGTTCTCATTATTTTTCTTGTTTTTGGAACAGAACGAAAATAACAGTTAACATAACTTTTCTGTGATGGAATCATCCAAGCATTTAATTAATAGCTCTAAATATAAAATAGTTTTAATAAATGTACCATTTTTCCTTTGCTAAATATTGTCTTTCCAAGAATATTAACTATTCACATATAGAAGAGTGAAGATGATCGTTCAGGTTGTTGTAGTCTTGAGTAGTACTAATATGATGCATGGTAACTACATCAACTGGGACGATCAATTTCACAATTCTATTGATACACCAAGGTTCAAATTATTTACTATATTTTATGTATAATTAATAGACCATGTTCTATAAAAATGTTTAATAACTACAAAGATAATGCAAATTTCCAGATTGATAGGAACGAGTTCATATATGCAGCAGTAATATGTTATCAATTTATAATACACAGAATGTAATTTTCAGATTAAAAAAATGTTACTGGATAAATTTTGTAAAGCAAAATGCAAACTATTATTCCTAATTAATATTCGTTAACAAAAATATTACAAATTATTTGCGCCCAACATGGGGCTCGAACCCACGACCCTGAGATTAAGAGCCTCATGCTCTACCGACTGAGCTAGCCGGGCGAGCTATCGATATCACGGCGCCAAATACTAAGTATACTTTACAAAGAAGAAATTGAGTTAGAAAAATTTTACGAAGGCCCAGTCTGGGGATCGAACTCAGGACCTTTAGATTATGAGACTAACGCGCTACCTACTGCGCCAACGGGTCAGCACAGACCAACACACTCTATTAGAAAGTTACTTTTTATTAAATTCTACAATTCATACGTTTCAATAAAAATGTGCAGTAAAAATTCTCCTCTATCGAATTGTGTTCTTATTATTTTTCTTGTTTTTGAAAGAGAACGAAAATAACAGTTAACATAACTTTTCTCTGATGAAATCATCTAAGCATTTAATTAATAGCTCTAAATATAACATATTTAATAAATGTACCATTTTTCCTTTGCTAAATGTTGTCTTTCCAAGAATATTAACTATACACATATAGAAGAGTGAAGATGATCATCCAGGTTGTTGTAGTCTTGAGTAGCACTAATATGATCTATTATGATGCATGGTAATTTCGCACATTCTCAGTCTTATATGTGCGCAACGGCTAACATAACGTAAAGCTCAATGCATTTTGCGTGAAGGAGTTTACTGATGGCGATTACGGAATTAGGGCGTTTTTCAGGCTTTATGCTAACTGAATAATTTGTCCGGTCATAAAAGCGGTATGTCCGAGCTAAAATTTACTTGGCCGGTCATCCTTGGCGACCAGCTGGTAGTTATTTCGCGCTCTGCCGCAACAACCCGCTTACTGTTTGAAACTTTTATAGTGTAGTAGCTTATTTTCTTTTACTTGAATTAGATAATGTCCCATTGATTTGCCAAGGTGAAACGATTTTCAGTAGACAATATTTCTGAGAGCTTTGTGTTGTCCGAATTTAATTATTTCATAGGACATCAAAATAAATAACTAAATGTAAATAGCCCAAACTCTTTAATTTTTGGGTCAGCAGCAACAGAATAGTTGTTTCATCAATCACTAAGAAAGAAATTACTTGTCTCACACTATATTGATGATTCATGAAATAATCAACTCAGTAGTGTTATATATTATCTTAGCATAATTATGCCAAAACAGTGAGTAGTCATGTATATATATATATATATATACATGTGTAAGGGATTGGCACTAGCTCTTAACCAATGAGAACACAGTATTGATTTGAATTGACCAATCACAGAAAAGGGTATCGCATTATTTCCAGGGTGGTGTCCCAGAATGAGTCAAGCTGTGAGGCTGTTAATAACTAATAGTTCAGGAGGGAATGGTCAATTCAAATCAATACTTAGTTGCATCATTGGTAAAGAAGCCAGTGCCAATCCCTTACACATGAATGTGGTTGTTTGAAATAGTTGTTCTTTGTTCATCGGGAAGGAAACATGGCCGCCACACGCTGTGAAGGTAAAAAAATGTATTTTTGGAAAAAAAAGTTAATGGTGGAAGAAAAATATATATTTGAAAAAATATATAATAAGATATATGTGAATTAGTCGTAATAGTATTTAAAAAAAAAAATAGGAAAAAACATGAATTTAGAAAAAAAAAAGTTAAGATATAAAAAAATAAAAATATATAAAAATGGTTGAAATATTTTTATAAATAGAACATTGAATTGTATTTTATAAAAATAAAGGAATTGTAAAAAATAATTTTTAAAAAAAAAAATAAGAAAAAATGAGTGAGCGCGCGGCGGAGATGTTACCTCAACGACGACCAGAGCTTCAATGAGGTGTAAACTGATATACCGGAAGTAAATAGGGTATTATTTTTTTGGAAAAGGTTTTGGGAAAAGTGCCAGAATAAAAGGTGAAATAACCACACCCACTTCACTTCACTTCTGGTGTTCATCGAGGACACATCTCTCTCTTGCTCTCTCTGTGTTTGTATTTTTGTTTATAAAATACTTTTACAAATAACTTTTACATTTTTTTTATAAAATCATTTTTACTTTTTATATTTTTAAAAAAATAATTACTTTTTTGTTTTGCTCCTACTACTGTTGTGTGTATGCTCGCTTGAAAGTCGTACTCTCAAAAAGTGCGAAGCGCTTGAACCCTCCAATGTGCTGTAGTATTTATTACTAACCAGCATTGGTGCGCATTCAACCCGCAGTACTCTTGTAATTCGCGACTGGTTTAGACTTTATTGTCTGGTCTTCCTCTCTGAAAAAAGAGGTTGATGTCAGGTGGGGCTAGTCCATAGCGACATTTAGCTCACCGCCAGATCGATCGATTGCTTGTTGTACGTTATGGGTTTTTGGATGTTAGCATGTGGTGAAAGAGCTAGCTAAAGTATAACACCTAGTTTCACGGGAGTATTTGTATTTTTTTTTATTTTTACTTTTTTAAAACAAAAATATATACAAAAGCACACACAATATATCTACCTCTATATCTACCTCTTTATATCTACCTCTTTATATCTACCTCTCTATATCTACCTCTTTTAAAGTGTATATTTTGTATCACCCTCTAGTAATAAATTTGGGAAGAATGGTTATTCTTCCCATTTCCACACACTAAGACAATTCATCCCCATACCTATAAAAAAATTTTCATTTTAAAAAAAAACAACCACCCAAAAATCTTAAGCGTATCTTTTCCCCCCCAAAAAAAACGTTTCACTATCAGACAAAGGTGAAGGTCATTCAAGGTGACTAATGCAAAGCAAGTACTGACGTCTTTTGCTAGATGGAGTTAAAGAGCTGTGATAGAACAGGAACAGAATATTTAGTAACAGATTTTTAGTGTTTCAAATAAATGATAATCAGACAGATTATGTCTGATTATCAATTATTTGAAACACGAAAATTCTGCGACTAAATTTTCTGTTCCTGTTCCATCACTGCTCTCTAACCCATCTAGCATCTGCGACAGCACTTATTCAACTCAGAATTCAATGCGTTATATAGATTTTTTGTTTTTTATTTTATAAATAAAATAAAAACCGGAAACCAATTAGCGGCGTGAGATACGTATATAAGAGAGGGTTTTAAAGGTTTTAAAGAGTATCATGTTTTAAGGATTGTGAATATCAAACTTGTGAAAGAACATCTGTAAAGATTTAAGGGTAAGAGCATGAATTTGTATGATTTTTAGTATTTTATTTATACTTTTATAGGGTTATTTTTTCAAGTTTTTGTGAAGTATTATGAATAGTTGTAATGATCGTATTTTTTATTTGATTTTTTAGATGAATAATCAAGCTAAGAGAAAAAGCAATTTTAATTTTACCACACGTCCCATTTTGGAAAGACGTGTGAAAAAAAGAAAAGTGGTGGAAAACAACATTTCTTTTATATATATTTTAAAAGTTGTACCGTATTTTCAACGCTTTAGAAATCCACAGATGGGTTTTATCTATTGGATGTTTGGCCTTTTGAATTACTATTGTGGTGAAATAATCGGTTGTTTACAGATTGAAACAGATGTTTTTGCAAAATTTTACACGGGATTTTGTTTGTTACGATTAAACGATCCAGCTGTAAAAGACATGAAACTTTATAAATGTTGGACCCTTGAACAAGGAGGAAAATCAAAATACATTGTTCCATATATTGACAGTAGTGACAAATATGTGTTACATAGATGTACTTCTCACGGGTTCATATTATCAAAGAACCCATGTTTACTATCATCATTATTTAGTTTAGATAACACCTACTTAGATAGATTATATATTACTGTTACAAGACCGCAATATTTTTATGATGATAATTATCATTTTATGTCCCCTATTGTTTCACCTTCACAGGAAGTGAAGCGTTTACCGATTCCCTTTGGGGTGGGTCGAAAATTTATATTTCACATGCTTTATAAAATAGGTAGAGACCATGAGTACCCTCTTTTAATTGATCTTTCGCTTTATTTATTAACTGTTGCACCTTATTTTTTATTAGCGTGTCTTGCTAATAGTCCCCATTCGTATAGATATAATTTATTTTGCATAGCAGCATGTTTGTTTTTTTTTTGTCCAAAACATAATCCCCAGGGTAGAATTGAAAATAATAATTTAACAGATATTGATCTTAATCGCATTTTATATAATTTTGATGTTACATCTACGGGTTATTTATTTAATCAGCGTTGTAAGTATAAAGATTGTAAGCACAAATCCACTTTTTTTAAGTCTAACCCTGTAAATGATTATATTTTTGATACCCAAATATTGAGATGCGAAAATTTTTTCGAGATACTATCTTCTAAAACGCAAATAATTCATTCATTCCCTGTAACTATAGATAATGTAGCCGATAACGCGGGAATATATTATGACAACTATGGGTTAGTATTATTAGATTATAATTTATTAACACCATATTTTAAAATATATTTTGATCAAACTAATATACAAGATTATCTGTTGACCTATTTACAATCACATAATTATATTTTTGATTTTAGACATTTTAAAATAAAATTACATGATGTTGTGACATTATAGTAAATAATATTGTAATAAAAGTGTAAAAATAAAAAGGAAATGTAAATATAAACGGATGTTCTAATAAAATTGTTTTTTTTGAAGTGTTAAAATCTGTAATTGTTAATCTTGTCCAATATTGAATTAGTTCAATTTCTTTTTCTCCAACATATTTTCCATCGAAAAAAAAATGAATTAAACAATAAAACGCAATGATATGTCCTGTTTCATAACGTTCCATTTGTTTATAAACCAATTCCATTTGTTGACTATCGATTTGTAAAATAATGTTTTTCAACAATTTCTCTTGACTTGTACAATACATTTTTGTAGTATGGGTTTCAATTTTTTGTATTTAATATTATTTCTTGCAAGTTCTTCGAGAATGATATCCATTTTTTATCGGTAGTAACAAACAAATTTTCCCCACACACATATATATATATATATATACAAACCGTTTATTTTCTATACATTTTTTTTAAAATTCTTTTTTTTAAAAATACTTTCATTGCGGGTTTTTTCGATTTTCTTTAATGTTTTCCGATAGTTTCTTTCTAATAATCTAATACCAACTCTATTATTTTTATATACATTAAATTTTCTTATTATTCTTTCTTTTTCTCTAAATATAAATTTTAATTGTCTATACGAATCTAAATCTCTAACAATGATATCATTATCCTCATCACTATTAATATTTATATACAATACTGTTTCAACACCCGTTAACTTGTGTTTTTTTTTATATATTAATTGTTTTTTAAATTGTTTGATCCTATCTGGTTCTTCTTCATCTTCAATACCCATTTCCTCAGACATAGCAATTGTTGGTAATGAGGGAGGAAAAGATGAGATTAACTGTTCCATCAATAGATTGCCTGGAATTAAATTATCAAAGTCAATGGTGTTTGATAAATCAAATAATGTTGACACTTCTTCTTGTATTGTGAAGTTTTCGCTTGGTGCTTGTAATGGGAGCACGTTTTCTTCGATGATATTTATTGCTGGTAAGTCTTCGTCGAGGAACGTTTCGGGAATATTTATCGCCGGTACTTGTAAGACATCGACGACATGAGGAGGAGGAGGAGGAGGAGGAGGAGGAGGCAGATCGGGTATTGGTATTTCCTCTAGTGGGGTAAACGGATAGGGTGATAATGGTTGTGGGGAGGGCGTTGTAGTCTCAATGATTTTACAAACATCGGCGATTAATTTTACCTCTTCTTCTTCATCGTCAGACTCTGACTCCGATGATATATCTGAGATGTAAAGTCCCCACTGTTTTTGTAAAATGTCGTTGCGTAGTTGCGCCATTTGGGAAAAACTTTTCCTTTACCATATCTCGATGTTGTTTCACACATATTCTTTGCTTCGTCTTTGTACGGGATGTGTTTGGGTCTACCATGTCTGATCCTAGCCATTTGATTTTAAAAATGTTTGAAAAACCGTGGTTCTTATATATATTTTATAAAATAGTAAAGTGATTTCATTGGTTTATTTTCACCGTGTTTCATTGGTTTAAAGGGTTAAGGGCTTTCAAGGTTTTTGAGAGAGGGTCATATTTTATTTTTAGAAAATCCCGATTCGGTCAAGGTCATTAATGGAATGTGAAGTATTTTGTTATTAACATTCACGGTCAAGGTTAAATGTTGGATTTTTATTTTTAGACTAAAATACGTAGATGTGTAATATCATTTCATAAAATATATTTATTTGTCTGTGTGAATTCGTGTTGTTATATAAATTTTTTGGGTATAAAAGAGAGATACTAAACGTTAAACATCAGTATTTTTGAAAAGATGTATTCGCCAAAGCGAAAGACTTGGACTTTTGGTTGTCATACTAAACAACACGGTGTTCAAATGCTTATTGCAGCGCGAACTATTGGTACATCGTTGTGTGTCTTCAACCTGGAAGAAATATCGACCTTTGAATGTAGTTGCCCCACTGAAAATAGTCGTGGATATCTTCAAGGGAAGGTTATTTTTAAAGATCCGTGTTATGAAGATAATGTGTGGAAATGGCTTTTAACACCCGCAGAAATTTGTAGATCATTTATCGGCGATATATATCACTACGAGGGTCGCACTTATGATCCTTCAACGCTAATTCAATATGGACGGCGACGTGCTTTAACAGGGAAATGTTGGGATGAGGATAGATGCTGTAAATTAGCAGAGTATAAGCAGCAGCGTTATTATTCCCGAAAAAAAGACTCAAACAACAATTGATAGAATAAAAAGACAAATAGTATTTAAAATGATAGGATATTTTTTGTACAAAGGTTTTTTATTAAAAAATATTTTTTATTGTCCAAGTGTTTTTCTTTTTTTTTCTTCAACGACATCGTCCAGACATTGGTGCATCAACGCACCCCATGCATCTATTTCTTTGGCTCTCTTTCGTTTGTCGGCCCTTGTTAGCGGTGGTGCTTGCGGTTCGGTGTCGTCTCTTGGTCGGTCTTTCATGAGGAACACACAAAAGTTGCCTCCATCGTAATATCCCCGCACATCTTTTAGCTGTATTTCCCGATCCATCTTGGTATTTCTTTCTTGGTGTTACGGGTATAACCTTCCTCTATGGGATATGATTGCTTTTAAGAGGCGTAGTCCTTGGGTTGGGTTTTTATATTTGTTTATAGGGTGGGTATAATTATTTTAACCAATGAGCTTTCACGAGTTTAAAATCTACCCAATTATATTTGTTGAAATTGTTTGATTGACAGTTGTTGAATTATTTAACCAATCAGCTTTCAATAGCTTAAAATCTAACCAATCATATTTGTTGAAATTGTTTGATTGACGGGTTGTTGAACACCAATCACAACTTAATACTATTAACCAATCGACAAATTTTGAATAAATGATATAGTTTTATTAGAGGGAAAAATAGTATAAATATTCGGATAAAAACATTTTAAAAATTTAGTTATGAGTTTATACGATGAGTTAACGAGTTTGGATTGTCCCTATAATTCTATTAAAGATAATTCTTTTTTAAAAGAATCAGCGAACCAGTATTTGAAAAAAATTACACATGTGATTGACTGTGAAGCTTTTTATTTAAATCGTCGATGGATTTATCGGGAGGTATCGGTGATTTGTTTAGAAAATGGATATTTTGAATCTTTCCAATGCTACGATTCATCATTACCTGATTTTAAAGATTTGAATTATTTGGAAAGAAAAACTATTATTTGTCAGAAACGTTTACATGGATTGTATTATGTGAATAAAAAACAACGCAACTTTGTGGATCAAAAAGAAATGGTTTGATCGTCTGAAATTGATTTATGGATCGCCCTCTTATGTTTTGGGATATAAAGGTGGAACTTTGGAATCTATATTATGTGCAAAACTTAAGTTATCATGTGTCAATTTGGAACATTTTAATATTGAAAAATATTCTACATTAATTGAAAAGTATAATATTAAAGAAAAGTGCTGTAAATATCATGAATCACAGAATCATCATTGTTCGTTGTATGAAATAATTTTGTTTAGTGTTCAAATTATGGAAAAAATAAATAGAGTAGGGAAACAACAATATTTTTTAGCACTCTATAAAAGTTTGAAACATTGAACATTAATGTAGTGTTTTAAGAATGGATGTATTGGTTGGTCAAATGGATCCCACAAGATATACTGATGGGTATTTTACATGTAGATATATTTGGGATTTTATCGACAGTTTTAGTTCGAATGAAGATGGACTTGAAGCGTACCATGTAGTATTGAAGATTTCAGATACCTATGATTCTATTATTTACAAGATTAAAATATATTTTTATTTGAAAGAAGAAACCGATGGGGGATGTTTTTTTGTAATTCAGCTGTTTCAAGATAAAGAAAAAAGAATTGTTCCTGATTGTATATTGAAACATTTTCAATGTTTATTTTCAACGTATATGGAACATAATTTACTAAACTTCTGTTTTCCTTATTCTAAAGAAACAATTAACGTTTGGTTAAATGACAATTTTCCTGAACAATTTCATTGTTATGATAATCTTACTTCTTATTTTATTTTTTGTATATTTAATGATTATTTATACTGGAGACAAAGACCCATTAATTGTGTAGAAAATTGCTTGTACAATACGTAGTTTTTATTTGACAGCAATGACAAATTTTAACATTCTTAATAATGAAAAATTCACCCTTAAACGTTGTGAATTGGTTGATGTAAAATAAAAAAATGGAATAATAAATATTTGTGGTGCCAAAAAAGAACAGATAAAGAATATTTTTATTTAGTTTTTAATATTAATACATTCTTATTTTTTCTAAATATCCACCATATGTACGATGTCGTGGTTGTACTATTCCTCCTTTTTGAGTTTTATTTTTTAGTGTTTTTAAGATTCCAACACCTTTATTAATTTCGTTGATGATATTTTTACCTAACGCATTAGTTATTTTAATACCCCCACATTGTTTTTTAGTTCTTCTAAATCCACCACCTCTTTGTTTTTTTTTTCCTTTAAATCCTTTACCTAATAATTTTACATATCTTCTACATTTCCTACACCCCATGATTTATCGTTTTTTTCTTTTCCAATAGTTCGCTCCATAATCAGCAAAAATTTCTTCATGGGGTTTTATACGTTTTGAACTTTCTAAAAAGTATTTATTATTATTTTTTGTATAAGTAAAATAGGAATTATTTTTATATTTTGATCCTCTTTTTCCATTATTTGCAAAACGAGCTGCAGAATAAGTACTTAAATCAGAATCCAAACAATTGTTGGGTGTATCACAAATACTATAGTTGGCGTTTACATCTACACCGTATTTTCGATTTAATTCTGTTTGATTTGTTTTACGACCTGTGTATTGGATTATTGGTTTTTTTGGATTAAATCGATTTTTCCACGCGAACAATCCCTTTCCAGCATTTGGAATATTTGATTTTTTTCACACGTAAGTTATCTTCTTTAGCTAAATGGATCCAACATTTTGGGGTATGAGCGGTACGTTTACGACATCTTATTCTCTTTACAGTATTACTTTTACATTGAAGAACATCCCGTATACTTTGTGATTTATTAACACGTCGTGAGGTATTATTTCGTTTTCTTATCGCTAATTTCGTTCTAACCATAATTAAATATTGTTTTAATTCCAAGATAGGTCGTATTATTTTTTTTAATAAAATTTATAATACACTCAATTTTATATATAATAGATGATGATAATTGATATATATTTTTTTTTAAATCTTCTAATCTTTCTTGTATTACTAAATAATTAATATAAATGATTTCCTCATTATCTTCTGTAAAATTTAATAGACATTCACGAAATATTTCAGGTGAAAATAAAACACAAGCATCATTATCTAAAACTTCATAGGCTATATAAGGTTCGTTATTTTTATTTTGTAAATAAATTTCTATATGTATAGTTTCACACATTTTTTTTAGAAAAAATGGGTAATTGGATGGGTGCTGGAGATAAGCCCTTGGTGACGTTTACCTGTATTAGTGTAAAAGAGGCAGATCATATTAATATAGGGGATCTTGTTGATGGAGAGGAAAACCCAAAAAATAAAAAAAACCTCCTGTTTTACTTGTTTTAGAAGAAGAAAAGAACAAAATCATGGAGAACCAACAGAAGAAATTTAAATATAATAACAAAGAAATTGAACGTTTAGTAAGTTTGTTTGAAAGTGAAAAGAAAAAAAAAATCCCTCAAACAAATGAGGATAATATTATTAGTGTTGAGAAAATTAATGAAAAAGAAAATGAAAAATTTAAAGTGACCGAACAAACTTTTTCAATTTCTATTGCTCGTAAATCGGGTGTTAATTTTATAGCTTTTATACAATCGTTGACGTTACTTTTTACTTATTTGATTAATTATGCACGTACAAGTGTAACCAATAATGATGACTATGTGCGATTTATCTTTAGTCATGCTCCTAAGAGGTTTTTCTCTACAGCTGTAATGAAATTAAGTGATGTTAATGTAAAATATTTTTTAAATATTTTTGAAAAACATATGCAAAGTAATCAAGAAATGATAGCGAACGGGTGGAAAAGTACTGTAGTTATTCAAACTTTTCCATCGGGATTATCAGCTAATAATTTATCAAGTAACAAAAAAAAAAATCCTCTAATTAGAAGAAAAAAAATTTACAATAGATTAAATAAAGCAAATGAAAATGATAGTGGTGGGGGTAAAGTAAATAAATCTATAACAAAATATGATCGTTAATTTCGCACTGGAGTTTTTTATATTATCAGTACTAAGTTAACGCAAGCAATTAAAAATTGTTGTTTTGCATTATCTATTTTAGTAGGTCTATCGTTTTTGTATAAAGATCATAGGTATGGGGTAATGACTAAACACCCTAGTAAAAGTATTGATGAATTATTTAGTATTGAAGAAATACGTGATGTGTATAAAAAATCGGGTATACCCGAGGGTGAGGAAGTTAAAGTTAAACAATTTTCGATTGTGTACGAAAAATTTCTTAATGCCCAAGGTGTTGATTTGGTGGTGTATTCAGATCTCGATTTAGATAATATCATTTATGATTCACAAACAGATTCTGAAGGAAATCTTATTAAATTAACTAATAATATAGTATGTTTATGGTTAAATAATAAGCATTATGATGTTGTTTTAAATATGAAGGAATTTTCTAAAATACAACCCAGTAAATTTTGTATTAAATGTATGAGTTATTTTTCAAAAGGGGAATTTATTGATTCACACGTGTGTCGAACTAATTTAACCTGTCAAAAATGTTATAAAAATAATTTATGCCCTAAAGATACAACAAAGATTCAATGTTCAAATTGTAAAATATTGTTTTATAATCAAACATGTTATTTAAATCATTTAACTCATAAAATTTTTAAACCTGCACAACAAAATTATTCACGTTTAACTCCTTGTCAATATATGTTTTTTTGTGAACCATGTTATAAAATATGTTCTAGATTTTCTTTTATTCAACGTGATAAAAGTGTAAAACATGATTGTTCTAAAATATTTTGTTATCATTGTAATAGTTATCAGAAACAACCGCATTATTGTTTTATGAAAACAATATCTATTCCCAAAAATAAAAAACAACCACCGACATTATTTTTTTTCGATTTTGAAACAAAAGTAGATGACAATAAAATGTTAGTTCCTTTTTATTGTATAGTACAAAAAGTATGCATGCAGTGTCAAGATATCCCTTTTAAAAAACAACAAATTCCGTTAATAACACAATCGTGTTTTATTGATGAAAATATTGAAGCTGTTAGTTGTTGCGGATATAGACAATTTCTTTTTGATAATAATAATAGCTCTGTTGTTGAAGATTTATGTAGTTTTATATTGGACCAAGAAGATTCTGTTTGGATTGCACATAATGGCGCGAGATTTGATACAATTTTTATTTTTAAATATTTATTAGAAAAATTAAAAATTATTCCAAAAACTATTATGAATGGTACTAAAATAATGAGTTTAGAAATATGCGAAAAGAATATTCTATTTTTAGATAGTTATTTTTTTTTAACGATGCCCTTATCAGCTATTCCTAAATGTATGGGTCTTCTCGAAGATGAAAAAGGTTTTCACCCCTATAAATTTACTGATTTAACGTATAGAGGGGGTATGGTTGATAGGGAATATTTTGATATAGATAATATGAGTGATAAAGATAAATTTGAAAAATGGTATAATGCAAAAGAAAAAAATATATATATTTTTCGCGATGAAATATATTATTATTGTTGTGAGGATGTGAATATTTTAAGAAAAGGGTGTGTAAAATTTTCATCTATGATAAATTCGATTGCTTGTGTAGCACCTTTTTATGAAAAAAATTGTATGACTATTGCAAGTTTGGCATTAAAAATATTTCGACAAAACTTTTTAAAAGAAAAATGTGTGGGGATAATTCCTGCAGGAGGTTATCGTTGCAATGTAAATCAAAGTTTAATTGCGATTTGTTGGTTGTATGAAATTAATAAATATTTATCAGGGCGATTAGAATATAAGGGTTCTGCTCAAGGAGAAAAAAAAATATTAGGACGGTTTGTTGACGGATTTTATGATAATACAGTTTATCAATTTCATGGATGTTTTTTTTCACGGGTGTTCTCGTTGTTTTGAAAAATATGAAATGAATACTTTAGTGAATGAAAAATTTGGAACATTATACTCGAAAACTCAACGTTTTACAAATGAATTGTTAAATGCAGGATATAAAGTTGTTGAAAAATGGGAATGTGATTTTTTAAATGAAAAAAAATATAGTGGTAGTGATATTATTGAATTGAAACAAAAAATTTTTCGATATACAATATTAACTCCCCGTGATGCATTATATGGGGGGCGAACTTCTTCTATATGTTTATTTAGAGAAATAGAACAAAATGAACAAATCTATTATGTAGACTTTACATCGCTATATCCCTTTGTTCAAAAAAAATTTGTTTTCCCGGTGGGGCATCCTAAAATTTTCGTTAATCAAGAGTGTGTGAATATAAATATAAAGGATATTTTCGGTTTGATTAAATGTCGTATATCACCCCCCAAAAATCTTTTTTTTGGTGTTTTACCCGTTAGAGTAGCTGGAAAATTATGATTTCCTTTATGTAATCAATGTGCTATCGATAAATGTGATAAATGTATACATAATGAAAACGATCGCTGTTTACAGGGGACATGGTGTAGTGTTGAAATTAATAAAGCTATTGATAAGGGATATATAATAATCCAAATCTATGAAATATATCATTATGATCGGCAAGAAAAACTCTTTGTTGCTTATGTAAACGATTTTTTAAAACTAAAACAAGAGGCTTCGGGATTACCTACTGAATGTTTTAATAGTGATGGTAGTAAAAATAAAATTAAAATTAAACAGTATTGTCAAGATTATTTGAATCATGAACATATTAGTTTAGATAAAGACAAAATAGAAAAAAATCCCGGTTTAAGGACTATTGCGAAAACATTATTAAATTCCTTGTGGGGTTAATTTCACAAAATGAAAATAACACGCAAGTTGCTTTTTTAAATGATTATGAGGAATTATTAGTTTTAGCTAACGATAGGAGTAAAAAATTAACGAGTTTAGATTTTATTAATGATACTCTTTTACGATGCACATATGAAAATGTAGATAAAGCTACAGTATCTTTAAAAACGGGTAATATTGTTATCGCATGTTTTGTTACAGCTTATGCTCGGCTACAGTTATATGATGTAATTGAAAAATTAGGAAAACATGTTTTATATTTTGATACCGATTCGATTATTTATGTGAGTGATGAAAATACTTGTTCGATTAAAACCGGTAATTATTTAGGAGAATTAACCAACGAATTAAAAGAAAATGAATGGATTACTCGATTTTGTTCAACAGGTCCTAAATGTTATTCTTATATTACGAATTTAAACGAAGAAGTAGTGCATGTAAAAGGATTTTCTTTAAAAAATAAAGCGAAAGATATCCTAAATTTTAAAACATTAAATAAATGCGTTGTAGATAAAGATCAAATCATTACAATTAGATATGAAAATAAAATATGTAAAGATAAATTAAATAATATTTTTATTAATACTGAAATTAAAAAATTTTCATTTACTTTTAATAAACGTATTGTTAAAGATAATTTTACTACACTCCCTTACGGATATTTAGAAGAAGAAGAAATGGACACATAGACGCGTTTTTTTAACATTTTTTTTTAATTAATGTTTGTGTTTTCTCAAAAAATAAAAATTCCTCCCCCCCGGTATCAACATAGTTCCATATTTTGTATTTGGCCTCGTCATTTTCATCTTCGCTCTCACTAAAGCCATAATCGTCTATAATTTTATGTATATTCCCATTGTTATTATCGGGAGGGTTAAATACCCCCTCCCATAACTTCTCTTCCTCGTCTTTCATTTGGTTGTCACGGGGTTCGCCATTAGCGTCTTCATCATTATCATCATCATCATCCGTGTCTTCATCGTCATCATTGTCTTCTTTATCGCTGTCACTGTCTTCTTTATCACTGTCACTGTCTTCTTTATCGCTGTCACTGTATTCTTTATCGCTGTCACTGTCATCACTGTCTTCATGGGGTTCTTCCTGCATTACCAGAGCCACGTCTTCAACGTGATCCGTTATGGGGTGAAAAAATAGTTCTGGGTCGAACTCGTCAAAGTCCCATACGATTTCTCCCCCATCCTCCTTTTTCCATACAATCTGTTCCATTCTTCTTCTGTTTGCTTTTGGTTTCTTTTCAGGGTGCTTCTTCTCGTCTGTTGATCGGTTTTAGTTTTTTACTGTATCGCGCTAGCGTTTATATAATCGCGCCCTGTGTAAACGTTACTATAGTGACGGGTAGTCAAGGTCGCTTGAGGGAGGGGTTATGCTGTTCGAAGAATTTCGGGTATATTCTAGCAAAAGTCCAAACTCATATCATGACCTTATATGGTTATGTATAGTCAAGGTCATTATATGGTTTAAAAATATACACCACGCAAATATGTCAAGGTCGTTCGAGGGGGGTATGATGTTCTAGCCAAAGTTCAAATTCATATCATGACCTTATATGGTTATGTATAGTCAAGGTCGTTATGTACCTAAAAATATAGACTAGGGAAAGGGAAATCTATCAAAGACCAAAATAAACTTTAAATTCTTATAAAATATCTATATATTTCCTTTTGATTTTAGACGTGTAAAATGAATGCTGTTTCACTACCATTTCATCATCCGTTTATGTTAACAATGTGCGGTCCTAGTCAATGTGGAAAAACATTTTGGGTTTTACAATTACTAAATTATATTGAGGAAATGATAACACCAAAAATTACGAAAATTGTTTATCTTTATTCCATATATCAACCCTTATACGATAAAATGCATACGGTTTTGGAAGAGAAAAAAATGATTTTCGAATTTATTGATTGTAAAAAGGGTATACCCGATATTACCGATATACAACCAAATACAACCGATAACACATTAATTATTTTAGACGATCTTATGTTAGTAGGTACATCGTCAAAAGAAAATCTCGATAAAATTGATAACATTGCAACTCAAGACGTTCATCATCGTAATGTAAGCGTAATTTTTGCATGTCAAAACTTATCTTACGGTAATGGAAAGTTGCGAAAATTTACGTATCAACAGTCATTATTATATCATGTTTAAAAATTTAAGTGATTGTAGAAATATGTATACAATATGTGATAATAAGAAAATAAATAGAAGTCAATTTGATAAAATATTAGCTGATATTAATAAATATCCCTACGGATATTTATTATTCGATAATTGTAATAAAGGATATGATAATTGTAGAATAAGAACAAATATATTTCCTAATGAAAAAACCCTTGTATATGATGTGTGTTAAAAAATAATAAATTTGTACATAATTTTCACCAATTTATAAATAAAGAATACCTTTTCTTATGTTGTTGTTATCTTATTTGCTATATAAGTAAAAAATAATAAAGGGAGAAACAAACAAAGATCCTAGTAGTTTCATCGGGATGAAAAAAAAATCAATTCAATTAAAAGGGAAGAAAGATATTTGGAAAATTTTTTCTCAAGACGTTAAACATACCTATGTTGATATTCCTAAGAAAATGTATACGGGTGTAAAACGTATAATAAGCGGTAAAAGAAGAAGAAAAAGGAAAAATGTTAGAGGGGGCGGTATGAGGAAGCGTAAAAGGAACCAAAAAGGAGGGTTTCTACCTGCTTTAGCTTTAGCGCCTCTAGCGCTGTCACTATTGAGTTCAATATTTTAAAATAAAACAGACAATTGTGAATTGTGTTGTAAATATGTTTAATTAAAATTTTGATTTATTAAAAGAACAACAACTTTGATTATTAGCTTTCTGTGTTTCTATTTTATTTTTACATTTTTTTTTATAAATATTAACTATTACATTTCCTAGTATAATTATTTTACGAGCTAATTTAATATCATTAAGTAATTTATTTTTATTTTTGCTTTTTAATAACAAATATTTTTGTGTTTGTTGTATTTCGTTTTTACATTTATTATGTAAATAATAAAGACTCCAATTTCCACATACTACAGTTGCTCGGGATTGAAGGGGCGTTTTTTGATCATACACAAATGTCAAATTATTTCTTTTAGCATAAGACAACCAATACGGGCGTTTATAAAAACTAACTTTTTGTGCAAAACTATCAAAAAAATACATATGTTTGTTTTTATCAACCCAAATAGCTACCCAATGCTGTCCCTTATCTTTTGATTCGTCTGTATTCCATATCCAACATGAAGGAAATTTAATTTGTTCAGGAAATACATCTGCAGGATATGTACCCAAAAAATATTTGTTTAATAAAGTATTTGTATTCGCTATTTTATTAATATCGTCATTATATAAAAATTTATTTAAAAAACATAAAACAGGAATCCTCATTTTCTTCTTTTATTTCTATTGGTTAAATAAGTATCGAACTCCGATTTAGAACGTGGCGAACTAAAACCCGGTGATTGTGGTTGTTGAGTAATCGGAAAAGATAATGCCTCGTAATCGCGGTCATCATCACTTCCATTTGTTTTATATTGTTGTCGAAGTTTTTGGTTTCTAATATAAGCAACAGGCATTTTCATTTTTTTGAGTTCTTTTAAAACTTTAGAATGTTGTTTGGGTGTCAAATTATAATTTTGAATTTTCGATACGTTGTGTGTTAAATCATACATCATATCGTCGTAATTAACGTCATAGTTATTTAATTTTATTATATTTCCTATTGTTTTAATATTTTTTTCTTTAAGAAATCTTTAATCCGATCTTCACTTATGTTACCATATGTAGTTTTCCCCCCTCTCGCTTCTTCCGGTGGTTCTTGTTGTTGATCATTAGTAGATGCTTCAGCTTTTCTTTTTCTTTTTTCTTTTATTTTTAAAAAAGACACTATATTTTCTTCAGTTTGATTATTATTCTTATTTTTTAATTCTTGTTCCATTTTATCTTTACTTTCTAATAATTGATATTCATCTTTGTTTTTAATTCCTTGTAATAAATTTTTATTAACATGTTCATTTTTTATTAATTCTAAGATTTCATTTAATTTATTAGGATCAACTAATTGTACTTTATTAATTCCACTCATTTTTTCTTCGTTTCTTTTATTATTAGTTTGTAGGCTTTTTCAAACACATGAATCAAACGATGGTCTTCACTTAATATAACTTTTAAATCTGTTTTTTTAATTTTATTACGTACAAAACGTTTAAGAATTGTTTTATTATCATTTGAAACGGGTATTAATATTTTATTATCTAAAATATTTTTTGATAAATCTTGAAGTTTTCTAATCAAATCATCATTAATTAATTTTTGTTTTGTAGCCATATTTGCTTTAATATATTTTTTTAAACATGGTAAGAAATCTCTTTTCTTTTTATTTTCTTTTTCTTTTTTAATTTTATTTAAAAGCAACAACGAATTTAAAATTTTGGTTGTCGTTTCTTCATCATCATCTTCAGAAGAAGTCAAAGAATTATCACTATCGCTATCATTATCTTCTTGTTCTTCTTCTTCTTCTTCTTCTTCTTCTTCTTCTTCTTCTTCTTCTTCTTCTTCTTCTACGAAGTCTTTTTCTTTTTCACCTTCTTCTGCTTCTTTTTTTTTTTTTAATTCTTCTTTTTCTTCTTCACACACAACATATTTTCTTTTATTATTTTTCTCCATTTTTACCCAAACTTTGATATTATAGGATATATAAATATATGTTCACGCTTTAAAGGAATTTGATTAATTATTTCATTTTTCTTTTCTTTTATGATGTATGGTTTTTTTCGATTATTTTTTTTTTTTGGTATTTTCATTTGATCTTTCATTTTTTTTTAATAATTCCTTAAGCTAATTGTTGTTCTTTACTTTTTTTTACTAAATGTCATGTAATAATCGTGCAGGTGTTTTTAAACCTATTTTTATTTCATTTCGAAACTCTCCAATATAAAGAAATACTCCAGCAACAGTATCTGCTGAAAAATTAAAATCAATGTTTACATTCCCCGAGGGTCGTGAGGGTAATACACTAAGATGAGAATCTTTATTGCTTGTTAAATCAAAACCAAGCATCGCATATCCCGTTTTTAAAATCATTAAATGTAAACGGCATGTTTTTATATTTTCGATTCAACACATTCTGTAGATTTGAATAAGCTTCTTCAGGAGATGTAATTTTCATAACAGTGTTATTATTTACCGAAACACTAATATTCGAGTAGTTAGGCCATGTAAAGTTAAAAATATTATGCGCATATGATCCATTCCAATTAGCGAGAGGTATAAAAACTATAAATAATCTTGTAGGACACGAACCATTAAAAGCATCGACAACTTGATGCGATCTTCGCCCTACTAATATATTTTCACTAATACATCGATAATTACTAGTATAATATTTAGCTTCCATATGTTTCCCAACAAATCCTGTATTTAATGCTTCCCGTAGTTGATCATTGGGTTTAAAAACAGGTATTTTAATCTTTAAATCCTCTAAAGATAGTTCTGTATTGGCTAAACTTAAACCAGCATCATCTTCACCAGATAATAAAATAGTTTTTAATACGCGGGTTAAACGTAATTCTATTTTAAATGCTGAGGGAATAATAATTTCCCCACCACCATCACTAAATAATGAGGTATCAATTGTATCAATTACTGTTTTGACGTCAGTTTTCAACACTCTTGCATACCCGCCAGTATTCACAACGTGGGCTCCATTCTTAAACCCTACTATACTATCCATATTCCCCGCTGTATCAAGATGAGAATAATTAATATCTTTACATCCATCGCGTTTCGGGTTATATTCACGTGTTAAATATTTAATAATTGAAGCCATATTTCCCGAAGTAGTAATTAAAGTATCGTTTATTTTTAATTCTTTTGTTTTCCACATTGTTCGAAGAGGTAACGGTAAAATTGATTTCCCTCCAGCAGCAACAGTACCCGCAATACCCCCTGTTGTTTTATTTACTAATGACAATTTAGCAAAAATTTGGGCGTCGCTTGTTTTTAAGACCCCGACAGCGTTTCCGTGTCTTGTAAACGTAACCACATTTGCAATCGGGTCTTTAGGTGTTGGTACAATCTCGCATTCAGAAAATTCAATAAATGTATTATTGTAGGGTTTAGAAGTAAATAATTGTAAAGGAGCAGAAAATAATACATCATGTTGTTCAACCTCTTCCACAGTTTTTGAATTCATTTTTTTTAAATATTAATCTTTAATATCTTTCCGACTGTACCCAACACCTGGGGTAAAAACATTCCTAATGCCATTCCTGCACCAAAAGCACCACCTTTTTGTATTTTTTTTCTTTTACCGTGTAATCTAGACTTTCTTTTTATTTTTTTTTTAATAATACTATTTCTGCGTCTCATAACCCAATACGCCACGTTTTTTTAAGAAAAATAATACATTTATTTTACTTTTTAACTTAATTTATAGTTTACAGTATTTTTCCTTTTTTAAAACAAAAAAACAACAATTAATTTCTATTTTGTAAAATTGAACGTAATACATCTGGATCAATTTTTCTTTTTTTTGCTTCTTTATTTGGTACCATTTTTTTTTGATAATCAGGGTTTAAAGTATGCGGTAGACCAATATTAGAAGTTAATAAAATATCCTCTTGAGTAGGGTTTTTTTGTTTTTTTTCACGTTTTACATAAAAATAGTTAGAAGAATAATTTTTTCCTTTACATTTTCCTGTAAGTAATTTAAAATAATCGTCAGATGTTAAATTGTTATTCATTATTTTTCTTCAAATAATTTTATATTAATTATTATATTTTCTGCAATCAAAACGACGTCATCGTCACTACCATATGAAAGATGAAATTGAATGTATTCTTGAGCTTCTGCGGTGTTTCTTTTAAGCAAAACATTAGGAAATATTTCTCTTTCCATTTTTAAGTGGTGTAATATTTGTTTCGCCTCGTCTATATCATATTTAAATAAAATTCTTTTTTCAAACAATAACATTTGTTGTCCATCAAATTGTTTATCTTTTAATTTTGTGTTTTTTAACATTAGTACACTACCATCTTTTCTTTTACGAGTTATTGGATTTTGATTTATTACAGGATCGATTGTAAAATTAATTTTTTTGAAATAATAAATATGAAAAGATTTATTAATTCCCGTGTGCTCAACACTGTCTAAAATCCAATAAATTTGTTTTTCATTTTTACTTTCAGCATATGTGTTAAAGGGATAACTAAAATCATATTTTTCAACCTGTAGAACGTTCCTTACAGTTTTAAGATGAATTTTAAGCATAATGAATTAAACAATCTAACGAAACAGTTCCAGAATCAAAAGGAATCAAATTATCTGCACTGTCTTTAATTGTAATATTTAATGCATTAATAACACTCTTTTTAAATTTTTTTAATATATTTGAAGGTGTGAAACAAACTAATTCACCATTTCCTTTTCGTTGACCCGACCACTGAATAGGAACTGTTGTTAACAATTCAGAATATGAATCACCAACTAATGTTGCTTCTAATTCTCATTCCAGACGGCGCGGGTAAATATCAGACGAATTAGTCTGATGACGTCAGAGTTCCGTAGCTCTGGCACAATTCACTGGATAGTTGCGGGCATAGGCTCAAAAAAACCGCGCAGGATTTCTCTATTTACAGCCCGATTTTCAGGTTGTTTGGATAAACGCGCTGTGATTGGTGAGATTTTCAATTTCGTGACGCGTACACGCGACCCCCCGTTGTTCACATTGCACTCATGGCTTCGACCCGTGCTTCGAGATGGACTTGTTATGTATAATCTAGACGATGTTTTATCACCATTTGATCAAAATAAGCACAAGAATACATCCACAGTACAGAGGAGTTAAAAAGATCTGGCTATCAAAGAAGTGCTGGCTATCCAAATCCAAGTAAGTTTGGGGCGAATATATCATGTCTCGCGCTGCGAAATTCTGTTCGGTTTCGTATTTCAACTTGCTGTTCTACAATCGCATTTCTTTGCTTTTTCATACCCAAAATGTTTCTTTTTGTGTGCAAAATATGTCTTAGACTTATATATGCATGATAATACAGTAGTTTTACGGCTGAGTGGTCTGTAATGTAAATTTGAACCACATTTGAATAGCGTGTTTGTTTGATGTTTTGACGCGCACATGATAAAGGTTTGCGCCTAAGTTGAAGGTTTTCTATTTGATCATGTGCCTTCTTTATATTCCCCGTAGTTGTAGAAAGATAGAAAACACTCGGATATACAGCTGATAAAAGTTTTCGAAATCAAATAACTATATAAACCCATGACATATGACACTAAATAACACAAAACCATGTATACATACATTGTATGATTGTAATAACCATGTAGCAACAGTCAACAAATCACAAAAATATAAAGCAGCTATTATGCTTGGCTATTATGTTTACAGGGTTTTGTTTTATTTAGTGACAATCGTCATCCTTTGAGAATCCATGGGAGTAATTAACACATGTAAAAATCTTACAGGTTGTAACAAGGTTGTTGGTTCAACATGCCTGTAACAGCATAATGTCAACATGACAGATCAGCTAGGACTGCTAAAATAATAGCACGGTTCAAGCATGTTTCAACATGTTGTGACAGGCTTGTTGAATCGACAGTCGTTATTCATGCATGTGAGAACATGCAAAAACCAGCTTGATAGAACAACCAAGTTCATGGCTGTTGTATAACAATGCTGTTCAACCTTGTTATTTCATCATGCTCTGACAACATGTTGTATCATATATGAACAATGTTGTTCAACACTGTTCAAGCCTGTTCAAGCATCAGCCATGAACAATACTGATTCAACATCCATGAACAGGCCTGTTTACAACCCTGTTCAAGCTGGCCAGCTCAACCCTGTTCAAGCCTGCCAATATCAACCAATGTGTTTTAGCCTATACACAGGTAGAAACAGACTGTACGTTTTTACGTGTGTATAGTATGTTGTGCCATACAACTGACTATCATCATACAGTACAATTCCATTGTTCAATTTCAGTCACATTTGCTGTACATATTGCCAATATCACAATACAACTTATTCTATTCAAATATTTACTATGTCACCAATTATATTCAATGCAGTCGAGTTTCCATGTAAACATTAGAGTTATTACTATGTAACGTACAGTAATTTATGTGATTTATGCTGATTTATGCAAACCATTTCAGTCTTATATATGTGTGTAACAACATTTTGAAAAGCTAACTGATACTAATTCATTATGAGTATAGTTTTACTAACCTTTACATGATATTATGCCTTTGAGAAGCTATATCGGTCAATATGGAATATTGTCCATTTCCGCCATTTTAGGGTTATGTATACTAAAACGGCTCTAACCTTTTTTCCATTTGTTCAATGTCAGTCATATTTGCTGTACATATTGCCAATATCACAATGCAACTTATTCTATTCAAATATTTACTATGTCACCAATTATATTCAATGCAGTCGAGTTTCCATGTAAACATTAGAGTTATTACTATGTAACGTACAGTAATTTATGTGATTTATGCTGATTTATGCAAACCATTTCAGTCTTATATATGTGTGTAACAACATTTTGAAAAGCTAACTGATACTAATTCATTATGAGTATAGTTTTACTAACCTTTACATCATATTATGCCTTTTGAGAAGCTATATCGGTCAATATGGAATATTGTCCATTTCCGCCATTTTAGGGTTATGTATACTAAAACGGCTCTAACCTTTTTTCCATTTGTTCAATGTCAGTCATATTTGCTGTACATATTGCCAATATCACAATGCAACTTATTATATTCAAATATTTACTATGTCACCAATTATATTCAATGCAGGCGAGTTTCCATGTAAACATTAGAGTTATTACTATGTAACGTACAGTAATTTATGTGATTTATGCTGATTTATGCAAACCATTTCAGTCTTATATATGTGTGTAACAACATTTTTGAAAAGCTAACTGACACTAATTTATTATGAGTATAGTTTTACTAACTTTTACATGATATTATGCCTTTGAGAAGCTCTAGTCGGTCAATATGGAATATTGTCCATTTTCCGCCATTTTAGGTTCGTGTACTAAAACGGCTCTAACTTCTTTTCCATTTGTTCAATTTCAGTCATATTTGTTGTACATAGTGCCAATATCACAAGATAAGTTTTTGGTTATGGATGTTTGGATAGTATTACACAGTATACAAGCTAGACCAGTTTTTCATACACAATTTAGTGTCATTTCATCATTAACATGTTAATTTATGCTAATTTATGCTATATATATTTCATTTTGGGCGGACCAAATATCGAAATTCTGAAAGCCCATCACATATCCTTTCAGAAAAGGTATAGCTTTCTATATAGTTCTAAATAATTGCTGAGAAAATAAATGGACATTGACACTGGTCAATTTTCATTGATTTTACCACAGTCAAGAATGAGTTACCATCTGATACATCGGGTAAATAATCGGCTTCTTTTTCAATAAAATTTTCTTTTTCATTATTTAATTTGATTAATGAATTTTTAAAACCCAACATAAACGATAAAGTATCACTCATATTTAATTCAAAATTTATTTTTTCAACTTTTTCGGATAGCCGCAATTTAGAACCTATACCCCCATCATGAGCAGTTTTACTATTATATTGTATAAGCCAATATTCTATTCCAAAATTAACATTTAAATATACTTTTCCATTCTTTTCTAAACTCAAATCGACATCATATTCTTTTAAAATATTATTCATATAATCAAGTAAACGGTTTAAATCATAAATTCCTGTAGGAATATTATATTTCACACTCGTAAGAATAATCTGTTCGTTGTACTTTTTAACAACCAATTTATTCTTCATAAATTTCTGAAAATCGAATGTAAAAGTGAAATAACATATTTTTTCATCAACATTTTTTGTAGTCAATGGGTAACAAATTTTTTGTACATCTATATATGCATCTTTATTTAGAGCGTCAATAGGTTGAACGAGATGCATTGTAAATTTATTTGTTAAATTAGAAATTCCAGTTTTTGATATTGTATTACTTGCGATGTATAAACTCATTTTTATTTTAATAATTGTAATTCTTCACGATAAAAAATTCCTTCAATTTTTTCACCTTTTAAATCTTTTAATTGATATGTGACAGGATCGGTTATAAAAACTTTTTCAACTTTAAATATTTCGTTTGTCCACCGTCTAAGACTGCTTTTTTCAAAAATATTGTTTTTTACCCTTGCTATGCGTACACGAGTACCTTCAGTGACAATACTTTTTGTAGGAATGGGGTATTTCAATTCATCACGTAATATTTTATATTTTAATTTTTTTAATTTCTTTGTTCCCTTATAAATTTCAAACGGTGTTGAACCCCCCAAAGATTTATGTGGAGAATTATTATAACGTTCAATAATCACGGGTAAATAAGTATAATAATCAAAATTATCAGTCATTGTTAAAACTCTACGAACCATAGTTTTTAACGTCCCAATAACACGTTCAACATGCGATGCTTTTATCTCGCGATTATAGGTGTGGAAAACTGTAAAATTATATTTTTTACTCAAACTTTTTCGAATATCTTGAAATTCTGTTCCTTCATCACATTGAATTTTACGGGGTGATTGTCCTTCTTCAATTAAAATAGATTCAAACTTGTTTTTAACATTATTACTTGATTTCTTTTTTAATAATTTTACCCAACAATAACGAGAAAACACATCAATACACACCAACCAATAACGAAATTGATTATTATAACGTGCTAAATCTTTATTTTCAGCTAAATCAATTTCCCATTGTTCATTAATATCTGTAACATGTATATTTAAACGTCTATATTTTTTTCTATTAAGATTATGAAGTTTATAGTTTGATAATTGTTCTTTTGTTAATGTTTCTCCTTTAAGTAATCTTGCAGCTTTTTCTATAAATTCTTTAGAGAACTTTTCTTTTCTTGTTTTTTTCATTTCTATACCCAAAAAAAAAAAATATTATTCTTTTTTTTCTATTGTCGTGTATATTTCCTCAAGTTCACAAAGTAAACTATCACAATTTTGAACAAAATCATACTGATCTGCAGTATCTAATTCTTCATTTATAACCTCGTTATACATACATATTGTATCACGCATTGGTAATTGATGTATAAATCGGTAATAAAAAAGTTTACAAACAGCTTTTTCAGTGGGTTTAGAAAAAAGAAAACAAACCTCTTCATCATCATCATCATCAATGATTTTATCATTGGCCATTTTTTTCATTTTTTTTTCACGAGGTAAATCAAAATCATTGTTTTTCTTTTTCTTAAACGTTTTCTTTTTGTCAACTACATCCCCGTTTACAGCATGATTATATTTGCGTAATCCTTCAATAATAAGTGTCATGTCGTCATTTTTTTTAATATGAAATGATCCAAATTTATCGACCCAATTGTCATAGTTTTCAATCTGCATTTCCTCGTTCATGGGTTGGTTCTCATCGCCACCATCATCGTCCTTGAACACCAGATCTTTTTCAGGTAAAAGATTTTCTTTTAATTGGTAGAGAATCTCCAATCCATCCCAAGCGTTAGAACGAATAACTAGACGTTCTTCTCCTTGTTTCCAATTTTTACTTTTTGCAACTTCAAGAAATACTTGATCACCAACTTTCAATGAAATTTTACCCAATTGAGTTGTCAATTTACTTACATCTTCTTTTTTTATTTCTAATTTACTATTCATTAGAAAATTCAAACACTCCTGACTCGTAGGCCATACTTTCACAAGATATGCGTTTCCATTTTTTTTTACATTTGTTATAATTTTTCGTGAAAGATCATTATACGTTTGTAACACAAACGTATGATGTATATATTCCTGTGAATAAAGTTTCATTGAAGTTGTTGCAGCCATGGTAGTTTCTTTTCGAACTGGGTAAAAAGCTAAAAGGATGTTGTATTTATACTTTTTTTTGAAAAACAATAAAACACATTTTTTTAAAAATATATATTTTATTTAACAGGGTACCTAAATAAAAACATTAATCTAAATAAAATAAAAACCCTTTTATTTTCGGATTCATTCTTCAGTTGAATCTCATGCAAGCAATATGTCAAAACCCAAGCAGTATGATCTTCACTATCTTAAAGAAAATTGTCGAAATCAAAAATTTATTGTACGTAAATGTGAACAAATCCTAAATCCATGCTTTCCTATGAATCGATTATCTATAAATTTGGAAGTTATGGAGTATGTAAAAAATAAAAAGCTTAATTATAAACAATATATAACAACATATGTGGCTGGAGATTGTAGTATACATAATTTCATAGATCAAGAAGTGTATATAAATTCTTTTTAAATAAAAAAAACGCTTTTCTCAATTTATTATACATTTTATTATAATAATTCATCTAATAACAACGTATCACGCTTTACATCAAATAAACTAATCTGTTTTTTTTGCATAATACCTAAAACGTTACACAACTTTTTATGTTGTTTTTTGGTTTTTACTTTACAATCTATTTTTCTTTCTAAAAAAGCATATAAAGCTTTTCCTATTCGTCCATTACCATCAGAAAACGGATGAATGCTTTCAAAAATAAAATAGATTAATACAGAAATATTTTTTTGTACATAATTTTCTATGTAAAATTCATTTAAACGTTTCATATATAAATTAATATAAAGAGGGTCAACTCCTTCATGTGTACCGACATATCGTTTTTTTTTACTGAAATTGCCCGCATCCGTTAAATGATACATACATTTTTCATGAATATTTTTACAAAATTGTCTTATTGATAAGGATTTAACTGTTTGTTCCATATACATTTTCCGAAAGATAAAGCAAAATCTCGCACATTTCATGTAAAAATCTTTTTCATTTTCGTCTTCTTCCATTCGTATAACATCATAAGCAAAAATTTTAAATTTTATAAATTCACTTAATTCCATTGTTTTATTCTGTAAGGTTTCCATTTTTTCTTTTTTTATCCTGCTGATAATATATCGGTAGTATTTCTGTATGAAGTGAATAAGAACCGTCTGCACAAAAATTTGTTAACCTTAACCTTGAAAGTGTAGATATTTTATCCCCGGGTGCATAATGTGAACATTTTGAAGAACTATAATCAAACACTTGTTGTTGGTTAGTAGCCATTATGAAGTAAGCAAAAAAACAAGATCCAATTCTTTTTATAACTTTTTTTAATTTTATTTTTTATTTAACAGGGGTATATCATATTCATTAAACTTAATTTTTACATATAGTAAATCATCAATTTCAATAATTTTCCCTAAAAAATTCATATAATCGATATCTTCATTATAAGCGATATCTGTAGTATAAAATTGCGATTTAAATAAATTGAACACGATTATTTTAACTGTTGTTTTATTGTTCATAAAACTAAAATCATATAACATTAAGTGCTGTTGATATATGTATAATTCAGCAATTCCAACGTATATCGCATCAAGCATTTTACGTTACAACTTTTGATATTAATTGAATCTTCATAAATTCTTGTAAATGAAGCCAACATACAAAAGACAAATAATATACACATTTTTTGGAATGTAAAAGCCATTTTTTTTAATAACGCTGTTTAAAGTTTTTTTTCAATTCTTTCTTTTTTATATTTTGTTTAACTACAATAAAACCCTTGTCCTTCTCTATTATTCGTACAGCTTTCCCGACTAATGAGCTTGCATCGTTATCAATATCGGTTATTATAGTTTTTCCACCAAATATTGTTTCGTCATAATTCATAACCTCAACTTTTACATTATATTTAGAATAATCCCTCATTATTCGATGTTTATTTTTATTACATTCAAGTAATTTTAATTGATATATGGGTCTTGAACCAGTTATAGATAATGCTGAAAGATGTTCCTGATCTTCCAAATATTTCGTGTCTTTTCGCTCATTCTTTGCACGACGAAACCAAATTGTACCATGTTCATCGTGTCTGCTCATTTTTCACACCACATTTCAATTTTATATGTTGAATTGTTAATTTGAGTGTCTTTATATTTGAAGAATGATAAATCCGTGGTTGAAAAACTTTTTACATATTCTTTAGATCCGTTTTTTCTTTCCAAGAATAAATATATTTCAAACATTTGAAATGATTGACAAACAGGTATTGATGATTCAATTTTCTTACACATCGATAATTGTATTTTCCCGGTATATTCTGGTTCACCTGTAACACGTATTATTTGCTTATAGCTCATAAATTTATATATATCATCATCGTTAAAATGATTAGATAGAGGCGTTATTAATTCACGAGCAGTCATTTTTCAAAAACTAATAAAAAATCACAACACACACGCTGTTTTTATAGTATACAAAACAGTTTTTTATTTCTTATAAAAAAATATTTACAAAAATATTTTTCTTAACACGTTCATCTTCTAAGAGTTTGTGTGAAAGATCATTTATTTTTTTTCACCAACTTATACATTTCTAGATGTTCATAAAAAAATTTTATAAACACTACATTTTCCCCGATAAGATCATCGTCCTTTTGAAGGGGTTGGTGGTAAGGATTGTATTGATGCAATATCGTTGTTTTAAAAAGCCATATATCTTTTTCTGGAGATAATCTGAATCTTGTAGCTGTTTTTACCAAATGATTAAGTTGGGATTCTTTATTTTCATCTTTAAAATAGCAATCATAGGCGGTATAATAACATCCAAATTTATAAAGTGTAAGCAACAAATTCTTTTTTTTTAATTCCAATATATTTGAGTGGAGAAAAATTTCCATTAAAAACCCAACAATCATTCTTTTCAATCGTTTTTTCCATTATTCTATTTCTTTAAATTGTATATATCGGTCTTTCAAATGTATACAGTCATTTGTTACATGGGTATATATATATTGTTCATCGCTACCCATTTCACATAAGTATACTAATAACTTATAACGCGTTTTTTTAAAAATATCTTTAAAATAATCTTCTTTTACACATGATAATAACATCATATTAGATTTTTTATAAACCTCTGCAAGATGTTCTGGAGGGACATAAATCGGATTATCCATCATTCATTTTTCAAAAAATCAAAACACACTCTTTTTTATAGCAAACAAAACAGTTTTTTATTTTTCTTAATTTTACAGGGTTATAGATAAGAAATTAAATGGTAACAAATAAATATTGTTCGGTAAGACGTGCATATTTACCCAATAAACGTAGCATGGGTAAATCAAATCTTATCGTATAATAACACCCATTACTTTCATCTTTAAAATATAAACGATACAATTGCAATTCTGTAATTACACGTCTGGGTTCTGTTTTTGGAAGGGGTATAGAGTCTAATAAACGTATTTTTGCTTGTGGTGTACATACTTCTTTTTTAAACTGAAATATATCCATTTCTTGATACTGATTCATTTTTCTCTTTGATTCTTGACTTGTCATTTTAAAATCTAACTGCAGTTCCAATCAGGTTTGTCTGATCATTTGATGAATAGGTATATATATATTTTGGAACCCCTTCGATTTTATTATTTTGTAATATTATTTTGTATAGAAAATATTCATCAACCACCGTTAGGGTATTTATTTTTTCACATTTTAATAAAATTAAAGCTCCATCTCCATTGCCAGCTAGAACTTGTATAAAATCTTGGGGTCGTATGAATGTGGGATTCTCCATCTCATAACAGCTGAATGTCTTTTTTATACAAATGTTGCAGTATTTATGCTGTTCTCTTTAAATTTCAATGACAGCTGAATGTCTTTTTTATACAAATGTCGCAGTATTTATGTTGTTCTCTTTAAATTTCACCAACTTTCCAATATTCAACGTTTGATCAAAACGTGTGTAGGTATATAGTAACTTTTCATACTCCTTTTCACTCTCACAATGAAGTACTACTTTATAAAATTGAACACTATCTTCAGGTTGGAATATAGTAACTTTATCACATCTTATTAACCTTACATTTCCCAAACTTTTTACTACATCTTTAGGGGTACAGAACAACATATGATTGTCTTGTTTATTCATTTATCTTAAAAACTTCGCACGTAAAATCAATGAGCTCTCCAATTTTATCTGAATGATCGTCTTGCAAATAAGAATATATATACTTTTCACCATCCTTCATATCAGCTTTTAATAATATTTTATAAAAGACAGCTTTACCCTCCTCATGATGTAGAAGTGGAACTTTTGTACACTCTAGTAAAACCACTTTAACATTTTTCATTTTTTTTACAAGATATTGAGGTGGACAGAGCAGGGGTGAGTTAGAAGACATTCTTCACTGTAGACAACCAGAAGTAGAACTGATTTCAAACAATAAAAACAGCTTCTATTTATTAATATCCCTAATGAGCGCATCCATGTTAAAAAAAAACCCTCCTTTTTGTTTTCTTTTTACTCCACCCCCCATCATTGCTTTTGTCATCGCTATCCCGGGTTTTAAGATCCAATTAAGGAATCCTCCTTTTTGTTTTGTTTTTATTTTCCGACCACTCCTTCGTATTTGTTTTCTTTTTCTACGTCCACCCCCTATTTGAAACCTATTCCTAGAAATGGGTAAATACAAACCACCTTTTTGTCTAACCATTATAATTTTTTTATAGGTGAAAAATAATTCCTACACAACAACGATCGGTTTTCATTTTTTGTTTCTCTAACAATGTTTATATAGGAAAAACCATTTTTTTTTTAAAAAAACATTTTTTATTTTCTTTTTTGTAGGAAAAAACAATACAATCGCTTCTTAACCCTCTATTTTTGTAAAAAAATAAAAAACGAATTTTTGTTGTAATAAAAATTTTTTATTCAATATTATATCTTTGTTTCCATCTTTTTATTCTATCGCTACATTTACAGTTATACATCAATTTAGTAGTAATTCTTCTCGAGTAAATTCTTTTACAAAATTCACAATAATGTTTGTTGACATTACATTTTCTACATGTATAATGCATTACAAAATGTTCCCCGTATTGAACATGCATACCACAGTACGAACAAAACATCTTGTATTAAGTATTAATTTTTTATTCAATATTATATCTTTGTTTCCATCTTTTTATTCTATCGCTACATTTACAACTATACATCAATTTAGTAGTAAGTAGTCTTGAGTAATATCTTTTACAAAAATAACAATATTGTCTGTTGACATAGCATTTTCTACATGTATAATACATTGCAAAATGTTCCCAGTGTTTAACACCCATACAACAGTACGAACAAAACATCTTGTTTTAAGTATTAGTTAACGTTTTTTTATGATTGTTTTTGTAGTCAATTTTTTGTTACTTCTTCTTTCACAAGTCCCAAAACGGTTTTTTTAAGTTTGTTTTTTTGTCTCCACTCTCTTTTATATTTTGCCAATTTCAAAGATCTTTCGCGACTCCACTGTTTCCCTATTTTTCCCCGTCGTTTTCCATATCGAATAAATGTAGAGGGTTCATAAGTTCTACCCTTACGATGGTAGAAATCTTCACCATAGGATCGTACAATCTCCCCACAGTGGGGTATTATCTTATCCCAAAAAATACTATGGTCTGCTTCTTTAAGTATAACCACACCCTGTATATATCCGTTGCCTTTACTAGCATTTCCAGTTTCACGACTGCATTCAAAAAACGAAATTTTATCCAATTTAATTTTACAAGAAGGAGCGCCAATTAATTTCGCTTCCTCAAACAATTTATTAGCCCTTTCTTCACTACGACAAAGAAACGACCAAGTCTTTCGTCGGGGCATGTACATCCTGAAGTAATACACAGTCCAAAATGATTTCACACACTCAGTTGATCCTTTATTAATATCCTGATTTCACAAAAATTAATTTTTTTCCAATTCCACATGAGCAATAAAATCTTAATTTGTACAAAAAAAAAAGTATTATCATATAACGGTTTTTTTAAGTTGTTTTTTTTGTCTCCACTCTCTTTTATATTTTGCCAATTTCAAAGATCTTTCGCGACCCCACATTTTCCCCAATTTTCCACGACGTTTTCCATATCGAATAAGTGTAAAGGGATCATAGGTTCGACCCTTACGATGGTAGAAATCTTCAGGATAGGATCGAACAATATCACTACAGTAGGGTATTATTGGTATTATATCACCCCAACCACCCCCGTTTGCTTCTTTAAATATAACCACACCTTGAATATATCCATTACTTTCATTTCCAGTTTCACAACTGCATTCAAAAAACGAGATATTATCCAATTTAATTTTACATGCAGGAGTACCAATTAATTTCGCTTCCTCAAACAATTTATTACCGATTTCTTCACTACGAGAAATAAACGACCAAGTCTTTCGTCGGGGCTTGTACATCCTGAAGTAATACACAGTCCAAAATGATATTTAACACTCTCAACGCTGCACTCGCATCATAACTAAATCCACTATTACATTTCGTAATGTACCCGTTGAATCAAAATATACTTGTTCTTGCACATCAATCTCGGTATTTCTATCGATTATTGCAAGAAAATAATCTGAAAATACTTTCAGCTCCGTATTGAGATATGATTCTGGATTGAGATCTTTTACTATTAACGCTCGAAGATCAGAACCAAAATGAAAAGGACATTCCTCGGGCATATACATCACAGCATAAAACATAGAATTCTTGCACTCACGAGCTAAACAAGCAACATTAAATATTTTAAGATGCAAAAGATTTATTACTTCATCCTTTGATTCAGCCATGATTCTAATGCTAAACGATATAGTCGCTCTTCTTATATAATGCTGAACATATCTCCCCCAGTTATATTTCGTAGTGTACCGTTTGAATCAAAATATACTTCTTCTTCCAAATTGATCTCGGTTTCTCGATTAATTATTGCAAGAAAATAATTTGAATATACTTCCAGCTCCGTATTGAGATATGAATCTGGATTGAGATCTTGTAATATTAACCCTCGAAGATAAATACCAAAATGAATAGGATGCTCTTCCATATAATTCACAGCATAAAACTTAGAATCTTGGCAATCACGTATTAAATGAGCATCCTTAAACATTTTAAGTTGTAAAAGATCTATTACTCTAACATTTGATTCAGCCATGATTATGGTAAAACACGATATAGTCTCTTCTTTAAGTACTATTTGGTGAAATCTGAGATCACAAACCTTTTCCAAAAAAATAATACCCTATTTACTTCCGGTATATCAGTTTACACCTCATTGAAGCTCTGGTCGTCGTTGAGGTAACATCTCCGCCGCGCGCTCACTCATTTTTTCTTATTTTTTTTTTTAAAAATACTTTTTTACAATTCCTTTATTTTTATAAAATACAATTCAATGTTCTATTTATAAAAATATTTCAACCATTTTTATATATTTTTATTTTTTTATATTTTAACTTTTTTTTTTCTAAATTCATGTTTTTTCCTATTTTTTTTTTTAAATACTATTACGACTAATTCACATATATCTTATTATATATTTTTTCAAATATATATTTTTCTTCCACCATTAACTTTTTTTTCCAAAAATACATTTTTTTACCTTCACTGCGTGTGGCGGCCATGTTTCCTTCCCGATGAACAAAGAACAACTATTTCAAACAACCACATTCATGTGTAAGGGATTGGCACTGGCTTCTTTACCAATGATGCAACTAAGTATTGATTTGAATTGACCATTCCCTCCTGAACTATTAGTTATTAACAGCCTCACAGCTTGACTCATTCTGGGACACCACCCTGGAAATAATGCGATACCATTTTCTGTGATTGGTCAATTCAAATCAATACTGTATTCTCATTGGTTAAGAGCTAGTGCCAATCCCTTACACATGTATATATATATATATATATACATGACTACTCAGTGGATAGTTATTTTCGCGCAATCTGATTGGTTCCTCTAGCTCGAGATATCCTGCGCGATTCACTGTTTCGCTAAACAAGATGATGGTGTCCTTCTTGAACGATTTTATTTTTACGTAATGGAAGAAATTGGTAAAGGCAGGTAGAAAACAATTACTATACTGTATGTAGGGAAATTACTTTAGGGGTAATATTTATGAAAAACAAGTTGCAAAGAGAGAATAGAAGGTGCTAAAACCAGCAGAACAACCAATGATGTGCTCCAAAAACAAACTCGATTGAACGAATTGACTGTTATCACAGGCATTCTGGAATTCCGCGGCTGAAAAAGATCCGCGTAATTTTTGAAGTCAATTCTGCGGACAATACCAAATTCCGCGGCCAAAATGAGAAATTCCGTGTGGCAAAATTCATACGTTTCTAGGCCAAAAATCAATTTCCATGCAGCTAAAAGCTGTAATTGTATGGTCATATAACTTCAGATAGTAAGAAATTTATTAGAAAGAGCAATAAACGTTCTGTTACACAAGAAATCTGACATATTAATACAGTCCCAACATGAAAACAAAACATTTCTTTCAAAATAAAACTTAATTCATCCTTACTTCTCATAAATGTTTTCGTCGAAACCTATGCTATGCACTATTGTGATAGAAGTTACTTAATACTACAGGGAAAAGTGGTAATGCCCCCTTTTGTCCATAATAGGACACGTCAAAATTTCTGCCACATCACTGCAGGGAATCCAACTTTCATCATCTATTTCTGGCTAAACAAAATAGCATGTGTTACTACCGGAGGCCTTCATCTCCCTCATAAAACGCACTTCAATGTCTTCTTGCTCCGCCTTTAGTATAACCCCACAAAACATCACTGGGTCTTGGGATCTTGGTGCTGTTAACTTTACACGGACATACATACCCCTTGTAAGGTTGGGAAGTGTGATGTTTCCCGTCCCCTCTTTGCTGGTATTTGCTCCACAAGAAATTTCCTTTCCACTGGTAACTGTCTCATTAATTGTTCCTTGCTTGCTAACTTTCTTTCTGCCTGTGCTTTCATCTAGACTCTTTGACTATCTCTTGTTTCTGCTTGTCTGTTTTTCCTTTTCCTTAATACCTCTGCAAGCCTTACAGATATGAAGTACATCATTGGATGTTTCCTCAATAGAGCAACATGTTGGAAAGTGCAAACAATTATTTTACATTTAATGCACTCGGAAACAAATAAAACTAGGAAAAAATACTAGGAAAACGTATTAAAGTGGAACGAAAGCATGATGAAAGCGCTAATCCTTCCACTTTGAAAAAAATTTTCGAAACCCCTTTCGAAAGGCTTGCGATTATTTGACAGTAAACGTCCTGTATCAGAAAAAATTAACTTGCCAAGTTCAATTCCGCGATGTAAACAAAATTCCGCGAAATTCCACGATTTTTGGACGATTCCGCGAAATCGCGGAAGCGCGGAATTCCAGAACGCCTGTTTTCGTTCAAATATTTTGAAATAAAAGTGTACTCCGTATAGTCATATATCGATATTCGCCTTTATATAGTTTATGAGGCAATTTGAATTACCTTTTATCAAAGAATTTAATAACATCTACAAAGATTAAAAATCATTTCAGTTACAACAAAAACCAACCAAAACTTAAAGAATTAGTACGGTTTCGGCCGTAAAGATTACACGATACACAGCTCAAGAAACTGGCAAGTAATGAACTGAATACTAAACAAATGACATGGGAAACATACTACCGATTTTATAACAGTAAACACCCACAGAAAATATTTACAAATTAAAGGAAATTCAATGACTAAACACATGAAAATTTGTCACTGTACTGACCGAAATAAAAACGCTTATAGAATTCATCTTTTGAAAAGAGCAACTGTCGTTTACTCACAAAGAATTCATTAGTTATGCTTCGTCCTCAAGTTTTACATGTACAGTATTAAAAGATTTCCTTTGAGCTAAAATCCAGTGGTCTTTTGCCTTTAAGGCAACTTTGGTTCAACTTCGAAAGGTTTTCAAAACGACAGACAACTGTCAGCTTGTCAAAACTGATAAACAACTCCTTATATGGAAAGGCCACGTTGAGAGAATTTAGTTTTGCCTTGCGTTTCGCAACAATTCCTGGCTAAATTATAAATTTACTTAATTTTTATGAAAAAATGTTTTGTATATGTTAAAACAATTATTCACCTCAGTGTCAGTGAATAGTATCCACCAATATAATACCTCAACTATAAATTGTCCAATCAAAGAGCTAGATTTGTACCACGTGACCAGTCAAACCCCGCTATATGACGTAATCAGCGGGTGATTCGAGTTCGAATTACCCGCTGATTTTCCGCTGATACCCCGCTCGTACCCAGTACACGCGCGTAAACCAAGACGAGCCTGTAAACAATGGAGGAACAACAAGACGTTTCTAGATGTTTCAAGACAGCATTCAAGATTGTTTCGCTATAATATGTTCGCCCTCGGGATATATCATCCCTCGGGGTAATATTTCGTCGAAATTCCCTCGCTCCATCAATGATAACTATTCACTTTTACTTCGCTGAATAATTGTTAAATATTAGTTAAGCCCGCGTGTTCACGCGGTTATTCGCTCAATAGGTACAAACTCTATATATATAAAGTAGACCATCTGGTAAGCCTTGTTTATTTATACTACAAATACGTGTACGCAACAACCTCTCTTCCGCTTACTGTTTGAGGCTTTAATAGTGTAGTGCTCAGTTATTACTTAAAATAAGTAAATAATTCATTTGCGAAGTGAACAGATTTTTAACACCCCCCCCCCCCCCGTAGTTCGGGCCTTAATACGCCTGAGTGTATAATTGCCGGCAGTGAGGGCTCTTGAGTTAATTCGACATTGAAATTTCCTATTTTCCAGAGATTTTGTCCAAACTAAATCAAACTTAGTAAACATATTGATCATACAGTAGGAACTAATTCACGGTTTTGTTTCCATGACAACATGGTCACGTGACTTATTGGCGGCCATATTGGATGAAAACTTAAAACGTTCTTGAGGCACGCGAATATATATAATTTAAACAACTAAACAGCGTAATTTGATGCAAATATTGATCTAGTTTATCAAGCTAAGTTGCCAGATTGTAAAGCTTTACCGTAAATGGAAACTTTTAGCGAATGATTTTTCCTCTAATTACAATTTATCTAATATTTTTGTTTGTGCAAATTGATTCCTGCCATTCAACTTAGCATGATAAATGTAATTAGAGTTTTGCATCAAATTACGCTGTTTAATTGTTTAAATTATATATATTTACGTGCCTAAAGAACGTTTTAAATTTTCATCCAATATGGTCGCCAATGAGTCACATGACCTTGTTGTGTGTGATAAATATGTTTGATAAGTTTGGCTTAGTTTGGACAAAATCTCTGGAAAATAGGAAATTTTAAGAGCCATGCCTTAATACCCCTGAGATGCATACAAAATACCAAAAATAGCTCTCGCGTCAAAGGATAACGTAAGGTGAACTCCTTTCTATAAAGCATTAAATATCCATCCAAATTATCATTGTCAAAAATCTTTCATTCAATCTATATATAATAATTTCCATCGATAAATCATAATAATAATGAGTAGCAGCGGTGGGATTCGAACCCACGCCATCGAAATGACTGGTGCCTGAAACCAGCGCCTTAGACTACTCGGCCACGTTACCAATGTATACGAAACAACAAAAACAGCTCTCAACATCACGTCAATGGATAACGTAAGGTGAACTCTTTTCTATAAAGCATTAAATATCCATCCATATTATCATTGTCAAAAATATTTCATTCAATCTATATATAATAATTTCCCTCCATAATAATGAGTGGCAGCAGTGGGATTTGAACCCACGCCATAGAAATGACTGGTGCCTGAAACCAGCGCCTTAGACCACTCGGCCACGCTACCAATGCATACATAACAAGACGCCCGCTAGGCGTTAACTTGGGCTACTTAATCACTGGACAAATTACGGAGATATGGCGTGGATATTGCTTGCAGAGGTTGGGCGGGGGGTATGGGTATGCACCTCGGCTTTGCAGCCCGAGGAATGAGGAAGAAAAATCAGGCGTCTACACGTAGGCTACCCCCCAATGCAGAAACACAATTTAATGTAAACATGCTATTTTTCTAATATCTGTTCGATTGAAGGTCTTCGTGTGTCAAAATTTATATAAAAACAACGGAAAGGTATACGAAACATATCTGTTACGAAATTACATCGGTTTAACGAACATAAAAGCATTAAATCATCGGGTAAACAACGAATAGATCTTGAAGCCATGTCCTATGATTTTAGAGGCGAGTCTCGCTTTAATCGCTAATACGCATTTCTTATATAACATCTGATCTTCACATTTTAAGTAGACGAAACCTACAGCGTTCGATTCGCCAGATTCAAGTGATCATTTCAATATAGAATTGATGTAAATCGGATAAAAACACAACATTTCATGATTAATATTACGGAGTTTTACGGGATAAATGTCAACACAGTAGGGTGTTTCGAAAACGAAGACCTACGAAAACGAAGACCGAAGACCTAAGATGGGTCTTCGTTTTCGTAATTACGAAAACGAAGACCCGTCTTCGTTTTCGTATTACGAAAACGAAGACCCATATCAGAAATAAGGACTATTTATTAAAATTTCCCAAACTTATTACCTTATTACTGTACTTTATGTATTGCGTTCTCCCACGTTTATTTTAATATAAAATCTACCTGAATAGCTTGATGTTGAGTTAGAAATTATTGCGGGTAAGTTATTATTGGCGGGAAAACCCCCAAAAAGATCACGAGTTCTGTGTTTTTTTGCCGACTTTGTTATGCGAAATGGCATTCCCTCCATTAAAAAGCGTGCAAATCGCTAGAACGACGTTGATTTGGAAAAATAATTTGTAGTGTACAAGTGGGATGGCATAGTTTCGCAGCCTGGTTGTTCGATAACTAAGACGGGCAAGCGGCCAGACGTTGATGCGGACTATTGCAAAGGTAATTTAGTTGTGAAGAAGCTGCTGAACGAGGAAGAATTGCAGCAGAAGATGTTCTTGAACCGTTGAACGAGGCAGTGGCATGCGTATCTTGCGAAACATCACTAGCGAGTACATTACGAAATTAATCCAACCTCGTACCCAGTGCATTTTGCCTCCATGCGCGGAAGGTGGGAAATTAATCGGCATGTGTTTTGTCCTATCATAGGTAACGCAAGGCTGTTATGCGAGTACGTGTGAATAATATCAAGATATTTCTGATTTTTACTTCTAAAATGCAATATTTTTCGAACGATCAACATTCAATTCTTGGTAAAATCAACATGAACTCTAACTATAAAGGTACATTTATGAACCCAGTTAAGTAACACACGATGCTGACCTCGCCACACCATGTGTTATCCAACGAAACATTACGGTAAAATTAATAAAAATAACAAAACTACGATTCAGAATAGTTGTCTAACTAACAAAGCACATTTTCAAGAAAGTTGCGAATATTACAAAAAACAAATGCCGATTAATTTCCACACTGCCAATCGAACCACCATGAGGCTGCGAAACTGTCATGGGGCCCCCCCCCCCCTTGTGCTCCACCACTAATACATTTTTGCACCCCCCAGGAAAAGCCCCTTTTTCTTAAATTTAATCAACAAATAAGCAAGGAACAAAAATTAAACAAATGGAAAGTAAGTCTACGTTAATTAAGGGCTAAAACTTACTTAAATTATTATGTTGACGCGGCGCGCGTCCCCCGCTTTAAAATCGCGCAAACAAGCTAGTGTTTTCTGTTTTTTACCATGTCAAGACGAAGAAGTCGAAGTGGTAAACGCAATAATATATTATATGACTGATTATAAGCACAATGTTTTGGTAGCTTATGAAGATGCCTACTACTACTGAGTTTATATTAACGTGTGTTTCATAATCTTGATGCCCCTTCGTAATCGTGCAGTTTTAGCAACGGCATGGTGCCTTAATTTAGCAGAAATTCTTATCAGAAATCGCCGGACTTTGCAAAATTATCCTGGGGGGCATGCCCCAGACCCCCTAGTAGGTTACCGTACTTTTGAGCAACCCTGGAAAGAAAAATATTTTTAAATAAAATGGCAGGCAAATATATATATATAAACGAAAAAGCCTGCCTCAGAAATTTGGCCAAGAAAGGAAAATGCCCCCCCCCCCCGACGGGTAAATCCTTAAAAAAAGGCCCTGCTATGTATTATTTTTCCAAATCAGCGTCGTTCTTGCGATTTGCAATCGCTTTTTAATCGAAGGGAATGCCATGTCACATAACAAAATTGGCAAAAACATAGAAACTCGTGATCTTTTTTATTCAATAATAACTTAGGCGCAATAATGTTCTCTTGTATAAAACTCAAACTCTGTACCGGAATGTCTATGATTCAGGAGGATTTTATATTAAACTATTAAACGTGGAAGAACACAATGCATAAAGTACAGTAATAAGGTAATAATTTTAATAAATTTTAATAAATAGTCCTTGTTTTCTGATATGGGTCTTCGTTTTCGTAATTACGAAAACGAAGACCCATCTTATATAAAGGTCAACGCATGGTGTGGCGAGGTCAGCATCGTGTTTTACTTAACTGCAATATTTTCGGAATAATTCGAAACTGAATCTACATGGTTCATAAATGTACCTTTTTAGTTAGTTTCATGTTGATTTTACCAAGAATTGAATGTTGATCGTTCGAAAAATATCGCATTTTAGAAGTAAAAATCAGAAATATCTTGATATTATTCACACGTTATAACAGCCTTGCGTTACCTATGATAGGACAAAACAAATGCCGATTAATTTCCCACCTTCCGACGAGGTTGAATTAATTTCGTAATGTACTCGCTCATCTTCTGCTGCAATTCTTCCTCGTTCAGCAGCTTCACAACTAAACTAGCTTTGCAATAGTCCGCATCGAACAACCAGGCTGCGAAACTATGCCATCCCACTTGTACACTACAAATTATTTTTCCAAAATCAACGTCGTTCTAGCGATTTGCACGCTTTTTAATGGAGGGAATGCCATTTCGCATAACAAAGTTGACAAAAAAACACAGAACTCGTGATCTTTTTGGGGGTTTTTCCGCCAATAATAACTTACCCGCAATAATTTCTAAGGGCCTGTTTATATGATCGGTATACCGGGATGTCCCGGGTGACCGGGATGCGTGAAAATGTTGATAATAACTTCTCAATGAAACAAAAACTATAATTTTATTCGCATAAAAGCATCGCAACTAATGTTTTTTTTCATTTTGCCACTTTTTGGATATTTTACCTGGTCAGACAACGTTTTAAATTTCAATTCACTTCATCCCGGTACACCGGGATGTTGTGTACCGAGATGTTGCGTTTATATGGAAAAAATCTGTCCCGGTGTACCGGGATCTCGGTTGCTTCAACCGGGATCCCGTCAGGCGGGATATAACCTGTTTATATGATCCCGGTACACCGGGACGTCCCGGTATACCGGGATCTCGGCTTGTATATAATTTACTGTTATTTTCGCAGTTGTGTTTATATGGAGACCGGGACATCCCGCTTATCCCGGTTGAAGCAAAAGATCCCGGTACACAGATTTTTTCCATATAAACGCAACATCCCGGTACACCGGGATGAAGTGAATTGAAATTTAAAACGTCGTCTGAACCCGGTACAATATCCAAAAAGTGACAAAATGAAAAAAACATTCGTTGGGATGCTTTTTATGCGAATAAAATTATTTTTTGTTTCATTGAGAAATTATTATCAATTATTATCAACATTTTCACACATCCCGGTCACCCGGGACATCCCGGTGTACCGAGATCATATAAACCAGGGATGAAAACGTCTCGAGCGACCGGGAACATCCCGGTGTACCGGGATCATATAAACAGGCCCTTAACTCAACATCAAGCTGTGATTATCTATGATTCAGGTAGATTTTATATTAAAATAAACGTGGAAGAACACAATACATAAAGTACAGTAATAAGGTAATAATTTTTGGAAATTTTAATAAATACTCCTTATTTTCTGATATGGGTCTTCGTTTTCGTAATACGAAAACGAAGACGGGTCTTCGTTTTCGTAATTACGAAAACGAAGACCCATCTTAGGTCTTCGGTCTTCGTTTTCGTAGGTCTTCGTTTTCGAAACACCCTTATTTGTCTGTGTGAATTCGTGTTGGTTATATAAATTTTTGCTATAAAAGAGCGGTACTAAACGTTAAACATCAGTATTTTTGAAAAGATGTATTCCCCAAAGCGAAAGACTTGGACTTTCGGTTGTCGTTCTAAACAACGGGGTGATCAAATGCTCATTGCTGCGCGAACTATTGGTACATCATCGTGTCTTTTTAACATGGAAGAAGTATCGTTCTTTGAATGTAGTTGTCCTACTGAAAATAGTCGAGGATATCTTCAAGGGATGGTCATTTTTAAAGACCGATGTTATGAAGATAAAGTGTGGAAATGGCTTTTAATACCCGCAGAAGTTTGTCGATCTTTTATCGGCGATATATATCACTACGCGGGTCGCACTTATGAGGCTTCAACGTTTATTCAATATGGACGTCGACGCGCTTTAACAGGGAAATGTTGGGATGAAGATAGATGTCGTAAATTAGCCGATAATACAAAATTTAATTGTCGAAAACTACGCAAAAAACAATTGGTTGAAAAAGACAAAAATAGTATTTAAAATGATTAGTAGATAAAATATGCTTATAGCAGCGCAAACAATTGACACATCATCGTGTGCTTATAAGACGCTTTACCCCTGAAAAAGACTCAAACAACAAGTGGTGAAAAAAAGATAAAAATAATATTAACATGAATCAGTATTAGTTTTTTAAAATTGTTTTTATGTCTTTAATATTATTTGGTCACTGTTATTTTTTTGAGTGTTTTTCTCTTTTTGTCATCCACCACGTCGGTCAGGCATTAGTGCATCAATTTCCCCCACGAGTCGATTTCGGCCATCATCTTCCTCTTTTTGGCTCTGGTGATAGGTACTTTCGGCTCGTCATCATCTTCCGTTACCTCGGGTCTTTCACGCATTAAGAAAACGCAAAAGTTGCCACCATCATAGTAGGCTTTCACATCTTTTAATTGTATTTCCCTATTCATGTTTCTTATTTTTCTTTTAATTTTTCGTTATAACCTTCCTCTACGGGATATGATTGCTTTTAGTGGGTATAGACCCTTGGGTTGGGTTTTTATATTTGTTTATAGGGGTGGTACAATTATTTAACCAATGAGCTTTCACGAGTTTAAAATCTAGCCAATCATATTTGTTGAAATTGTTTGATTGACAGTTGTTGAATTATTTAACCAATCAGCTTTCATTAGCTTAAAATCTAACCAATCATATTTGTTGAAATTTTTTGATTGACGGATTGTTGAACACCAATCACAACTTAATACTATTAACCAATCGACAATTTTTGAATAAATGATATAGTTTTATTAGTCGGAAAAATAGTATAAATATTCGGATAAAAACAGTAAAAATTTAGTTATGAGTTTATACGATGAGTTAACGCGTTTGGATTGTCCCTATAACTCTATTAAAGATAAGTCTTTTTTAAAAGAATCAGTGAGCCATTATTTGAAAAAATTACACATTTGATTGACTGTGAAGCTTTTTATTTAAATCATCGATGGATTTATCGCGAGGTTTCGGTGATTTGTTTAGAAAATGGAGATTTTGAATCTTTTCAATGCTACGATTCATCATTACCTGATTTTAAAGATTTGAATTATTTAGAAAGAAAAACTATTATTTGTCAGAAACGTTTACACGGATTGTATTATGTGAATAAAAAACAACGCCACTATTTGGATCAAAAATAAATGGTTGATCGACTGAAATTGATTTTTGGATCACACTCTTATGTTTTTGGATATAAAGGTGGAACTTTGGAGTCTATATTATGTGCAAAACTTAAGTTATCATGTGTCAATTTGGAACATTTTAATATTGAAAAATATTCTACATTAATTGTAATGTATAATATTAAAGAAAAATGTTGTAAATATCATGAATCACAGATTCATCATTGTTCGTTGTATGAAATAATTTTGTTTAGTGTTCAAATTATGGAAAAAATAAATAGAGTATCGAAACAACAATATTTTTTATCACTCTATAAAAGTTTGAAACATTGAACATTAATGTAGTGTTTTAAGAATGGATGTATTGGTCGGTTAAATGGACCCTTCAAGATATACTGATGGATATTTTACATGTAGATATATTTGGGATTTTATTGACAGTTTTAGTTCGAATGAAGATGGAATTGAAGCGTACCATGTATTATTGAAGATTTCAGATACCTTTGCCTCTACTATTTACAATATTAAAATATATTTTTATTTGAAAGAAGACATCGATGGGAGTTGTTTTTTTGAAATTCAACTGTTTCAAGATAAAGAAAAAGAACTTGTTCCTGATTGTATATTAAAACATTTTCAATGTTTATTTTCAACGTATATGGAACATAATTTACTAAATTTCTGTTTTCCTTATTCTAAAGAAAATATTAACGTTTGGTTAAATGACAATTTTCCTGAAAAATTTCATTGTTATGATAATCTTACTTCTTATTTTATTTTTTGTATATTTAATGATTATCTATATTGGAGACAAAGACCAATTAATTGTGTAGAAATTGCTAGTACAATACGTAGTTTTTATTTGACAGCAATGACAAATTTTAACACTCTTAATACTGAAAAATTCACTCTTAAATGTTGTGAATTGGTTGATAAAATGTAAAATTAAAAAAAAATGGAATAATAAATATTTTTGTTGACAAAAAAGAAAAGATAAAAAATATTTTTATTTATTTTTGAATATTAATACATTCTTATTTTCTCTAAATATCCACCATATCTACGATGTCGTGGTTGTACTATTCCTCCTTTTTGAGATTTATTTTTTAGTGTTTTTAAGATTCCAACACCTTTACTAATTTCGTTGATGATATTTTTACCTAACGCGTTAGTTATTTTTATACCTCCACGTTGTTTTTTAGTTCCTCTAAAAGCACCACCTCTTTGTGTTTTTTTCCCTTTAAATCCTTTACCTAATAATTTTAAATATCTTCTACATTTCCTACACCCCATTATGATTTATCGTTTTTTTCTTTTCCAATAGTTCGGGCCATAATTAGCAAAAATTTCTTCATGGGGTTTTATACGTTTTGAACTTTCTAAAAAGTATTTATTATAATTTTTTTTATAAGTAAAGTAGGAATTATTTTTATATTTTGATCCTCTTTTTCCATTATTTGCAAAACGAGCTGCAGAATAAGTACTTAAATCAGCATCCAAACAATTATTGGGAGTATCACAAATACTATAGTTGGCGTTTTACATCTATACCGTATTTTCGATTTAATTCTGTTTGATTTGTTTTTCGACCAGTGTATTGGATTATTGTTTTTTTTTGGATTAAATTGATTTTTCCACGCGAACAATCCCTTTCCAGCATTTGGAATATTTGATTTTTTTACACGTAAGTTATCTTCTTTTGCTAAATGGATCCAACATTTTGGGGTATGGGCAGTGCGTTTACGACATCTTATTCTTTTTACAGTATTACTTTTACATTGAAGAACATCCCGTATACTTTGTGATTTATTAACGACACGTGAGTTATTATTTCGTTTTTTTACCGATAATTTCATTCTAACCATAATTAAATATTGTTTTAATTCCAAGATAGGACGTATTATTTTTTTTAATAAAATTTATAATACACTCAATTTTATATATAATAGATGATGATAATTGATATATATTTTTTTTTAAATATTCTAATCTTTCTTGTATTACTAAATAATTAATATAAATGATTTCCTCATTATCTTCTGTAAAATTTAATAGACATTCACGAAATATTTCTGGTGAAAATAAAACACAAGCATCATTATCTAAAACTTCATAGGCTATATAAGGTTCGTTATTTTTATTTTTTAAATAAATTTCTATATGTATAGTTTCACACATTTTTTTTAGAAAAAAAATGGGTAATTGGATGGGTGCTGGAGATAAACCGTTGGTGACCTTTAACTGTATTAGTGTAAAAGAGGAAGATCATATTATATAGGGGATCTTGTTGATGGAGAGGAAAACAAAAAAAATTAAAAAACTTCATGTATTTCTTGTTTTAGAAGAAGAAAAGAACAAAACCATGGAGAATCAACAGAAGGAACTTAAATATAATAACAAAGAAATAGAACGTTTAGTAAGTTTGTTTGAAAGTGAAAAAAAAAAACTCAAACAAATGAGGATAATATTATTAGTGTTGAGAAAATTAATGAAAAAGAAAATGAAAAGTTTAAAGTGATTGAACAAACTTTTTCAATATCTATTGCTCGTAAAGCGGATGTTAATTTTATAGCTTTTATACAATCGTTGACGTTACTTTTTACTTATTTGATTAATTATGCACGTACAAGTGTAAAAAATAATGATGACTATGCGCGATTTATTTTTAGTCATGCCCCTAAGGATTTTTCTCTACAGCTGTAATGAAATTAAGTGATGTTAATGTAAAATATTTTTTTAAATATTTTTGAAAGCATATGCAAAGTAATCAAGAAATGATAGCGAACGGGTGGAAATGTACTGTAGTTATTCAAACTTTTCCATTGGGATTATCAGCTAATAATTTATCAAGTAACGAAAAAAAAATCCTTTAATTAGGAGAAAAAAAATTTACAATAGATTAAATAAAGCAAATGAAAATGATAGTCGCGGAGGTAAAGTAAATAAATCTATAACAAAATTTTTTATATTATCAGTACTAAGTTAACGCAAACAATTAAAAATTGTTGTTTTGCGTTATCTATTTTAGTAGGTCTATCGTTTTTGTATAAAGGTCATAGGTATGAGACGATGACTAAACAACCTAGTAAAAGTATTGACGAATTATTTAGTGTTGAAGAAATACGTGCTGTGTATAAAAAATGGGGTATACCCGAGGGTGAAGAAGTTAAAGTTAAACAATTTTCGATTGTGTACGAAAAATTTCTTAATACTCAAGGTGTTGACTTGGTAGTGTATTCATATCTCGATTTAGATAATATCATTTATGATTCACGTACAGATTCTGAAGGAAATCTTATTAAATTAACTAATAATATAGTATGTTTATGGTTAAATAATAAACATGATGTTGTTTTAAATATGAAGGAATTTTCTAAAATACAACCCAATAAATTTTGTATTAAATGTATGAGTTATATTTCACATGGTGAATTTATTGATTCACACGTGTGTCGAACTAATTTAACCTGTCAAAAATGTTATAAAAATAATTTATGCCCTAAAGATACAACAAAGATTCAATGTTCTAATTGTAATATATTGTTTTATAATCAAACATGTTATTTAAATCATTTAACCCATAAAATTTTTAAGCCTTCTCAAAAAAATTATTCACGTTTAACTCCTTGTCAATATATGTTTTTTTGTGAACCATGTTATAAAATATGTTCTAGATTTTCTTTTATTCAACGTGATAAAAGTGTAAAACATGATTGTTCTAAAAGAGTTTGTTATCATTGTAATAGTTATCAGAAAAAGACGCGTTATTGTTTTATGAAAACACTATCTATTCCAAAAAATAAAAAACAACCATCAACATTATTTTTTTTCGATTTTGAAACAAAAGTAGATGACAATAAAATGTTAGTTCCTTTTTATTGTATAGTACAAAAAGTATGCATGCGCTGTCAAGATATCCCGTTTAAAAAACAACAAATTCCGTTAATAACACAATCGTGTTTTATTGATGAAAATATTGAAGCTGTTAGTTGTTGCGGATATAGACAATTTCTTTTTGATAATAATAATAGCGCTGTTGTTGAAGATTTATGTAGTTTTATATTGGAACAAGAGGTTTCTGTTTGGATTGCCCATAATGGCGGGAGATTTGATACAATTTTTATTTTTAAATATTTATTTGAAAAATTAAAAATTATTCCAAAAACTATTATGAATGGTACTAAAATAATGAGTTTAGAAATATGCGAAAAGAATATTATATTTTTAGATCGTTATTTTTTTTTAACTATGCCCTTATCTGCTATTCCTAAATGTATGGGTCTTCTCGAAGATGAAAAAGGCTTTCACCCCTATAGATTTACTGATTTAAAGTATAGAGGGGATATGATTGATAGGGAATATTTTGATATAGATAATATGAGTGATAAAGATAAATTTGAAAAATGGTATAATGAAAAAAAAAAAAGTATATATATTTTTCGAGATGAAATATATTATTATTGTTGTCAGGATGTGAATATTTTAAGAAAAGGGTGTGTAAAATGTTCATCCATGATAGATTCGATTGCTTGTGTAGCAGCTTTTTATGAAAAAAATTGTATTACTATTGCAAGTTTAGCATCGAAAATATTTCGGCAAAACTTTTTAAAAGAAAAATGTGCAGGGATAATTCCTGCAGGAGGTTATCGATGCAATGTAAATCAAAGTTTAATAGCGTTTTGTTGGTTGTATGAAATTAATATATATTTATCAGGACGATTAGAATATAAAGGGTCCTCTCACGGAGAAAAAACAATATTAGGATGGTTTGTTGACGGATTTTATGATAATACAGTTTATCAATTTTATGGATGTTTTTTTCATGGATGTACTCGTTGTTTTGAAAATTATGAAATGAATACTTTAGTGAGTGAAAAATTTGGAACATTATACTCGAAAACTCACCGTTTTACAAATAAATTGTTAAATTCAGGATATAAAGTTGTAGAAAAATGGGAATGTGAATTTTTAAATGAAAAAAAATATAGTTGTAGCGATATTATTGAATTGAAACAAAAAATTTTTGGATATACAATATTAAATCCCCGTGATGGATTATATGGTGGGCGAACTTCTTCTATATGTTTATTTAGAGAGATAAAACAAAATGAACAAATTAATTATGTAGACTTTTCATCGCTATATCCTTTTGTTCAAAAATAATTTGTTTTCCCGGTTGGACACCCTAAAATTTTCGTTAATGAAGAGTGTGAGAATATAAATATAAAATATATTTTCGGTTTGATTAAATGTCGTATATTACCCCCGCAAAATCTTTTTTTTGGTGTTTTACCCGTTAGAGTAGCTGGAAAATTATTATTTCCTTTATGTAATCAATGTGCTATCGATAAATGTGATAAATGTATACATAATGAAAACGATCGCTGTTTACAGGGGACATGGGGTAGTGTTGAAATTAATAAAGCTGCATGTTGATAAGGGATATAAAATAATTCAAATCTATGAAATATATCATTATGATCGGCAAGAAAAAATCTTTGTTGGTTATGTAAACGATTTTTTAAAACTAAAACAAGAGGCGTCGGGTTTACCTACTGAATGTTTTAACAGTGATGGTAGTAAAAATAAAATTAAAATTAACCAGTATTGTAAAGATTATTTGAATCATGAACATATTAGTTTAGATAAAGATAAAATAGAAAAAAATCCCGGTTTAAGAACTATAACGAAAACATTATTAAATTCCTTGTGGGGTAAATTTGCACAAAATGAAAATAACACGCGCGTTGCTTTTTTAAATGATTATGAGGAATTATTATTTTTAGCTAACGATAGGGGTAAAAAATTAACGTCTTTAGATTTTATTAATGATACTCTTTTACGTTGTACATATGAAAATGTAGCTGAATCTACAGTAGCTTTAAAAACGGGTAATATTGTTATCGCATGTTTTGTTACAGCTTATGCACGTCTACAGTTATATGATGTAATTGAAAAATTAGGACAACATGTTTTATATTTTGATACCGATTCGGTTATCTATGTCTGTGATGAAAATACTTGTTCGATTAAAACCGGTAATTATTTAGGAGAATTAACCAATGAATTAAAAGAAAATGAATGCATCACACGATTTTGTTCAACAGGTCCTAAATGTTATTCTTATATTACTAATTTAAACGAAGAAGTAGTTCATGTAAAAGGTTTTTCTTTAAAAAATAAAGCGAAAGATATCTTAAATTTTAAAACATTAAATAAATGTGTTGAAGATAAAGATCAAATCATTACAATTAGATATGAAAATAAAATATGTAAAGATAAATTAATAATATTTTTATTAATAGCGAAATTAAAAAATTTTCATTTACTTTTAATAAACGTATGGTTAAAGATAATTTTACTACAATCCCCTACGGATATTTAGAAGAAGAAGAAATGGACACATAGACTCGTTTTTTTAACATTTTTTTTTAATTAATGTTTGTGTTTTCTCAAAAAATAAAAATTCCTCCCCCTTCGTGTCTACATAATCCCACACCTTGTACCTCATTTACTTCATTTCTCACTCTCACTCGCTTTCACTAAATCCGTAATTGTTTATTACTTTATAAATATTGTCATTGTTGTTTTGGGGAGGGTTAAATACCCCCTCCCATAACTTTTCCTCCTCGTCTTGAGATCTTTCTTTCTTTCCGTCATCATTATCATCATCATCACCGCGTCTTCATCATCTTCTTCACTATCACCGTCACTGTTTTCACCATCACTGTCTTCATCATCACTGTCTTCACTATCACTGTCTTCGCTGTCGTCACGGTCTTCATCTTCTACCACCATGTCTTCGACATTTTCGTTTATGGGGTGGAAAATCGTGTGTCGAACTCATCGAAGTCCCACACGATTTCTCCCCCATCGGCTTTCTTCCACACGATTTGTTCCATCTCTTTGTTTTTCTTTCTTTCTTCTCTTTGTTGGTCCTCTTCTCTTGACTACCTTTGATCGTTTTAGTTTTTACTGTATCGCGCTAGCGTTTATATAATCGCGCTCTGTTTATGCGTTACTATAGTGACGGGTAGTCAAGGTCATCCGAGGGAGGGGTTATGATGTTCAAAGAATTTCGGGCATGTTCCAGCAAAATTCCAAATTCATATCATGACCTTATATGGTTATGTATAGTCAAGGTCATTATATGTTTAAAAATATACACCACGCAAATATCAAAGTCCGATGACCATTTAGGGAAATAAATTATACTATTAACTTTTAAATTCTTATAAAATATCTATATATTTCCTTTTGATTTTAGACGTGTAAAATGAATGCTGTTTCACTACCATTTCATCACCCGTTTATGTTAACAATGTGCGGTCCTAGTCAATGTGGAAAAACATTTTGGATTTTACAATTACTAAATTATATTGAGGCAATGATAACACCAAAAATTACGAAAATTGTTTATCTTTATTCCATATATCAACCCTTATACGATAAAATGCACACGGTTTTGGAAGAGAAAAAAATGAATTTCGAATTTATTTACTGTAAGAAGGGTATACCCGATATTACTGATATACAAACAAATACAGCTGATAATACATTAATTATTTTAGACGATCTTATGTTAGTAGGTACATCGTCAAAAGAAAATCTTGATAAAATTGATAATATTGCAACTCAAGATGTTCATCATCGTAATGTAAGCGTAATTTTTGCATGTCAAAACTTATCTTACGGTAATGGAAAGTTGCGAAATTTACGTATCAACAGTCATTATTATATCATGTTTAAAAATTTAAGTGATTGTAGAAATATGTATACAATATGTGATAATAAGAAAATAAATAGAAGTCAATTTGATAAAATATTAGCTGATATTAATAAATATCTCTATGGATATTTATTATTCGATAATTGTAATAAAGGATATATGATAATTGTAGAATAAGAACAAATATATTTCCTAATGAAAAAACCATTGTATATGATTTGTGTTAAAAATAATAATTTTGTAAAATAATTTTCACCAATTTATAAATAAAGAATACCTTTTTTTATTTCCTTGTTATCTTATTTTCTATATAAGTAAAAAATAATAAAGGGATAAAAACAAACAAAGATCCTAGAAGTTTCATCGTGATGAAAAAAAAATCAATACAATTAAAAGGGAATAAAGAAATTTGGAAAAATTTTTCGCGAGATGCTAAACATACCTATATTGATATTCCTAAGAAAATGTATACAGGGGTAAAACGTATAATAAGCGGTAAAAGAAGAAGAAAAAGGAAAAATGTTAGACATATAGGAGGTGCTGTGGGGAAACCTAAAAGGAACCAAAAAGGCGGGTTTCTACCTGCTTTAGCTTTAGCACCTCTAGCGCTGTCACTATTGAGTTCAATATTTTTAATAAAACAGACAATTGTGAATTGTGTTGTAAATATGTTTAATTAAAATTTTGATTTATTAAAAGAACAACAACTTTGATTATTAGCTTTCTGTGTTTCTATTTTATTTTTACATTTTTTTTTATAAATATTAACTATTACCTTTCATAGTATAATTATTTTACGAGCTAATTTAATATCATTAATTAATTTATTTTTATTTTTGCTTTTAAATAACAAATATTTTTGTGTTTGTTGTATTTCGTTTTTACATTTATTATGTAAATAATAAAGACTCCAATTTAACTGTTGCTCGGGATTGAAGTGGAATTTTTTGATCATACACAAATGTCAAATTATTTCTTTGGGCATAAGACAGCCAATACGTTCGTTTATAAAAACTAACTTTTTGTGCAAAACTATGAAAAAAATACATATGTTTGTTTTTATCAACCCAAATAGCTATCCAATGCTGTCCCTTATCTTTTGATTCATCGGTATTCCAAATCCAATATGAAGGAAAATTAATTTTTTCAGGAAATACATCCACAGGATATGCAAGTTAGGAACTAAATTGCATGTTCCCTAAGCACCCAAAAAATATTTGTTTAAAAAAGCATTTGTATTTGCTATTTTATTAATATCATCGGTGTATAAAAATGTATTTAAAAAACATAAAACAGGAATCATTTTCTTCTTCTTTTATCTCTTTTGGTTAAATAAGTATCGAACTCCGATTTTATATCACTAGAAAGTGTCGATCTAAAATTGTGGTTGATGAGTAATCGCAAAAGATGTCGAAGCGCCTTCATCATCGCTTCCATTTTTATATTGTTGTCGAAGTTTTTGATTTCTTATATAATGAACAGGCATTTTCATTTTTTTTAATTCTTTTAAAACTTTAGAATGTTGTTTAGTTGTCAAATTATAATTTTGAATTTTCGATACATTGTGTGTTAAATCATACACCATATCATCGTAATTAACTTCATAGTTATGTAATTTTATTATATCCCCTGTTGTTTTAATTTTTTTTTTCTTTAAGAATTCTTTAATATACCCCTCACTTAGACTACCATAACGTTTCCCCACTGTCGCTTCTTCCGGTGGTTCTTGTTGATCGTTAGTAGATGTTTCAGCTTTTCGTTTTATTTTTTATTTTATTTTTAAAAAAGACACTATATTTTCTTCAGTTTGATTATTATTCTTATTTTTTAATTCTTGCTCCATTTTATCTTTACTTTCTAAAAATTGATATTCTTCTTTGTTTTTAATTCCATGTAATAAATTTTTATTAACATGTTCTTTTTTTATTAATTCTAAGATTTCATTTAATTTATTAGGATCAACTAATTGTACTTTATTAATTCCACTCATTTTTTCTTCGTTTCTTTTATTATTAGTTTGTAGGCTTTTTCAAACACATGAATCAAACGATGGTCTTCACTTAATATAACTTTTAAATCTGTTTTTTTTATTTTATCGCGTACAAAACGTTTAAGAATTGTTTTATTATCGTTTGAAATGGATACTAATGTTTTATTATCTAAAATATTTTTTGATAAATCTTGAAGTTTTCTAATCAAATCATCACTAATTAATTTTTGTTTTGTAGCCATATTTGCTTTAATATATTTTATTTAAACATGGTAAGAAATCTCTTTTCTTTTTATTTTCTTTTTCTTTTTTAATTTTTTTTTTTTAAATATTGGTTGTCGTTATTTCCTCATCATCATCATCTTGAGAAGAAGTCAAATAATTATCACTATCATTATCTTCTTCTTCTTCTTCTTCTTCTTCTTCTTTTTCTTTTTTCTTTCACCTTCTGCTTCTTTTTTTTTTTTATTCTTCTTTTTCTTCTTCATCCACAACATATTTTCTTTTATTATTTTTCTCCATTTTTATCCAAACTTTGATATTATAGGATATATAAATATATGTTCACGCTTTAAAGGAATTTGATTAATTATTTCATTTTTCTTTTCTTTTATGATGTATGGTTTTTTTCGATTATTTTTTTTTTTTGGTATTTTGATTTGATCTTTCATCTTTTTTTTAATAATTCCTTAAGCTAATTGTTGTTCTTTACTTTTTTTTACTAAATGTCATGTAATAATCGTGCAGGTGTTTTTAAACCTATTTTTATTTCATTTCGAAACTCTCCAATATAAAGAAATACTCCAGCAGTAGTATTTTCTGAAAAATTAAAATCAATGTTTACATTTCCCGAGGGTCGTGAGGGTAATACACTAAGATGAGAATCTTTATTGCTTGTTAAATCAAATCCAAGCATTGCATATCCATTTTTAAAATCATTAAATGTAAACGGCATATGTTTATATTTTCGATTCAAATCATTCTGTAGATTTGAATAAGTTTCTTCAGGAGATGTAATTTTCATAACAGTGTTATTATTTACCGAAACACTAATATTCGAGTAGTTAGGCCATGTAAAGTTAAAAATATTATGCGTATATGATCCATTCCAATTAGCGAGGGGTATAAAAACTATAAATAATCTTGTAGGACACGAACCATTAAAAGCATCGACAACTTGATGCGACCTTCGACCTACTAATATATTTTCACTAATACATCGATAATTACTAGTATAATATTTAGCTTCCATATTTTTATCAACAAATCCTGTATTTAATGCTAAACGTAGTTGATCGTTGGGTTTAAAAACAGGTATTTTAATCTTTAAATCCTCTAAAGATAGTTCTGTATTGGCTAAACTTAAAGCAGCATCATCTGCACCAGATAATAAAATAGATTTTAATACGCGTGTAAACGTAATTCTATTTTAAATGCAGAGGGAATAATAATTTCCCCACCACCATCACTAAATAATGAGGTATCAACTGTATCAATTACTGTTTTGACTTCCTTTTTCAACACTCTTGCATAACACCCAGTATTCTCAACGCCCGTTCCATTCCTAAATCCAGCTATACTATCCATATACGATGCTGTATCAAGATGAGAAAAATTAATATCTTTACATCCATCGCGTTTCGGATCATATTCACGCGATAAATATTTTATCATTGAAACCATATGAGCCATATTCCCCGAAGTAGTAATTAAAGTATCGTTTATTTTTAATTATTTTGTTTTCCACATTGTTCGAAGAGGTAACGGTAAAATTGATTTCCCCCCACCAGCAACTGTACCAGCAATAGCCTCTGTTGTTTTATTTACTAATGACAATTTAGCAAAAATTTGGGCGTCGCTTGTTTTTAAGACACCAACAGCGTTTCCGTGTCTTGTAAACGTAACCACATTTGCAGTCGGATCTTTAGGTGTTGGTACAATCTCGTATTCAGAAAATTCAATAAATGTATTATTGTAGGGTTTAGAAGTAAATAATTGTAAAGGTGCAGAAAATAATACATCATGTTGTTCAACCTCTTCCACAGTTTTTGAATTCATTTTTTTAAATGTTAATCTTTAATATCTTTCCGACTGTACCTAACACCTGGGGTAAAAACATTCCTAATGCCATTCCTGCACCAAAAGCACCACCTTTTTGTATTTTTTTTCTTTTACCATGTAATCTAGACTTTATTTTTATTTTTTTTTTAATTATACTATTTCTTCGTCTCATTTTTATTTAAAAAATAACCCAATACGACAAGTTTTTTTAAGAAAAATAATACATTTATTTTACTTTTAACTTAATTTATAGTTTACAGTATTTTTCCTTTTTTCAAACAAAAAAACAACAATTAATTTCTATTTTGTAAAATTGAACGTAATACATCTGGATCAATTTTTCTTTTTTTTGCTCCTTTATTTGGTACTATTTTTTTTCGATAATCAGGGTTTAAAGTATGCGGTAGACCAATATTAGAAGTTAATAAAATATCATCTTGAGTAGGGTTTTTTTGTTTTTTTCACGTTTTACATAAAAATAGTTAGAAGAATAATTTTTTCCTTTACATTTTCCAGTAAGTAAATTAAAATATTCGTCAGATGTTAAATTGTTATTCATTATTTTTCTTCAAATAATTTTATATTAATTATTATATTTTCTGCAATCAAAATGACGTCGTCATCACTACCATATGAAAGATGAAATTGAATGTATTCTTGAGCTTCTGCGGTGTTTCTTTTAAGCAAAACATTAGGAAATATTTCTCTTTCCATTTTTAAGTGGTGTAATATTTGTTTATTCTCGTCTATATCATATTTAAATAAAATTCTTTTTTCAAACAATAACATTTGTTGTCCATCAAATTGTTTATCTTTCAATTTTGTGTTTTTTAACATTAGTACACTACCATCTTTTCTTTTACGAGTTATTGGATTTTGATTTATTACAGGATCGATTGTAAAATTAATTTTTTTGAAATAATAAATGTGAAAAGATTTATTAATTCCCGTGTGCTCAACACTGTCTAAAATCCAATAAATTTGTTTTTCATTTTTACTTTCAGCATATGTGTTAAAGGGATAACTAAAATCATATTTTTCAACCTGTAGAACGTTCCTTACAGTTTTAAGAAGAATTTTAAGCATAATGAATTAAACAATCTAACGAAACAGTTCCAGAATCAAAAGGAATCAAATTATCTGCACTGTCTTTAATTGTAATATTTAATTCGTTAATAACACTCTTTTTAAATTTTTTAAATATATTTGAAGGTGTGAAACAAACTAATTCACCATTTCCTTTTCCTTGACCCGACCACTGAATAGGTATTGTTGTTAACAATTCAGAATATGAATCACCAACTAATGTTGCTTCTAATTCATCACAATATATAAACATTTTATTTAAACCATCTGATACATCGGGTAAATAATCGGCTTCTTTTTCAATAAAATTTTCTTCTTCATTATTTAATTTGATTATTGAATTTTTAAAACCCAACATAAACGATAAAGTATCACTTTATTTTTTCAACTTTTTCAGATAAACGCAATTTAGAACCTGCAACACCATCATGAGCATTTTTACTATTATATTGTATAAGCCAATATTCTATTCCAAAATTAACATTTAAATATACTTTTCCATTCTTTTCTAAACTCAAATCGACATCATATTCTTTTAAAATATTATTCATATAATCAAGTAAACGGTTTAAATCATAAATTCCTGTAGGAATATTATATTTCACACTCGTAAGAATAATCTGTTCGTTGTACTTTTTAACACCCATTTTATTCTTCATAAATTTCTGAAAATCGAATGTAAAAGTGAAATAACATATTTTTTCATCAACATTTTTTGTAGTCAACGGGTAACAAATTTTTTGTACATCTATATATGCATCTTTATTTAGAGCGTCAATAGGTTGAACAAGATGCATTGTAAATTTATTTGTTAAATTAGAAATTCCAGTTTTTGATATTGTATTACTTGCGATATATAAACTCATTTTTATTTTAATAATTGTAATTCTTCACGATAAAAAATTCCTTCAATTTTTTCACCTTTTAAATCTTTTAATTGATATGTGACAGGTTCGGTTATAAAAACTTTTTCAACTTTAAATATTTCGTTTGTCCAACGTCTAAGACTGCTATTTCAAAAATATTGTTTTTTACCCTTGTTATGCGTACACGAGTACCTTCAGTGACAATACTTTTTGTAGGAATGGGGTATTTCAATTCATCACGTAATATTTTATATTTTAATTTTTTTAATTTCTTTGTTCCTTTATAAATTTCAAATGGTGTTGAACCGCCCAAAGATTTATGTGGAGAATTATTATAACGTTCAATAATCACGGGTAAATAAGTATAATAATCAAAATTATCAGTCATTGTTAAAACTCTACGAACCATAGTTTTTAACGTACCAATAACACGTCCAACATGCGATGCTTTTATCTCGCGATTATAGGTGTGGAAAACTGTAAAATTATATTTTTTACTCAAACTTTTTCGAATATCTTGAAATTCTGATCCTTCATCACATTGAATTTACGGGGTGTTTGTCCTTCTTCGATTAAAATAGATTCAAACTTGTTTTTAACATTATTACTTGATTTCTTTTTTAATAATTTTACCCAACAATAACGAGAAAACACATCAATACACACCAACCAATAACGAAATTGATTATTATAACGTGCTAAATCTTTATTTTTAGCTAAATCGATTTCCCATTGTTCATTAATATCTGTAACATGTATTTTTAAACGTCTATATTTTTTTCTATTAAGATTATGAAGTTTATAGTTTGATAATTGTTCTTTTGTTAATGGTTAATGTTTCTCCTTTAAGTAATCTTGCAGCTTTTTCTATAAATTCTTTAGAGAACTTTTCTTTTCTTGTTTTTTTTCATTTCTATACCCAAAAAAAAAAAATTCTTTTTTTTCTATTCTCGTGTATATTTCCTCAAGTTCACAAAGTAAACTATCACAATTTTGAACAAAATCATACTGATCTACAATATCTAATTCTTCATTTATAACCTCGTTATACATACATATTGTATCACGCATTGGTAATTGATGTATAAATCGGTAAAAAAAAAGTTTACAAACAGCTTTTTCAGTGCGTTTAGAAAAAAGAAAACAAATCTCTTCATCATCATCATCATCATCAATGATTTTATCATTGTCCATTTTTTTCATTTTTTTTCACGTGGTAAATCATTATTTTTATTTTTCTTAAACGTTTTCTTTTTTTCAACAACACCACCGTTTACAGCATGATTATATTTGCGCAATCCTTCAACAATAAGTGTCATGTGGTCATTTTTTTTAATATGAAATGATCCAAATTTATCGACCCAATTGTCATGGTTTTCAATCCGCATTTACTCGTTCATAGGTTGGTTTTCATCACCACCATCATCGTCCTTGAACACCAGATCTTTTTCAGGTAAAAGATTTTCTTTTAATTGGTAGAGAATCTCCAATCCATCCCAAGCGTTAGAACGAATAACTAGACGTTCTTCTCCTTGTTTCGAATTTTTACTTTTTGCAACTTCAAGAAATACTTGATCGCCAACTTTCAATGAAATTTTACCCAATTTAGTTGTCAATTTACTTACATCTTCTTTTTTTATTTCTAATTTACTATTCATTAGAAAATTCAAACACTCCTGACTCGTAGGCCATACTTTCATAAGATATGCGTTTTCATTTTTTTTTACATTTGTTATAATTTTTCGTGAAAGATCATTATACGTTTGTAACACAAACGTATGATGTATATATTCCTGTGAATAAATTTTCATTGAAGTTGTTGCAGCCATGATAATCTCTTTTCGAATGGTAAAAAACTAAAAGGATGTTGTATTTATACTTTTTTTTGACATATAACGTGACTGGCTTTCTTTTCTCTTCTTATAATATATTGGTTGTATTTCTGTATGAAGTGAATAAGTTCCGTCTGCACAAAAATTTGTTAACCTTAACACTGAAATTGTAGAGAATTTATCCAAGGGTGTATAATGTGAACATTTTGAAGCACTATAATCAAACCCTTGTTGTTGATTAGTAGCCATCCAATTCTTTTTATAACTTTTTTTATTTTATTTTTTATTTAACATGGGTATATCATATTCATTAAACTTAATTTTTACATATAGTAAATCATCAATTTCAATAATTTTCCCTAAAAAATTCATATAATCGATATCTTCATTATAAGCGATATCTGTAGTATAAAATTGCGATTTAAATAAATTGAACACGATTATTTTAACTGTTGTTTTATTGTTCATAAAACTAAAATCATATAATATTAAGTGCTGTTGATATATGTATAATTCTGCAATTCCAACGTATATCGCATCAAGCATTCTACGTTACAACTTTTGATATTAATTGAATCTTCATAAATTCTTGTAAATGAAGCCAACAAACAAAAAACAAATAATATACAAATTTTTTGGAATGTAAAAACCATTTTTTTTTGTTTAATAACGATGTTTAAATTTTTTTTTCAAATCTTTCTTTTTTATATTTTGTTTAACTAAAATAAAATCCTTGTCCTTCTCTATTAATTGAACAGCTTTCCCAACTAATGAGCTTGCATTGTTATCAACATTGATTATTATAGTTTTTTCCACCAAATAATGTTTCGATATAAATTCATGACCACTCCATTCCAAAAAATAAAAACGTTGAATCGCGTGTATTTTCTATTTCAAACAATTCAGCGTGTAAACGTCTTTTCTTTTCTTTTCTTTTCTTTTCTTTCTTTTTTCTCTTTTCTTTTCTTTTCTTTCGTGATCTATTTCCACTGAAACATTCACTGTATATTTCCATCGTATATTTAACTTCTTTAACAACCAACGTTTAAAACTGTTTAGTCTAGAAAGTTTTAATTCATCAGGATGAATCGCACACGGGTGTTTGTTAATACATCTTCCACATGGATGGTTGTAATAATATAATCTTTCAAATCGTTCTTCTTTCGATTCGTTCATTTCGTTCATTTTTCACTATTCCACAATTCAATTTTATATGTTAAATTGTTAATTTGAGCATCTTTATATATGCTCCATGATAAATCCTCAGTTGAAAAACTTTTTATATATTCTTTAACACCATTCTTTCTTTCCAAGAATAAATATATTTCAAACAATTGATATGATTGAAAAACTGGTATTGATGATTTAATTTTCTTACACACCAATAATTGTATTTTTCCTGTATATTCTGGTTCACCTATAAGCCGTATTATTTGATTATAGCTCATAAATTTATATACATTATCATCGTTAAAATGATTAGATAGAGTCGTTATTAATTCACGAGCAATCATTTTCAAAAACTAATAAAAAAATCACAACACACACGCTGTTTTATAGCATGCAAACAGTTTTTTTTATTTCTTATAAAAAATAATTACAAAAATATTTTTCTTAACAAGTTCATCTTCTAAGAGTTTGTGTGAAAGATGATTTATTTTTTTTCACCAACTTATACATTTCTAGATGTTCATAAAATTTTTTTATAAACACTACATATTCCCCGATAAGATCATCGTCCTTTTGAATGGGTTGGTGGTAAGGATTGTATTCATGCAATATCGTTGTTTTAAAAAGCCAAATATCCTTTTCTTGAGATAATCTGAATCTTGTAGCTGTTTTTACCAAATGATTAAGTCGGGATTCTATATTATCATCTTTAAAAAAGCAATCATAACCGGTATAAAGACATCCATATTTATTATGTGTATGTTCAGTCCAGTGCATCAACTTTAAATTGGAATCTTGATAATCATCTACTAAGAGTTTCAAAGGTGCATAAAAACAATCATCCTCATCCAATTCAGACATATTTTTTTTCACCAACTCTTTCACAGGGTATCATTGCATGTGAATAGTTTCCTTTATTTTTACTCCTTTATATAGAAGTGATGGTGAAGTTCCAGTAAAAACCCAAGTGTTAGCAAAGTTTTTAATTCCAATATATTTGAGTGGAGAAAATTTTCCATTAAAAAACCAACAATCATTCTTTTCAATCTTTTTTTCCATTATTCTACTTTAAATTGTATAAACCGTCTTTCAAATGTGTACAGTCATTTGTTACATGGGTATATATATACTGATCATCGCTACCCATTTCACATAAGTATACTAAATATCAGGCGCGGATTTAGAAGTTAGTCGCATAAATTAGATTTAGAATTTGCAATTCAAAATAACTGTGAATAACAATCCTATTGGATAGGTTGTTGTTCTGAATTATTCTTAAGAAAGCATAACCAATAGGGTTGTTCATGGAGTGTCTAATTTATGCGACTAACTTCTAAATCCGCGCCTACTAATAACTTATAACACGGTTTAAAAATATCTTTAAAATAATCTTCTTTTACACATGATAATAACATCATATTACATTTTTTATAAATCTCTGCAAGATGTTCTGGGGGAACATAATTCGGATCATCCATTCCTTTTTTTTTAAATTCACAAGCATTCATTTTTCAAAAAATCAAAACACACTATTTTATAGCAAACAAAACAGTTTTTTTATTTTTCTTAATATTTACAGGGTTATAGATAAGAAATTAAATGGTAACAAATAAATATTGTTCAGTAAGACGTACATTTTTACGCAATAAACGTACCATTGATAAATCAAATCTTGTCGTATAATAACATCCATTACTTTCATCTTTAAAATATAAACGATACAATTGCAATTCTGGAATTATGCGATTGGGTTCTGTTTTTGGAAGCGGTATAGAGTCTAATAAACGTAATTTTGCTTGTGGAGTACATACTTCTTTTTTAAATTGTATTATATCCATTTCTGGGTACTGATTCATTTTCTCTTTAATTCTTGACTTGTCTTTTTTAAAATCTAACTGCAGTTCCAATCAGGTTTGTCTGATCATTTGATGAATGGGTATATATATATTTTGGAACCCCGTCGATTTTATCATTTTGTAATATTATTTTGTATAGAAAATAAGCATCAAATACCCCTATGGTATTTATTTTTTCACATTTTAATAAAATTAAACCTCCATCTCCATTGCCAGCCAGAACTTTTATAAAATCTTGCGGGGTATGAATGAGGGAGTCTCCATCTCTCTCGTCTCGTAACAGCTGAATGTCTTCTTTTATACAAATCAGTTTAAAATATCCAAAAAGTTTTTGTTGTTTTTTTTATTTAAAAAAAAGAATTTATATACACTTCTTGATTTATAAAATTATGTATACCGCAAGACCAGACAACATGGGTTGTTATATATCGTTTATAATTAAGCTTTTTATTTTCTGCATACTCCATAACTTCCAACTCTATATATAATTGATTCATAGGAAAGCATGGATTCAATATTTGTTCACATTTACGTACAATAAATTTTTGATTTCGACAATTTTCTTTAAGATAGTGAAGATTATACTGTTTGGGTTTTGACATATTGCTTGTGTGAGAACTTTTACAATATCTTGAGGTAGTATCTTTCTCCATCTCTCGTAACAGCTGAATGTCTTTTTTATACAAATGTCGCAGTATTTATGTTGTTGTCTTTAAATTTCACAAACTTTCCAATATTCAACGTTTGATCAAAACGTGTGTAGGTATATAGAAACTTTTCATCCTCCTTTTCACTCTTAAAATGAAATACTAATTTATAAAATTGAACACTATCTTCAAGGAATATAGTAACTTTATCACATCTTATTAACCTTACATTTCCCAAACTTTTTACTATGTCTTCGGGGGTGCTGAACAATATATGATTGTCTTGTTTATTCATTTATCTTAAACATTTCTTCCGTAAAATCAATAAGCTCTCCAAGTTTATCTGAATGATCGTCTTGCAAATAAGAATATATATACTTTTCACCATCCTTCATATCACATTTGATTAATATTTTATAAAAGACATCAGCTTTACCCTCCTCAGGATGTAGAACTGGAACTTTTGTACACTCTAGTAACACCGTTTTAACATTTTTCATTTTTTTTACAAGATGTTGAGGTGGACAGAGCAAGGGTGAGTTAGAAGACATTCTTTACTGTAGACAACCAGAAGTAGAACTGATTCAAAAAATAAAAACAGCTTCTATTTGTAAAGACCCTAAGGATCGCAAAACCATTTTTAGGAAACCATCCATATTTATATCATTTTTTCTACCCCAAAGGGTCGTAAATAAAAACCACCTTTTTGTTTTCTTTTTACACTTCCACCAACCATTGCTTTCCCCATTGCTATCACAGGTTCTAAGATCCATTTAAAGAATCCTCCTTTTTGTTTTGTTTTTATTTTCCTACCCCTCCTTCGTATTTTTTTTTTCTACGTCCAGACCCTATTTGAAACCTATTCCTAGTGGGTAAATACAATCCACCTTTTTGTCTACCCATTATAATTTTTTATAGGTGAAAATAGTTGTTCCTTAAAAAAATAATTCCTACACAACAAACTGTCGGTTTTCATTTTTTTGATTCTCTAACAATGTTTATATAGGAAAAACGATTTATTTTTAAAAAAACATTTTTTATTTACTTTTTTTAGGAAAAAACAATCGCTTCTTAACCTCTATTTTGTAAAAAAATAATAAAAACGAATTTTTGTTGTAATAAATTTTTTTATTCAATATATCTTTGTTTCCATCTTTTTACTCTATCGCTACATTTACAGTTATACATCAATTTAGTAGTAATTCTTCTTGAGTAAATTGTTTTACAAAATTCACAATAATGTTTGTTGACATTGCATTTTCTACATTTTCTAAATGCATTGCAAAATGTTCCCAGTGTTTAACACTCATAAAACAGTACGAACAAAACATCTTGTTTTAAGTATTATTTAACGTTTTTTTTAAGATTGTTTTTTTTCTCCACTCTCTTTATATTTTGCCAATTTCAAAGATCTTTCGCGACTCCACATTTTCCCCATTTTTCCACGACGTTTTCCGTGTCGAATACGTGTAGAGGGATCATAGGTTCTACCCTTACGATGGTAAAAATCTTCAGGATAGGATCGAACAATATCACTCAAGTAGGGTATTATATCACCCCAACCACCCCGTTTGCTTCTTTAAATATAACCACACCTTGAATATATCCATTACTTTCATTTCCAGTTTCACAACTGTATTCAAAAAACGAGATATTATCCAATTTAATTTTACAAGAAGGAGTACCAATTAATTTCGCTTCCTCAAACAATTTATCACCGATTTCTTCACTGCGAGAAATAAACGACCAAGTCTTTCGTCGGGGCATGTACATCCTGTACTAATTAATACACTCCGTGGATCCTTTTTTAATATCTTGATTTCACAAAAATACTTTTATTTTCTTTTTCTCTATTTTGTAAAAAAATAAAAAACGAATTTTTGTTGTAATAAAATTTTTTTATTCAATATTATATCTTTGTTTCCATCTTTTTATTCTATCGCTACATTTACAACTATACATCAATTTAGTAGTAAGTAGTCTTGAATAATATCTTTTACAAAATTCACAATAATGTCTGTTGACATAGCATTTTCTACATGTATAATGCATTGCAAAATGTTCCCAGTGTTTAACCCCCATATAACAGTACGAACAAAACATCTTGTTTTAAGTATACCCAACAAGTACAACAAATATATATATTTATATGTTTGTTCATGTAGGGGAATTAAAGTCAAATTTTTGTTACTCTTCTTTCACAAGTCCCAAAACGGTTTTTTTAAGTTTGTTTTTTTGTCTCCATTCTCTTTTATATTTTGCCAATTTCAAAGATCTTTCGCGAGTCCATAGTTTCCCCAATTTTCCACGACGTTTTCCATATCGAATAAATGTAGAGGGTTCATAGGTTCTACCCTTACGATGGTAGAAATCTTCAGCATAGGACTGTACAATCTCACCACAGTGGGGTATTATACCCCAAAGATCATCCTCTGCTTCCTTAAGTATAACCACACCTTGAATATATCCATTACCTTTACTTTCACCTCCAGTTTCACGATTGCATTCAAAAAACGAAATTTTATCCAATTTAAATTTACAAGAAAGAGTACCAATTATTTTCGCTTCCTCAAACAATTTATTAGCCCTTTCTTCACTACGACAAAGAAATGAGCAAGTCTTTCGTCGGGGCTTGTACATCCTGAAGTAGTAGCCAGTCCAAAATGATTTCACACACACTCAGTTGATCCTTTTTTAATGCTCTGATTTCCAATTCTATATCAAAAATTATTATATATCATTGTCGCATCTATACTTCTAACAAATCCTTCGTTTTTCTCAAACACGTCATTTTTTCACAAATTAGGGATACATATAACAAGCAATTATACTTTTAACGCCTTTTCCAATATGGCTCGATTGATCTATATGTGAATGAGTATATACATACTGGCGACCAAGCACTGGTAAACCACATAGGAATAATAGATAAAATTGATACTTGGTAGGAGCATAATTAGGACGTAGCAACGGAACTTCTTCACAATTTACCAACACAATTTCAACATGTTCTAAAACTGTAATAAAATCATCATTTGGACAATACAAAGCTTCATCTTGACACGGTATTCGTTTTCTTTTTGTCAAATATGTTTTATTCTCCGTAAATGTAAAAATATGATCCTTCATCATTTATCACAAATCCTTGTCTTTACACAACAATCAAAAATCTAACACTCTCCAAGGCTTCACAAGCATCATAACTAAATCCACTCTTACATTTCGTAATGTCCCCGTTGAATCAAAATATGATTCTGATGGTAAACGCGATATAGTCGCTTCTTTAAATACTATCGCTCTTCTTATATAATGCTGAACATATCTACCTCGGTTATATTTCGTAATGTACCAGTTGAATCAAAATATACTTCTTCTTCCAAATTGATCTCGGTTTCTCGATTAATTATTGCAAGAAAATAATTTGAAGATACTTCCAGCTCCGTATTGATATCTTTTAATATTAATCCACGAAGATAAAAACCAAAATGAATAGGATACTCTTCCATATAATTCACAGCATAAAACTTAGAATCTTGGCAATCACGCGTCAAATGAGCATCCTTAAACATTTTAAGTTGTAAAAGATCTATTACTCTAACATTTGATTCAGCCATGATTCTGATGGTAAAACGATATAATCGCTCTTCTTATATAAAGCTGAACGTATCTTACTTCCTGAAACGCCTTTTTTTCTCCAAAAACCTTTTCCAAAAAAATAATACCCTATTTACTTCCGGTATATCACCTTACACCTCATTCTAGCTCTGGTCGTCGTTGAGGTAACATCTCCGTCGCGCGCGCGCTCATTTCTTTTTTTTTTTTTAAAAATACTTTTTTACATAAATCTTTTTTTTTTATTTCAAATTCACATTCTTTTTTCTTTTTTTTTTTTAAATACTACTACTACTAATTCACATATATCTTTTTATTTTTTTTTTCAAATATATATTTTTCCCCCACCTTTTTTTTTACATAATACATTTTTTTATTTTTTTGGCTTCACGGCGCACGGCGGCCATGTTTCCTTCCCGACGAAAAAGGACAACCAACTACCAACAACTACCATCTTCATGTGTAAGGGATTGGCACTTCGCTCTCAAACTGATCAGATTGCAATATAAGTATTATTTGAATTGACTTCCCCCCCCCCCTGATTACGGATAACCTATTAGGATAACCACCACAGCTGGCTGTATTTTGGGACACCTCCCTGAAACACAACATGTCAACTCTTCTCTGATTGGTCAATTCAAATACTTACTGCAATCTGATTGGTTAAGAGCTAGTACCAATCCCTTACACATGAATAATAATAATAATATATATCTTACTACTCCAGTTGGGATAATATAATGTAATAGAAATGAAATAAAAATACCCATGACAAAATGCTGAAGTCCCTAATATATGAAATACCACTGTATGTTAGTACTGTATGGTGTATTATACCCAGACTGAATTTGAAGGGGTATTTGCATAAGATATTCGGCTCAGAGCACTGATTTCAATATTTTTGGCCTATCTTTGGTGCAGAGAACTCATGAAATTCACCCTGGGTGTATACCTACTATTATTATCTTCCTGGTCATTAAAGGACGAGTCTACAGAATAGAATAAGTTAATTTTAATTTCAAAGCGATGTTCATGATATCTATACATTTATTTATATGACGAAATATGAATCGAGGTGTCCTTGCTGCCCAAATATTTATGGCTGTTTATTAACGCAATATGTTAATTTATCAGATCACTCATATATATATATATATATATATATATATATATATATATATATATATATATATATATATATATATATATATATATATATATAAATTTGTGAATACCGCGCGCATGAAAGATGAATGTAAAATTTACGAGCACAAGAAGCGACGTGTATGATTTGAATGGATAAATTCTCGAAAAATATTAAAATGAACGTACCATTAGGCGTGCAGCTTGAGTCGCTGAGTTCGTCTTCTTTCTCTGCAGACACTGCGGAATTATTAGACGGTTCTCCACTGTCCACAACGAATGGTGGTTGGGTCTGTGGTCTTGTTCCCAATATCACGTCGATCTCCTCGAAATACTTTGGCGGATTGCCTGCGCCCGCACCAGATCGGTTTATTTTATCTTTGTGCATTCGATAAACCTCTCGCAAATGTTTAATTTTCGTGCTGATTTGCTTTGCGTCCCGGTTAAACCCCGACGCCTTCATCGCGTCAGAAAGCCTACGATAAATTACGTCGTTCACTTCCGCACGCTAAAATCATCTAGATCTGCTTGTATTTTCGCGTCTCCCCACAGCAAAACCAAATGCCGAGTTTCATCATCTGTCCAAACATTACGAGTTGCCATTTTGAATTTGCGCGAGAAATAAAGATTTTCCCTCCAAAAATGTAAATGTGGCTGATTAGTATTTGTCGTGCGCTCGGATTTGAGTAGTTGTTATGGAAACTAGTCCTAGGTCAGGTTCGAAACATGTTTACATCAGAGGACTGACCTGAGACTGACCTAGGACTGGGATCTCAGCAAAACACTGGGCCTGAAAATACGGTCCTAGGTCAGTCTCAGGTCAGTCCTCGCGCGTTTACACCAGAGGCCTAGCCGATACCAATGCATACATAATAACAAAAACAGCACTCATCATCACGTCAATGGATAACGTAATGTGAACTCTTTTCTATAAAGCATTAAATATCCATCCAAATTATCATTGTCAAAAATATTTCATTCAATCTATATATAATAATTTCCCTCCATAATAATGAGTGGCAGCGGTGGGATTTGAACCCACGCCATCGAAATGACTGGTGCCTGAAACCAGCGCATTAGACCACTCGGCCACGCTATACTAATGCATACATATTAACAAAAACAGAACTCATCATCACGTCAATGGATAACGTAAGGTGAACTCTTTTCTATAAAGCATTAAATATCCATCCAAATTATCATTGTCAAAAATATTTCATTCAATCTATATATAATAATTGCTCTCCATAATAATGCGTGGCAGCGGTGAAATATGAACCCACGCCATCGAAATGACTGGTGCCTGAAACCAGCGCCTTAGACCACTCGGCCACGCTACCAATGTATACAAACCAACAAAAACAGCTCTCATCATCACGTCAATGGATAACGTAAGGTGAACTCTTTTCTATAAAACATTAAATATCCATCCAAATTATCATTGTCAAAAATATTTCATTCAATCTATATATAATAATTTCCCTCTATAAATTATAATAATAATGAGTGGCAGCGGTGGGATTCGAACCCACGCCATCGAAATGACTGGTGCCTGAAACCAGCGCCTTAGACCACTCGGCCACGCTACCAATGCATACATAATAACAAAAACAGCACTCATCATCACGTCAATGGATAACGTAAGGTGAACTCTTTTCTATAAAGCATTAAATATCCAACCAAATTATCATTGTCAAAAATATTTCATTCAATCGGCTATATATAATTATTTCCCTCGATAAATTATAATAATAATGAGTGGCAGCAGTGGGATTCGAACCCACGCCATCGAAATGACTGGTGCCTGAAACCAGCGCCTTAGACCACTCGGCCACGCTACCAATGCATACAAAACAACAAAATCAGCTCTCATCATCACGTCAATGGATAACGTAAGGTGAACTCTTTTCTATAAAACATTAAATATCCATCCAAATTATCATTCTCAAAAATATTTCATTCAATCTATATATAATAATTTCCCTCGATAAATCATAATAATAATGAGTGGCAGCGGTGGGATTCGAACCCACGCCATCGAAATGACTGGTGCCTGAAACCAGCGCCTTAGACCACTCGGCCACGCTACCAATGCATACAAAACAGCAAAAACAGCTCTCATCATCACGTCAATGGATAACGTAAGGTGAACTCTTTTCTATAAAACATTAAATATCCATCCAAATTATGATTCTCAAAAATATTTCATTCAATCTATATATAATAATTTCCCTCGATAAATCATAATAATAATGATTGGCAGCGGTGGGATTCGAACCCACGCCATCGAAATGACAGTTGCCTGAAACCAGCGCCTTAGACCGCTCGGCCACGCTACCAATGCATACAAAACAGCAAAAACAGCTCTCATCATCACGTCAATGGATAACGTATGGTGAACTCTTTTCTATAAAACATTAAATATCCATCCAAATTATCATTGTCAAAAATATTTCATTCAATCTATATATAATAATTTCCCTCGATAAATTATAATAATAATGAGTGGCAGCGGTGGGATTCGAACCCAAGCCATCGAAATGACTGGTGCCTGAAACCAGCGCCTTAGACCACTCGGCCACGCTACCAATGCATACAAAACAGCAAAAACAGCTCTCATCATCACGTCAATGGATAACGTATGGTGAACTCTTTTCTATAAAACATTAAATATCCATCCAAATTATCATTCTCAAAAATATTTCATTCAATCTATATATAATAATTTCCCTCGATAAATTATAATAATAATGAGTGGCAGCGGTGGGATTTGAACCCACGCCACCGAAATGACTGGTGCCTGAAACCAGCGCCTTAGACAACTCGGCCACGCTACCAATGCATACAAAAGAACAAAAACAGCTCTCATCATCACGTCAATGGATAACGTAAGGTGAACTCGTTTCTATAAAACATTAAATACCATCCAAATTATCATTGTCAAAAATATTTCATCAATCTATATACAATAATTTCCCTCGATAAATTATAATAATAATGAGTGGCAGCGGTGGGATTCGAACCCAAGCCATCGAAATGACTGGTGCCTGAAACCAGCGCCTTAGACCACTCGGCCACGCTACCAATGCATACAAAACAACAAAAACAGCTCTCATCATCACGTCAATGGATAACGTAAGGTGAACTCTTTTCTATAAAACATTAAATATCCATCCAAATTATCATTCTCAAAAATATTTCATTCAATCTATATACAATAATTTCCCTCGATAAATTATAATAATAATGAGTGGCAGCGGTGGGATTCGAACCCACGCCACCGAAATGACTGGTGCCTGAAACCAGCGCCTTAGACAACTCGGCCACGCTACCAATGCATACAAAACAACAAAAACAGCTCTCATCATCACGTCAATTGATAACGTAAGGTGAACTCGTTTCTATAAAACATTAAATATCCATCCAAATTATCATTCTCAAAAATATTTCATTCAATCTATATATAATACTTTCCCTCGATAAATCATAATAATAATGAGTGGCAGCGGTGGGATTCGAACCCACGCCATCGAAATGACTGGTGCCTGAAACCAGCGCCTTAGACCACTCGGCCACGCTACCAATGCATACAAAACAACAAAATCAGCTCTCATCATCACGTCAATGGATAACGTAAGGTGAACTCTTTTCTATAAAACATTAAATATCCATCCAAATTATCATTCTCAAAAATATTTCATTCAATCCATATATAATAATTTCCCTCGATAAATCATAATAATAATGAGTGGCAGCGGTGGGATTCGAACCCACGCCATCGAAATGACTGATGCCTGAAACCAGCGCCTTAGACCACTCGGCCACGCTACCAATGCATACAAAACAGCAAAAACAGCTCTCATCATCACGTCAATGGATAACGTAAGGTGAACTCTTTTGTATAAAACATTAAATATCCATCCAAATTATCTTTGTCAAAAATATTTCATTCAATCTATATATAATAATTTCCCCCAAAGCGGTGGGATTCGAACCCACGCCATCGAAATGACTGGTGCCTGAAACCAGCGCCTTAGACCACTCGGCCACGCTACCAATGCATACAAAACAACAAAAACAGCTCTCATCATCACGTCAATGGATAACGTAAGGTGAACTCTTTTCTATAAAACATTAAATATCCATCCAAATTATCATTGTCAAAAATATTTCATTCAATCTATATATAATAATTTCCCTCGATAATAATGAGTGGCAGCGGTGGGATTTGCGCCTTAGACCACTCGGCCACGCTACCAATGCATACAAAACAACAAAAACAGCTCTCATCATCACGTCAATGGATAACGTAAGGTGAACTCTTTTCTATAAAACATTAAATATCCATCCAAATTATCATTCTCAAAAATATTTCATTCAATCTATATATAATAATTTCCCTCGATAAATTATAATAATAATGAGTGGCAGCGGTGGGATTCGAACCCACGCCACCGAAATGACTGGTGCCTGAAACCAGCGCCTTAGACAACTCGGCCACGCTACCAATGCATACAAAACAACAAAAACAGCTCTCATCATCACGTCAATTGATAACGTAAGGTGAACTCGTTTCTATAAAACATTAAATACCATCCAAATTATCATTGTCAAAAATATTTCATCAATCTATATACAATAATTTCCCTCGATAAATTATAATAATAATGAGTGGCAGCGGTGGGATTCGAACCCACGCCATCGAAAAGACTGGTTCCTGAAACCAGCGCCTTAGACCACTCGGCCACGCTACCAAGTACCAATGCATACAAAACAACAAAATCAGCTCTCATCATCACGTCAATGGATAACGTAAGGTGAACTCTTTTCTATAAAACATTAAATATCCATCCAAATTATCATTCTCAAAAATATTTCATTCAATCTATATATAATACTTTCCCTCGATAAATCATAATAATAATGAGTGGCAGCGGTGGGATTCGAACCCACGCCATCGAAATGACTGGTGCCTGAAACCAGCGCCTTAGACCACTCGGCCACGTTACCAATGCATACAAAACAACAAAATCAGCTCTCATCATCACGTCAATGGATAACGTAAGGTGAACTCTTTTCTATAAAACATTAAATATCCATCCAAATTATCATTCTCAAAAATATTTCATTCAATCCATATATAATAATTTCCCTCGATAAATCATAATAATAATGAGTGGCAGCGGTGGGATTCGAACCCACGCCATCGAAATGACTGGTGCCTGAAACCAGCGCCTTAGACCACTCGGCCACGCTACCAATGCATACAAAACAGCAAAAACAGCTCTCATCATCACGTCAATGGATAACGTAAGGTGAACTCTTTTGTATAAAACATTAAATATCCATCCAAATTATCATTGTCAAAAATATTTCATTCAATCTATATATAATAATTTCCCTCGATAAATCATTGGGATTCGAACCCACGCAATCGAAATGACTGGTGCCTGAAACCAGCGCCTTAGACCACTCGGCCACGCTACCAATGCATACAAAACAGCAAAAACAGCTCTCATCATCACGTCAATGGATAACGTAAGGTGAACTCTTTTCTATAAAACATTAAATATCCATCCAAATTATCATTCTCAAAAATATTTCATTCAATCTATATATAATAATTTCCCTCTATAAATTATAATAATAATGAGTGGCAGCGGTGGGATTCGAACCCACGCCATCGAAATGACTATTGCCTGAAACCAGCGCCTTAGACCACTCGGCCACGCTACCAATGCATACAAAAGAGCAAAAACAGCTCTCATCATCACGTCAATGGATAACGTATGGTGAACTCTTTTCTATAAAACATTAAATATCCATCCAAATTATCATTGTCAAAAATATTTCATTCAATCTATATATAATAATTTCCCTCTATAAATTATAATAATAATGAGTGGCAGCGGTGGGATTCGAACCCACGCCATCGAAATGACTGGTTCCTGAAACCAGCGCCTTAGACCACTCGGCCACGCTACCAATGCATACAAAACAACAAAATCAGCTCTCATCATCACGTCAATGGATAACGTAAGGTGAACTCTTTTCTATAAAACATTAAATATCCATCCAAATTATCATTCTCAAAAATATTTCATTCAATCTATATATAATAATTTCCCTCGATAAATCATAATAATAATGAGTGGCAGCGGTGGGATTCGAACCCACGCCATCGAAATGACTGGTGCCTGAAACCAGCGCCTTAGACCACTCGGCCACGCTACCAATGCATACAAAACAGGAAAAACAGCTCTCATCATCACGTCAATGGATAACGTAAGGTGAACTCTTTTCTATAAAACATTAAATATGCATCCAAATTATCATTGTCAAAAATATTTCATTCAATCTATATAATAATAATTTCCCTCTATAAATTATAATAATAATGAGTGGCAGCGGTGGGATTCGAACCCACGCCATCGAAATGACTGGTGCCTGAAACCAGCGCCTTAGACCACTCGGCCACGCTACCAATGCATACAAACCAACAAAATCAGCTCTCATCATCACGTCAATGGATAACGTAAGGTGAACTCTTTTCTATAAAACATTAAATATCCATCCAAATTATCATTCTCAAAAATATTTCATTCAATCTATATATAATAATTTCCCTCGATAAATCATAATAATAATGAGTGGCAGCGGTGGGATTCGAACCCACGCCATCGAAATGACTGGTGCCTGAAACCAGCGCCTTAGACCACTCGGCCACGCTACCAATGCATACAAAACAACAAAATCAGCTCTCATCATCACGTCAATGGATAACGTAAGGTGAACTCTTTTCTATAAAACATTAAATATCCATCCAAATTATCATTCTCAAAAATATTTCATTCAATCTATATATAATAATTTCCCTCGATAAATTATAATAATAATGAGTGGCAGCGGTGGGATTCGAACCCACGCAATCGAAATGACTGGTGCCTGAAACCAGCGCCTTAGACCACTCGGCCACGCTACCAATGCATACAAAACAGCAAAAACAGCTCTCATCATCACGTCAATGGATAACGTAAGGTGAACTATTTTCTATAAAACATTAAATATGCATCCAAATTATCATTGTCAAAAATATTTCATTCAATCTATATATAATAATTTCCCTCTATAAATTATAATAATAATGAGTGGCAGCGGTGGGATTCGAACCCACGCCATCGAAATGACTGGTGCCTGAAACCAGCGCCTTAGACCACTCGGCCACGCTACCAATGCATACAAAACAGCAAGAACAGCTCTCATCATCACGTCAATGCATAACGTAAGGTGAACTCTTTTGTATAAAACATTAAATATCCATCCAAATTATCATTGTCAAAAATATTTCATTCAATCCATATATAATAATTTCCCTCGATAAATTATAATAATAATGAGTGGCAGCGGTGGGATTCGAACCCACGCCATCGAAATGACTGGTGCCTGAAACCAGCGCCTTAGACCACTCGGCCACGTTACCAATGCATACAAACCAACAAAAACATCTCTCATCATCACGTCAATGGATAACGTAAGGTGAACTCTTTTCTATAAAACATTAAATATCCATCCAAATTATCATTCTCAAAAATATTTCATTCAATCTATATATAATAATTTCCCTCGGTAAATCATTGGGATTCGAACCCACGCCATCGAAATGACTGGTGCCTGAAACCAGCGCCTTAGACCACTCGGCCACGCTACCAATGCATACAAAACAGCAAAAACAGCTCTCATCATCACGTCAATGGATAACGTAAGGTGAACTCTTTTCTATAAAACATTAAATATCCATCCAAATTATCATTCTCAAAAATATTTCATTCAATCTATATATAATAATTTCCCTCTATAAATTATAATAATAATGAGTGGCAGCTTTGGGATTCGAACCCACGCCATCGAAATGACTATTGCCTGAAACCAGCGCCTTAGACCAGCGCCTTAGACCACTCGGCCACGCTACCAATGCATACAAAACAGCAAAAACAGCTCTCATCATCACGTCAATGGATAACGTATGGTGAACTCTTTTCTATAAAACATTAAATATCCATCCAAATTATCATTGTCAAAAATATTTCATTCAATCTATATATAATAATTTCCCTCTATAAATTATAATAATAATGAGTGGCAGCGGTGGGATTCGAACCCACGCCATCGAAATGACTGGTACCTGAAACCAGCGCCTTAGACCACTCGGCCACGCTACCAATGCATACAAAACAACAAAATCAGCTCTCATCATCACGTCAATGGATAACGTAAGGTGAACTCTTTTCTATAAAACATTAAATATCCATCCAAATTATCATTCTCAAAAATATTTCATTCAATCTATATATAATAATTTCCCTCGATAAATCATAATAATAATGAGTGGCAGCGGTGGGATTCGAACCCACGCCATCGAAATGACTGGTGCCTGAAACCAGCGCCTTAGACCACTCGGCCACGCTACCAATGCATACAAAACAGCAAAAACAGCTCTCATCATCACGTCAATAGATAACGTAAGGTGAACTCTTTTCTATAAAACATTAAATATGCATCCAAATTATCATTGTCAAAAATATTTCATTCAATCTATATAATAATAATTTCCCTCTATAAATTATAATAATAATGAGTGGCAGCGGTGGGATTCTAACCCACGCCATCGAAATGACTGGTGCCTGAAACCAGCGCCTTAGACCACTCGGCCACGCTACCAATGCATACAAAACAGCAAGAACAGCTCTCATCATCACGTCAATGGATAACGTAAGGTGAACTCTTTTGTATAAAACATTAAATATCCATCCAAATTATCATTGTCAAAAATATTTCATTCAATCCATATATAATAATTTCCCTCGATAAATTATAATAATAATGAGTGGCAGCGGTGGGATTCGAACCCACGCCATCGAAATGACTGGTGCCTGAAACCAGCGCCTTAGACCACTCGGCCACGTTACCAATGCATACAAACCAACAAAAACATCTCTCATCATCACGTCAATGGATAACGTAAGGTGAACTCTTTTCTATAAAACATTAAATATCCATCCAAATTATCATTCTCAAAAATATTTCATTCAATCTATATATAATAATTTCCCTCGGTAAATCATTGGGATTCGAACCCACGCCATCGAAATGACTGGTGCCTGAAACCAGCGCCTTAGACCACTCGGCCACGCTACCAATGCATACAAAACAGCAAAAACAGCTCTCATCATCACGTCAATGGATAACGTAAGGTGAACTCTTTTCTATAAAACATTAAATATCCATCCAAATTATCATTCTCAAAAATATTTCATTCAATCTATATATAATAATTTCCCTCTATAAATTATAATAATAATGAGTGGCAGCTTTGGGATTCGAACCCACGCCATCGAAATGACTATTGCCTGAAACCAGCGCCTTAGACCACTCGGCCACGCTACCAATGCATACAAAACAGCAAAAACAGCTCTCATCATCACGTCAATGGATAACGTATGGTGAACTCTTTTCTATAAAACATTAAATATCCATCCAAATTATCATTGTCAAAAATATTTCATTCAATCTATATATAATAATTTCCCTCTATAAATTATAATAATAATGAGTGGCAGCGGTGGGATTCGAACCCACGCCATCGAAATGACTGGTACCTGAAACCAGCGCCTTAGACCACTCGGCCACGCTACCAATGCATACAAAACAACAAAATCAGCTCTCATCATCACGTCAATGGATAACGTAAGGTGAACTCTTTTCTATAAAACATTAAATATCCATCCAAATTATCATTCTCAAAAATATTTCATTCAATCTATATATAATAATTTCCCTCGATAAATCATAATAATAATGAGTGGCAGCGGTGGGATTCGAACCCACGCCATCGAAATGACTGGTGCCTGAAACCAGCGCCTTAGACCACTCGGCCACGCTACCAATGCATACAAAACAGCAAAAACAGCTCTCATCATCACGTCAATGGATAACGTAAGGTGAACTCTTTTCTATAAAACATTAAATATGCATCCAAATTATCATTGTCAAAAATATTTCATTCAATCTATATAATAATAATTTCCCTCTATAAATTATAATAATAATGAGTGGCAGCGGTGGGATTCGAACCCACGCCATCGAAATGACTGGTGCCTGAAACCAGCGCCTTAGACCACTCGGCCACGCTACCAATGCATACAAAAGAGCAAAAACAGCTCTCATCATCACGTCAATGGATAACGTAAGGTGAATTCGTTTCTATAAAACATTAAATACCATCCAAATTATCATTGTCAAAAATATTTCATCAATCTATATACAATAATTTCCCTCGATAAATTATAATAATAATGAGTGGCAGCGGTGGGATTCGAACCCACGCCATCGAAAAGACTGGTTCCTGAAACCAGCGCCTTAGACCACTCGGCCACGCTACCAATGCATACAAAACAGCAAAAACAGCTCTCATCATCACGTCAATGGATAACGTAAGGTGAACTCTTTTCTATAAAACATTAAATATCCATCCAAATTATCATTCTCAAAAATATTTCATTCAATCTATATATAATAATTTCCCTCGATAAATCATAATAATAATGAGTGGCAGCGGTGGGATTCGAACCCACGCCATCGAAATGACTGGTGCCTGAAACCAGCGCCTTAGACCACTCGGCCACGCTACCAATGCATACAAAACAACAAAATCAGCTCTCATCATCACGTCAATGGATAACGTAAGGTGAACTCTTTTCTATAAAACATTAAATATCCATCCAAATTATCATTCTCAAAAATATTTCATTCAATCCATATATAATAATTTCCCTCGATAAATCATAATAATAATGAGTGGCAGCGGTGGGATTCGAACCCACGCCATCGAAATGACTGGTGCCTGAAACCAGCGCCTTAGACCACTCGGCCACGCTACCAATGCATACAAAACAACAAAAACAGCTCTCATCATCACGTCAATGGATAACGTAAGGTGAACTCTTTTCTATAAAACATTAAATATCCATCCAAATTATCATTGTCAAAAATATTTCATTCAATCTATATATAATAATTTCCCTCGATAAATTATAATAATAATGAGTGGCAGCGGTGGGATTCGAACCCACGCCATCGAAATGACTGGTGCCTGAAACCAGCGCCTTAGACCACTCGGCCACGTTACCAATGCATACAAACCAACAAAAACAGCTCTCATCATCACGTCAATGGATAACGTAAGGTGAACTCTTTTCTATAAAACATTAAATATCCATCCAAATTATCATTCTCAAAAATATTTCATTCAATCTATGTATAATAATTTCCCCCAAAGCGGTGGGATTCGAACCCACGCCATCGAAATGACTGGTGCCTGAAACCAGCGCCTTAGACCACTCGGCCACGCTACCAATGCATACAAAACAGCAAAAACAGCTCTCATCATCACGTCAATGGATAACGTAAGGTGAACTCTTTTCTATAAAACATTAAATATGCATCCAAATTATCATTGTCAAAAATATTTCATTCAATCTATATAATAATAATTTCCCTCTATAAATTATAATAATAATGAGTGGCAGCGGTGGGATTCGAACCCACGCCATCGAAATGACTGGTGCCTGAAACCAGCGCCTTAGACCACTCGGCCACGCTACCAATGCATACCAAACAGCAAAAACAGCTCTCATCATCACGTCAATGGATAACGTAAGGTGAACTCTTTTCTATAAAACATTAAATATCCATCCAAATTATCATTGTCAAAAATATTTCATTCAATCTATATATAATAATTTCCCTCTATAAATTATAATAATAATGAGTGGCAGCGGTGGGATTCGAACCCACGCAATCGAAATGACTGTTGCCTGAAACCAGCGCCTTAGACCACTCGGCCACGCTACCAATGCATACAAACCAACAAAAACAGCTCTCATCATCACGTCAATGGATAACGTAAGGTGAACTCTTTTCTATAAAACATTAAATATCCATCCAAATTATCATTCTCAAAAATATTTCATTCAATCTATATATAATAATTTCCCTCGATAAATCATAATAATAATGAGTGACAGCGGTGGGATTCGAACCCACGCCATCGAAATGACTGGTGCCTGAAACCAGCGCCTTAGACCACTCGGCCACGCTACCAATGCATACAAAAGAGCAAAAACAGCTCTCATCATCACGTCAATGGATAACGTAAGGTGAACTCTTTTGTATAAAACATTAAATATCCATCCAAATTATCATTGTCAAAAATATTTCATTCAATCTATATATAATAATTTCCCTCGATAAATTATAATAATAATGAGTGGCAGCGGTGGGATTCGAACCCACGCCATCGAAATGACTGGTACCTGAAACCAACGCCTTAGACCACTCGGCCACGTTAGGGACCGGTCATAAAGTAACTGCTAGGGTGGGCTGGAGGTAAATCACAAATTTTGCCAATAATTTTGGTGACCCATCTTAGGATGTCAATAAAAATTTCAAAGCCCATCTAATCTTACCAAATTTATTTCATGACCCACCCACCCAATCTTTTCCAGCCGCCTTGACATTTGCCATACACTTTATTGAAGGTAACTGTTGAATACTGCAACCAACGAATGGCAATGTATGGTGGAATTTTCACAATTGTATTTGTACATACAAGTCATACATAAATTAATTTTACATACATATATTTTAGTTTATATTATACCTGTAGTTGGGAAAATACACTTTTATAATAAAAAAACTTACAGGTAAAATTGTAAATATACACCAGCACTGTATGAATATACATAATTCCACCAAGCTCGATCAACACTCATTCATCACCAATTACGATACTGAGCTGCTCTCCAGCTGGTTGTATTTGTTGTGATTCGACCACTTCTTGTTGTTGTAAACAAAGTATTGGCTTCAAAAGCATCATTTGCTAGTGTTTCATGTTCTTCACTACCAGATGATGAATGAGAAAGATAAGTATCTGCTAAAACTATGTCATTTGCACTATCCCCAGAGTCAAGCTCAGAGTTAGTTTCTGATTCTGTGTCACATGGTTGATCTGTATCTAGTTCATCTTGATCCATATCTATCAATGGTTGATCTTCAATACCTGCATCTAGCTCCACATGTGTTGTAGCAATATGTCTCTGAATTACACGTACTTTCTCTGCTTTCTTTAATTTCAATTGGCCCTGCAGTTTATAATTAGATAAGTATTTGTCCAGAACATTTACTTTGAGTTTTGACAACAAACCTTTCTCAAATAATTCCAACCAATTATATTCTAAAAATGTTTTCTGCTGTTCTTGCTCTGACAATTGTTTTCTGTTCTCTGCTCTTTTCTTTCTTTTAATCTCCAAATAAGTTAGGTGTTCAATATATTTTCTCAATTTCGTTTTCTCAACAATAAACGTTTTTGAAAATGTGTCCACCTGTTCCTCACTTTCTAGCTTTTTTTCTTTCATTTGGTCAGCTGCTTGTTTTCTGGGCTGGAAATCATCAATTGCCCTAGCTTCACCATCAACTTCAGTTGGGGTACTATTAACATCCAAATAGTGAAATCCATCACTGGTGTAATCTGGGTAAGGTTTTGGCACCTTATAACAAGCAGGTCCAACCCAGGTATTTGTAGCACAAATTTCACAATGCTCACAAGTACATTTGACATACTCCATGTATTTTTCTCCAACTTCAACATGCTGGTCAAAGAAATGTTTCAGCATAGTAAAATAATTCCAACCAGGGCATTGTTTTTTATCTACCTTTATATCTGTGGTAGATAAGAAGGCTTTCAAATGATCGTGATTGTTAAAAAACAAATCATCTGAATCTTGCGATGTATAGGCTTTCATGAATCCTCCAGGAGCAGTTGCCCCATCAATTCGGTAAGTAAGTTCCTCACATACCTTAAAAGCATTGTATTTCATTCTATCATGTTCGCTTTTCTCCAGTTCATCAAAACTCATGGCAGAAATTTGTTCTTCTGTTAGTCCCTCATATGATGATTTGTATTCCCAAATCAAAGCTCCACCATCACATATGGCATCACCAACGTAACTCTGACAGCGTTCAACCTCATTTTGGCTGCTATCACCATTAGCCAAATGATGTCTGATATAATAATCAATGCCAGTCAGTAGAATGATTTCAGCACAACGAACTTTCACATCATGATTTGTTATGCCTACACCTGGACCAGCATCAGTGAACTCGTGAATTCTAGACTTGAATTCAGGTAGACATTTAGCTAGATTTGTCACATTTTGCCTGCATGATTTGAGAAGGGCTTCCATGGCATCCCAAATAACAGAATGATGACAATCAGACTGCAATTTCCCCAACAATTCTGTGGCTGAATTAACCAGTTCAGCAAGAGTGTTCATGTCTACATCCAAATAGTTATTACGCTCTTCTTCAAAAGCATCTTGGAAAGATGTCAGTATACGAACAAGACTTGTAGCTCTAAGGATTTCATATTGACGATGAGCACAACTGAGGTTTGGTGATATGTTCAAAACATCAGACTTGTTAGACATGAGGCAATACAACTTTAACTGATCAACAAGCTTTGTAAGCGATGATGTGGATGATTTGAGTTCACTTTCATCTACAACAAAAAGTACTGGCTCTTCATAGCGTAGTCTCATGTATTCTGAAGCCCACACAGAACCATTACTCCCAACAAAATTCTTTGGCCTATTGAATACTACAACTTCAGTATCTGCCATCTTTAGTTGATCTTTTGAACCCAACTCTTTAATAATTTCATAATGCATGATCCGGTTTACACCTGGAGTGGCATTTACCAGGCGCTCTGGAAAATCATACTTTGGCAATACCCTTTGCTTTGAAGGATCCGATGGTTGAACAATCTTCACATTTCGAGCACTCTGCATACCAGTGCCAGTTCCAGGACATATATAAGCTTTATCATCTCTTGATATGAATAGATTGTGCTTCATCTTCTCTTCATCATCTTCACCACATCGTGCCATTAGTATTGCTTTCTTGAAGGCACGTTGGTGATGTGTGAGAATGTTCTCATTATCTTCTAGCTTTGGTGGCTTCTTAGAACAAAACAATCCCAGTCCAAGGTGTTTTTTTTGCTTGCAGTGATCTGCGATTTCTTGGATGGGCTCGATTAAATACAGTTGTAGCAGATTTAATAGGCTTCAGGCCACGTGAAATTCTACTGGTGTTGGTTAGTCTTAAGAAATCCTTCTTTTTGACTCGATGATTCAAATACATAACACTGTCATGTCGACGTCCATGGGCTGTGGCTTTGTTTTCAATGCACTCTAAAACATAGTTTTCATCAGTTTCATCCATTGCACGAGGTCTGCCTGTTCCTGACTTTCTCATACCAATCCGTTTCTCCATGACAAGTTTACGATGCTTTCGTTTTACCATATGATTAAGATTTTTGCTGCCAGACTTGTTGTCAAGCAGTTTGTGGACACTTGTATATTGTTCTGTTAAATCATCAATAATCTCTTGCAGTTCATGCAACTGTACCTCATTCCACTTATGGCATTTTTGAGCCAACTTAAATTTTTCTTTCTGTATGCGTTTGCCAATGTTTGCTGCTTTCCGTTCAAGATTTCCAACAACGAGCTTACGTGCATCATTTTCAGCTGTCTTTTTTTCTTGTATGGTTTCCAATACAGATTGGGTATACTGCTGTATACGAGAACCAATCCCAAGTTCTTGTAACTGATTCCTACTACGAGTGCCACCCAATGCCACCTTCAAAACTTTTTTATCCCATGCGGAATCCATGCTATTCAACATATCTTGTAGCAAATCGCGTGAAATGAGTATTCGACCCTCTTCGACTTCACTGTTATCATTAGAGGACACGATGTCTTCAATAAACAGTTCTAGATCCACATCAGATGATCTCAGTAATATGTATTTGCTGCTGATAACATAAACAGATAGTCCGTGCTTTGGGTGGCAGAGTAACTCCTTAAAAAGCTTTTGGCGATTTGTATCTTTAAGACTTTCTGCGGTAAGACCAGGGTGAAAAGACAAAAATAAAGCAAATGCTTCGTGAAATTGAATGTAAGAGAATCGTACACTTCTGTTTCCAGCGCTTGTGATGCAAAGCAGTTGCTGTAATACGGCACGCAGTCCTCTTAGGTTATTTCTATGCGTCATGATCTCGGGCGACTCTGCATGTTCATCTATGGCATTGATATTTTTCGTCAGTAAATCCTCATTCTCATCCAACTTACAAGTTTGAAGAGAACCTACGACGTTTTTTGTCAGTCGGGAATCTCTTCTAATAGCAGTGCGCACTTTGTTTATATTTAATATTGTCGTAGTAGTCTGTTTATTCATGATTCATGTATAAACGTATTACTATTATGGAAATTATGGAGGCGCTAGAGGGTCATGTGATAAATTAAGAAAACCTCTGGAGCTTGCAACGCGGGCGAAGCCCAATTCAGCGCCCGCGTTGCCAATATCAGCGGTATTCCTTCTGCAATACCTTCTAGCGCCCAAAGCGAGTCTTGTGACATATCGTTCTATAAATATTATGCCAAAAGAAATAGAGGCAACAGAGGAAATTAAGAATTTTCTGGAGAGAAATAACCTGGCACAATATTATGATTCGTTTTCGAATCTTGGTTATGATGATCTGCCACAGCTTCTCGAGATGTCCGCCGAAGATCTGGCTGTTGTGATTGCAGAAGTTGGCCTTGTTCATAAGCCAGGCCATAGAAAACGATTTGTTGCTGCCTTGCAAATTTTGAATTCCAAGTCGAAGCATGGAGAGCCAAGCCACTTTGATACTATTGTCCACTCAGTGAAAGACAAAATTTCCACTGATATGTCTACATGTGAGTTTTATATTTTTATAAATTTCATGCATTCTTGTTTAATTTCACACATCCTTGTTTAATTTCTCTTGTACAGTGGTTGTATATAATAATTATATTGAAATTGAAAGGCAAGAAGGGCGCTATTTATAAATTCGACTATCTCGTGTATTTTTAATACACAATCGAACTTGAAAAATAATATTTAAATACTAGTTTATATGTAAATCCAACGTTCCGTTTGTTCTTTTAAATATAGGGCCAGCAACAGCTAAGGATCTATGGATCCCAAATCCATTGACACCTCAGTTAGAATTTAATAATGCTGTACTGATTGAACTGTATGAAGCTATCTATGATTTAATCCCGCCAATACAATTTAAAAATGAAGTGCTCGAGCAGCGTCATACTCGATGGAAAATCCAACGGATTGTTAACGAGTGGAAAGAAAGAGTGAATAATTTACTGGGTGAAGGCAGCAAGGATGGCAATTCTCAGAATATTCAGAGATTCTCAACTGATGAATTAGGATCAATTCAAGCAGGTGATGGTGCCAAAGCAGATGCAGCTAAGGACATCATCGATTCAGCTGTTTCCAACATTTCAACATATATTGACATCATTATGAAACAACGGTCAACTTTATTTAACAAAGAAAATAATGTGAAGTCGTGGAAAGCTCATGAATTGAAATTTTACGATGATAGAATGGCTGACTCAGAAGCCATGAAATGCAAATTAGAGGAGTGCCAAACAAAGATAATCACCAATATTGGCACCCTAAAAAGAAAACTTTCACTTGTTAATGATGAAGTCGCTGAGAGCAAAAGAAAGCGTAAGCGACGGCAAGAAAATAAGCGAAAAACAGAAGTGAGAAGAGAGAACCGCTTACATGCAAAGGTCAGTGAAGTTCTCAAAATAATTACAGATGGGAAAGTTGTATTTGATGATATTAAATCCCAGAACACCACAATTGTGAAAGCTGATGTATGCCCAAAGAAAGATCTTAGCCCAAGGTATCATCTGAAAGCTTTAAGCCACTTAATTGAGAATAAGTGGTTTGATGATGATGCTTTGCCTGTAGCACAAGGTATGTTAGATGCACTAACACACAAACAGGAATTAATCTCACAAGCAAATCATCAAAGAAAAGAAAAGACTAAGGAAAATAAAAAGCAGCCTTCTATCCTCAGCATGTTTGCACCTCTACCATCAAGCCATGGAACTCCTTGTATGTCTATGGATACATCTGGTGATAATTTAGATATTGAACATACAAACAACTCCTCGCTTTCATCAGAATCAGATGATAATTGAACAAAATTAACATTAGATTTGTAAATATGAAAGTATATGTCCATTCAGTTAGGGAGAATGTGTCTTAAAAGCCAATTTTTGTTGTATATAAAACCTCACTATGGGTCGACCTGAAGTGCGGGAAGAGTCCATCCTATCAGCAATGTTAAACAAATATACATTATTTCTGCTCATTATATACTGCATAATACATCTATTTAATATCCCATTTGATAATTTGCATAGTTTTGTTTGCTTTTATTAATATCTTTATTTTTTTAAGTAGACATTGGTTTTTCTTTGGTGGCCCAACCATGGACATACAAAAAAATTGGTGGCCCATCGAAACTGCCCAAAAATTTTCCATAGCCCATCCCAAATCACTCCGGCCCACCCTAGCAGTTACTTTATGACCGGTCCCTTACCAATGCATACAAACCAACAAAAACAGCTCTCATCATCACGTCAATGGATAACGTAAGGTGAACTCTTTTCTATAAAACATTAAATATCCATCCAAATTATCATTCTCAAAAATATTTCATTCAATCTATATATAATAATTTCCCTCGATAAATCATTGGGATCCGAACCCACGCCATCGAAATGACTGGTGCCTGAAACCAGCGCCTTAGACCACTCGGCCACGCTACCAATGCATACAAAACAGCAAAAACAGCTCTCATCATCACGTCAATGGATAACGTAAGGTGAACTCTTTTCTATAAAACATTAAATATCCATCCAAATTATCATTCTCAAAAATATTTCATTCAATCTATATATAATAATTTCCCTCGATAAATCATTGGGATTCGAACCCACGCCATCGAAATGACTGGTGCCTGAAACCAGCGCCTTAGACCACTCGGCCACGCTACCAATGCATACAAAACAGCAAAAACAGCTCTCATCATCACGTCAATGGATAACGTAAGGTGAACTCTTTTCTATAAAACATTAAATATCCATCCAAATTATCATTCTCAAAAATATTTCATTCAATCTATATATAATAATTTCCCTCTATAAATTATAATAATAATGAGTGGCAGCGGTGGGATTCGAACCCACGCCATCGAATTGACTATTGCCTGAAACCAGCGCCTTAGACCACTCGGCCACGCTACCAATGCATACAAAACAGCAAAAACAGCTCTCATCATCACGTCAATGGATAAAAGTAGTATAGCAGGTAGGGCTGCGAGCCCAATCGACGTCAACCGTAAGTATAAATACCAAAACATCACCAAATTTTGCCAAGTCGCGACTCGACAAATTTGGCGATGTTTCGGTATTTATATTTACGATTAACATCGAACAAGCTCGCAGCCCTACCTGCTATACTACTACAGCAATCGTTAGTCAATCTAGACACCCCTCACACGTTTTCTACTAAATTGATGTCAAACACATGCGAGACTAGCGAAACAATACCAAATTTATACTAAATCGCGACTCTCGCTAAATTTGACACCATTTCAGCCACATTTAAAAAATAGAGAGTGTCGTTTCAAAATTCTCACAAATTTATGTCAAATTACATTTAGGAAAAAATAGAAAGTGTCATTTCAACATTTTCGCGTGTTAAAAAAAAAAATGTGGTACGAGCCCACTCTCACATATTAAAAAATAGAAAGTGTCATTTCAACATTTTCGCATTTTTGTTCAACAAACTACGACCGACGCGTTCTGCTGTTGTCTCAACTCACGCGCGAAAAAAACCCACTAGATTTTGATTCTAGTGGTGACGTTTATCCAAATGGCGCTCTTTTGATTGGTCAACCCACACCAGCGCCCACGACAAATATTTTATCCAAACAAGTACCCAAATGGGGGGCGAAATGGCGCTCTTTTGATTGGTTAGCAACGTTGACTAATTTGCATACTAACAGGTGGCCGGTTGTTTCGCGAATTAGTCCGTTTGTTCACTATTTTCAACGTTTGTCTCACTTTTAAAATGGTGATCGTACACGTATTTCGACGTTGTGATTCCTCCCGACAACAAGCCCAAGAAAGGCACGTACGGCGTCACAATCGCGACAATGCTTTCAACGTCTTTCTTTAATAGCGGGTCTTTTTGCAACTCGTCATTTAGTTCCTCAGAGTTCTCAATAGCGTTCAACCCATCTAGTAAGCTGGCGAATTTGCTGATTAACAAGTCGGTGAGAAAAGCGTTTGTATCTTGTCGATAACCTTTGCGGACGCTTTTTTAATGTACGCTTCAGATTGGCTTACCACACCATCGCCAGACAGTCTAATTAGTTCAGATCTCCTAACGTCAATATTGTCTTCCACAGTCGAAGTACCATCAGTGTCTTCAACTAATTCCTCAATCGTAGGATTTTCCTCACTTTTGCGTTTTACCATCACGCTATTACTTATACCCATATTTTATTGCGGAATAACAACTTCGTGACTGTATGGGTATAGCGCAGTGAGATTTCGAGTCTAGCGTACTTATTATTTTTTAATGCGGTCACAATCGCCAACACTTTTTCTTTGCTGATGTCTCCAAGGTAATCGTCAATAACAACCTTCATGTCACTCTTACTCGGACAGTAGAAGCAAACAAGCTTACTAATGTTTTCTCTATACGGTTTTGCGATCGACGTCAGTTGTTGTGTGATGACAATAACGCTCAACATAAAATGTCGCGCACTAAAAGCCAAGTTGACCAATTGACTAGTCCTATTCTTGACGTCCTGCCCACTTGCGCAGTCGTCCAACACAATCAGAGTGTTAGTACCTTTAAAAACGTTAGTCACACACTTGAGAACAGCGTCGACATTGTCTTGTGCACAGTCTATCGCTAACACGTCGGGGTCACGTACATATCTCCAATCTTGATACGCTTTGTTCCACTCGAAAGTAGGGCAAATCAACACAATGTAGTCAAATTTACCACTATACTCAGATTCTAATGTTTCCAGCAAATAATGTGTCTTACCACAAGCTGTCATACCAACAATTAGCGCATTAAACGGAGTCTCCATTAAATTGCGTTTGATTTAATAATCGATTGACCGAAACCCATTGTTCATGAAGCTGACTAACCCATCACTCATCACAAACACCCTGCACATAACGTTTGCAGTCGTCACTTCCTTAGTGATTTCAAGAAGCACGCCGGATTGTGTGTTTACAATGTTCTTGCCAGTGGCGACATTGCGATTATCTTGAACACTCCTCAAGTCGATGACTAACGCAAAGCCATCTTTATAGAACTTCTGTATGGTCATGAACTGAGCGTGTTCTTCACCCAACCCAAACAGTCGTTTCGCTTCTGCATAGAACTTCGATTTCGGAATGCCTTGTGAGTACACACTATTTGGCACACCTTCAATTGTGACTCTAACGCTCTCAATATTTGGATAAAGAAACTCCTCACTGTCTGTTCGCGCCTTATTCGTGAATAGCAACACAATTGCCTTCATGCTTTTTCTTGGTAGATTAATGTTTTCATTCACAATGGTCGTGCCTTTGTCCCATTCGGTGGTTTTCATCAACGTGACGTGCTCATACGACAAACTACGACCACTTGCATACAACGACGTTATTTCGTCAGCGAGCTCCTGGTTATCAATCGTCTCATACTCAAGCTCGAGGTTCTCCAGAGTGTATCCGCCCACAGCGCTACCGGATTGAGCTATCATGATGTCTGTAGCTTTGGGAAGTGTGATCACATACTGCAAGTTGTTGTTCATGCTAAAAGGAGCGTACAACCCGTGGTCATTCATGATTTTACCAAGTTTTATTCGCTGCTTTGTTCCAATCACACCAAACATCAACGCGTCGTTAACTTTAGCGACGTTTCCACTTGTCGCACCACTGTCGTCCTTAGAAATTAACTTTCTCAAGTTCTCACCACCAATACCATAGTCAATCATTTGGTCTCGCGCAGTGACACTTTCCCAAAGGTCGCGATAAACACCAGTGTAATTTTCCCCATTGTTGTCATACACAATTTCCCCAGCTAGTCTCACAGTAAGTTTCTCAACCAACAACTTACTAACATTATTCAAGAACCAGCTTTTGGCGTTTGCATTCTTAAAGTCAAACACTAGACCCAACGACCCAGGCACCAAACAGCTACTAACCTTGAGCTTCGGTATATCGATGTAGAGTTCCTCGCCAGGACTGACCTTATTAGGGTTCAACGTGATTACGTGTTGCGTTCTCGCCCCTCTTATGACACCCATGGTCGCTCGTCTAAAACCAGGGCTCAACTCTGCTGACGTGGCGTTCATATACTTTACATATGTTTTGTCACTACCGTTTTAGCTTGTAATAATCATAAGCAAACCACGCAAGTACCACCGCGAGTACCCACAGATTTTGAGCCAACCAAGCAAGACCCTTTGCGCCCAGTGTCAACACGTTGTAAACTAAGTTAGCCAACCCAACAGCCCATGGACCCATCTTCGTTATCGCATTCTTAACAGCCTGCGCAAACGACCTCGTGGCTATAGCACCTTTCACAACAGCAGACCTCCCAGCGATAATAATAGTTGTTATAATCCCAGCCATTGAGATTGCCACAGCGCTCAACCCAACCATATTTTCTTTAGCCCATTCCTTAAATCTCTGAAACCTGTCAATGTCGACTTCTTGTTGCTCTCTAACCTCCTCTATTTGTCGCTGTTCAATAGTTCTGTCTCTAGCCTTTCTAAGTCCAATCATTCTTTCAACTAGATCAATACGCTCTTTTTTCTCCGCAGCCGTGAGGCCTTCTCTGTTAAGCTCTGCCAATCTCCTACTCGTTTCATCTATCGCCTTTTGAAAATAGTCTGCTTGTGTTTGCAACGCACCAGTGTCACCTATTCTTGATTCACGCAACACGCTATCGTTTGGATTAACCACACCACTCAGATCACGGTTCTCGTTTGGTGTTAGCCTAAGTATGTCGTCGTGGCCCACTCTTGTCTCAATTACTGGGAAGTCGTCTGGGACTACTCCTGTTGTGACAGCTGTTGTCTCTGTATTCTCAGGGATTTGACTAACTAACTGTCTGAACTGCTCAATCGCGTTTTTACTACTCGCGTCTTTACTGTAGACCAAGCCTTTTTTCCCAGGTATTAGAATTCGTTTGGGTTTTCCATATTACCATCTTTGTTTATCGGTTTGAAAAGAATAGCCCCTGAGTCCGTAACCTGCGACCTGTTAACTATTTTCCTTGACGCGTCGTCGTGACCGAGTCCCTTTTTGCTTAATTTACGTATTTTCCTACTTATTAGCTTGATTCTTTTCACATTGTTTTCTGTTAGCTCTTTGTTGGACGCTTTTAGCTCACCCAGTCTTCTCTTAATTTCCTCCTCCTCTTCAAAAGCTATACTAAAACTTACGTCATTGACGTCACCATATGACTCCTGTTCAACAAACTCTACTGTTGGGACTTCTGTGTTAGTCCCCCTTATTGTCACCGTCTTACCATCGTCAGTGTCGATAAATGACGTCTCTTTTTCTCGAAACCTCCTCTCTTGCTCATTCTGTAATCTAGTCACTCTCCCAAACAATTTCTCATACTCGACGCGCACAACATCTGGCATGTCATCGCTGGCGTACCTATCGTCAAGTAAATTGTAAGCTTTAGAGATACTCTCAAGTTCGACATCTATTTGATCATCGGTGTACCTATCAAGTCTATCTAAGTTCTCCATCTCGATCTCGTCAAAACCTCCCCCACCTTCAGCCATATTACATTAGCTCACATTTTGAATGTCGCTTTCTGGTATCCATGAATCACGTTCGCTTTTAGTTTAAATAATTGTACGCAAGCCACGCGAATGTTGCTGCAAACACCCACAGATTTTGAGCTAACCAAGCGAGACCCTTTGCACCTACCACCAGCGCGTCATAAACTAAGCTAGCCAATCCAACAGCCCATGGACCCATCTTCATTATCGCGTTCTTAACAGCCTGTGCAAATGACCTTGTGGCCATAGCACCCTTCATAACATTAGACCTCCCAGCGATAATAATGGTTGTCATAATCGCAGCTACTGAAATCGCTAAAGCACTCATCCCAACCATATTTTCTCTAGCCCATTTCTTGAAATTCTGCAATCTGCTAATGTCAACTTCCTGTTGCTCTCTAACCTCCTCTATTTGTCGCTGTTCAATAACCATGTCTCTAGCTTTTTTAAGTCCAATCACTCTTTCAGCTAGATCGACGAACTCTTCGTTCTCTGCGGTCGTGAGGTCTTTCACTGCAAGCTCTGCTACTCTTTTGTTCGCTTCATTTATCAAGTCTCGATAGCGATCTACCTCTATTTGTAACGTACCAGTGTCGCCTATTCTTGACTCAGACATCACACTCTCGCTTGGATTGAGTGTGCTATTCAACTCACGGTTCTCGATTGGTGTTAGTCCAGGTATGTCGACGTACCCCGCGTGTGTGGTGTCTAGCAATGACGCACTCCTCGCGATGTCCTCACGATCTCTCACGCTGTCATTAGCCCACGTTTTAAGATCACCAAGAATCACCCCTAGCTTTTGATGAAATCTTCTATTATCTTCGCGCGCCAGTCCATGCACCACTTTAAGTAATCTAAGTCTCTCAACGCGTGTGACTTTTGGATTGTCCCAAGCTAGTTTGTGATCTTGAGCGGCTTTTTCGAGACTATACTTTAGTTCATCGTCAGTGACATCTTTGTATTCATTAGAGCTCTCCATCTCAAGGCCGTCGAAACCGCCCTCAGCCATATTACATTAACTCACATTTTGAATATCGCTTTCTGGTATCCACGAATTATGTTTGCTCTCATAGCCTGACCATTTAACCAACGCCATCTTCTCTCCTCTGACTTTCTTTCTTTTCAACACCTTTTCAACTCTGTACACATCATCACCATGTTTCTTATTGACCAGCGATAATTCCTGTTCATAAAATTTACCAATAATCTGTTCACCACTTATATCCTCAATTTCGTACACATTCGGATCACCACGAATGACTTTCACCACTTTGAACAGCTCTTCAGTGAAGTTGGCTTCATAGCCCTTTGTGAACACACTCTTGTACTTACTAATTCTCACCGATTGACCAACTCTAAACTTCGGTAATGGATTGTCTGCAAATTGGTGACCAAACAAAGTGGTCCAAACTTCACCCTCATTTGACTTATCAACATCCTTCGGCTTCATCATAATGCTTCGATTCACGTTGCTATTGTAATTTCTCACAAACTGGTCAAGAACGTCAATCCATTTGTACGTCCCATAAGTGTAAAAGTACTTCCACATAATACTCTTCAGACTTCTATTAAAACGCTCGACAACAGCAGCCTTTTTATCACTCTTTGTGCTGAAATATTCAACACCATGTTTTTTCAACAAACTTTTCACACCAACGTTGTAGAACTCAAGTCCATCATCAAATTGTGCTAACTTAGGTGTGGTCCCAAACCGATCTTTAAAGTCGTTCAACAATTTTCCAACAGCCTTAGTCATGTTCTTAGTGTCTTTTCTATAAACCGCGATCCCAAAAGCGTATCTACTCAATATTTCAATGCCTGTCAATATCCAATAATACCCTCCATTCTGTTTTGAATACTTACTCATGTCCACTAAGTCCATTTGGAGCTCTTCACCAAGAAACCCAACAAAAGTCGCGCGGAACTTATGTCTTCTCACAATGGGTTTGTACCTAGTGTAAGTATCCTGCGCTGTCAACCATTCTTTCACTGTTTTTCTAGTCACTTTCAATCCGTCTCCCAATGCACTTTGATACAACCTCTCTGCACCACTGTACCCCGTCTTAGGATTATAATAAATGTCTCTCAACCCTTGCTCTGTTTCCACACCAAGCTCCATATAATTCACACAATATACAGTTCCAATAGCACCGCGCCAATTTTGAGACCACCATTATTTGGTTTGACACGAAATGTCATACTTGAGTAGACACCTTTTTTAATGCCCACCTTTGACTCAATGTCCACATGACGTTGTACTGACCCCTTCAAAGACTGTTCAGTGGGTATTGGCAACGTTGTGATCACATCACTGCGCTTCCCATCAATACCCACATTACTTTCCGTTTCAACAACGTCACACGAAACTTCTATGTACTTCAGACCTCTGTACATGTCGACCTCGTTTGGGCTAGTGTGCCACTGTGAGTCATTCTGAATCACCTCACCCTTCGCGAAACCAAGTAGAGGCCCAATGGTGTCTAACACAGCTGAGCTACTAACCTTGACCCTACACTTGCCTGTGGGCACCAGTTTCTCTATCTCAAGATCCACCTTACGCTCGTTAGACTCATGTTTCAAGACTTTGACCAATGCGTCGAAGCTAAAGTACCCTTCACCCACTTTAATCTTTTTAAAAGAGCCAACCCTAGAGTCGTCCAGCGTGAAGACTTGAATGCTGTCGTCATTTGTTGTGTTATGGTAGTCCCAAAACACAGTGGCTGTCTTGACCATAATGTATGGGTCATCGTGTATGACCATCATCGCGTTGTCAAAGGACACAACTTTTTCCGCACCCTCAATGAACACCGTCAACTTTCGCATTATGTATAACATACGGTATATTATATGCAGAAAGCCCTTCATAACTACTATGGAAAGCATTACGAACGCGCGATGGCGAACACATCAAAGGCTACACACGACGCAAAGGCAGACCTCATCAAAAAGTACCCTCACGCTACTTTAAGCAAATTCGAGTTCTATCCAAATATTTCGCAAGATGGTAAGATCATGAGTGTCGACGTGTATTTCAGAAACAATGACATCCTTAGCACAGACATAACCAGCACAACCTTCAAAAATGATAAAAAAATGTGGAGGTGGCTGCACAATAGTAAGTTCCCAATAATATGGCAAGGTGGTGGGACTATCCAACCACTGCCAAAAGGTCACAAGAACCACTGGGGGCTTTGGGACGGCTACCCAACGGAGAACGTGTTAAATTATCCAGTGAATAACTTCAAAGTCTTCGTTAACCAAAATAGCTACTTCATGTCAAAGCTACCAACCTTACAAATCACCACGCCAAAGACAAAATCAGAGTGGGACGACAGCGAATCTTACTACCGTGTTGTGTTCGCGACGTATTGCGCAAGTTTCTGTTGTGGAGTCTCACTGCAACATTTATCAGTGTCACAAGAAGTCTACCCTGTGGTCACAAGTGTGATGAGATTTCATTTGTACTTCACCATTAGAAGACTTCTCAGAAGAATGGAGGGTGGTGAGACAATGAAATCAATAAGTAGAGAATTCAACGCCTCCGAATTGTATGGCAAGATTTCCAAAATCCCTAGAAAACATTACTACCAGAATAAAGTCCTGAGTGATGGCACAACAGGTGAGACCAGAGTCTTCACACTCAACGACGTCCATAACGATTACAGACGATACGTCGCGCGATTGTCAGACGGCTTTACCAACATTGGGCTGCAATATCTAAATCAGAGCATAGAGGCCTTTGTGCACTCCACACTTGGTGCGCAAGCGAGAACACGTGTATCAGTCGTTGGTGGTTCTGCAGGAAGTTTAGAAACTCAACAAGAGTTCCGCAAGTTGTTTTATGACAGTGTTATCAACTACGACGTGTCGACATGGATTCTCAACATGAATAAATCGATTAGAGACACCAACGTTGTCCAAAACCTTGCAGTGTCGCCAAGTACATGGTTGATGCCAAGTAACGTGGTGATTCTCAAGAATAAAATCGCTGGGTACAACAACTTATTAAAGATCGCTACAGAGTCCATGAGATTTGGAGTGAACACACGCTTGAATGCAACAACACCAACAATTACGGTTAAAAAAGTCCACCAAGAAAATGTGGTGACTCACTCCCTAGTAGTACCAACGACTGTGAAGAAAAAAGCTCACCAAGAAAGTGTGGTGGTACCAACGACTATGGCTAAAAAAGTTTACCAAGAAAGTGCGGCACCACTTCCCATGAGAAAAGCAGTGGTCACAAGTAAGTCAGACACGACGACGTTGGCGATAATCTTGGGGTTCTCAGCAGTCTCTGGCTATCTACTAACCAAATACACCTTGAAGTAGTAATGAGTCTAAACTATGGGTATGAGTCTGACGACCCTCACGATAAAATACTAAAGAGAACGAAAAGGCATCTGGACGAAGATCCCAAATTAAGTGTGACCGGTGGAAGGATGTCTGGACTAATAGACATGCAAGGCTCAGCGATAAAAAACGTAGCAGACCCAGTCGATGACTCAGACGTCGCAAACAAAAGAACTCTAGAGCAATTGCTATCAGGTTTCCTCAAGAGTCAGTCCTATAATGTTGTGCTCGACTTCAACGTTAGCACACACGCCTTGAAAAACGTGGAATTTCACACCAATGGTTCAAACAAAGTGAAAGCCATTGGTGAAACAAGTAAATTAGTGCAAAACAACCCAACCTATGGTCCTATTGTTGGCATCAGCAGTGTAAGCCAAAGTTTTCTATCACCTTTGTTAACACCACTCCCACTTGAGTCAGGTCTCCATTTTAATTGTCCCAGTATGCAATGGTGTGATCTCTCTATTTTTGTTGTGGTGAGGTTACCTACTCGCACCGCTGGATCAAATTGGGAGACAATTATATCAAACGACGACGGTCAGTGGGATAAGTTCATAGGGTACAAGACTGGTATGACTAATGGACTCGCGTATGGTGGTAGCATCCCAGCAATGGAGAGCATATGCACTATTCCAAGTGGCGTTGACATAAGTAAAATGCATATGATATCAATACACTGGCAAATGGACAATTCACACGTCAGGGTCAACAACGTCAAGTCAGCCGACTCAGACTTCATAGCAAATATGAAAAAGATAGCCACACCCTACGGAACAATTTTTGGAATACATCGACCAAGAATACCACTCGCACCTTATGCGTACCCATCGTTGATAGAATTCTACGGCGTGAAAATTGTGAGTGGCTACATGACGAACCGAGACATCATAATCACGGGTGGAGAAATGATGAAGGAATATGGTATAAAGTAAATGGGAGCGTGTATTTCGAGACCTCATGAAATATATAAGATAAATAAGACGACTGATCACATGTTCAAAGCTGGTGGATCGTTTGGTCGCGGTGACGTTACTCTCGAGCTCCACGCTGAGATTGGTATGAGGTCTAAAAAGACTTACGGCAAACCTATTATGTTACCAGAGTCAGACACTGTGGGAGTGGTGGGAGACGTGACCTAAGTTAAAATGGGTTGGTTAAGAAAGCTGGTTCGTAACATTAGAAACTTTTTCAGACGACGTAGAAAACTGAAGACTAATAAAACACACCTGATGCGTTGGTACACAACAAACCAGATCTATAAAAGGTCTAGCGCCCACGTCGAATAGTTTTTTCTCGTGGAGGACTATATAGTGATGACTTCCGCGATACTCCAACTATTTGATTTCGATGGTCACCAAATCACGACGGTTAATCACAACGGCGACATATGGTTCAAAGCAAAAGAGGTCGCGAGCGCTCTAGGTTATGCTCGACCAAAAGATGCAGTTAACGACCATGTCGAACCTGACTGTAGAATGAAGATGGAACAGGCCTCGTTTATCAACGAACTTGGGGTCTACTCATTAGCGTTCTCGAGTAAAATGGAGCGTGCGAAACACTTTGGAAGGTGGGTGCACACAGAAGTCTTACCAAGCGTTAGAAAAGGTTTAGCTGACGTCGGTCTCAAACACAATCAGTTTAAAATGATCACTGAGTTCGACCTTCATACGAAAGTTGTTGGTTTTCTTAGGAAATATTATCCAGAAGCTATTTTGATAGCCGCTTGTGGTGAGAATCAAGACACCTCGAGTAAAAGAATAAATTCGTGGAAAAAAGGTTACCAACGTGGAACGCCTGACTTGATTATTGCCAACGCAAACCGACAGCATAGCGGACTCGTGATTGAGTTCAAGAACCCAGGTGGCACAGGTAAGACATCCATCACCAGAAATTTGGGACTTTTGCGCCGCCGTTCTCAATTAGCGGTAGTTCACTAATAATAGCTTTCTGAACATAAAATAGCTTTTTGTACACCTCGCTTCCGTCGCTCAGTGCACTTCGGTAGGTTGATTTCGCGGTACTGGACATTCTACGAAGTAAGTCATCTATACGTTCGCAATTCCTGTTCACAATAAACCATCCATCGAGATGTATTCATGAAGAATCTCCGACATTTTCACGTTGCCACGTATTGCGTAACTACCAGAATTTCTTCCGCCAATATTGTTTACGTTTTTGTCTCTTGAAACTCGCGTGATATAGCCTGCGAACAGGCTTGTATTCCCTCGAGAATTCACAGGAAATAGTCTGGGAACTAGTTTGGAAATAGACATGCCTTCCCCAATTCAAAACGAACAAGAAACATGGATGTTTATGTGCGGTAAAGGCATTTATTTCCTTGCGCTTTCCTAGCTGTAACCGAAGACGCAATGTCGGATACCCCCTGTGTGGATCTCTCTAAAGACTGTAAAATGAAGAAAATTTAAACGCTGTGGGAATAATAGCGCTGTAACTAAATGAGAACTTTTATGTCTCACGAGATAGATCGATCATAGGCGACGCTATATCGACAAAGGCTGATCGCATCGCTCTTATGGTTACTGGTCTATTTGGCCAAATGCTAACACAACTTTGTCAAGATTACTATGGCGTACTGTAGAATGCGGCAATTCGGGACCAAATATTATTTGAGCTCAGGAATAAGAAATACGTCAAAGTAAGTGAATGTTTCATTAGTTTACATTAGCTTAGTCAATGATGAAGGGAGATTGATACAGGCAACCGAGAAATAAAGTAATCATTATGGTGAAATTTCGATTCTTATATGCCCTTCGTGTTATTTACTGTTCAGAATCGCAGCAATTAATGCGCATTATGCGCATGTGCGTCGCCATCTTGTCCCAAATTTCTAGCAATGTCTGAAGAGCAAGACTCTCTGCTGCTCAGATACAAATCCGCTGGTTATCTAACATTGTTGTGCGACTCATACGACGACGCTATCACCACAGTAATAAAATATTTCTTTGACGTTGGGTTTCAGTGCTCCCAGTGTTTTCGTAAATTTAAAAATAAATCAGCGTTGAGTAACCATGAGAGACGCTATTGTAAAGAGACTTTTTAGACAGCGAGTAATGAGTCGAGTTAGCACTCGTTCTCGTTGTTGAGACGACGCTTGAAGCGACAACTGCTCTAGCATTTTTTAAAGACGTTTTTTAACTCGATAAAAATATCTGCGAAACTTTCTCTCTTTATTTCACAAACCTTCTGACCACTGTGTGAAAAAATGTTTCTATGAGACATTGGACACTTCATGTGACCAATGTCTAAATTTAAAAAGTGGGGTGTATTGAGAACACCCTTAATTTTGTGTGGAAGGATGATGACGTCTGCACACTGCACGATATTGCTCAGCACCACCAACGAACGATGGTCCTGGGTTGTGTCTCCAATCGAATGATGCATCGACAGTTGTTCCGTAAGTGTCGCGACAAACGGCGCAATACGCTTTTAGAAATGTGATGTCGTCTGCTACTGGGAACAGTGTGTCGAGTTCGCCAAGTCTTTTTAAATGCTCTGTTGCTATGAGACCACAAATAATGACGTGAATGCCAGCTTTGATGTACTCGCGAATAACTGGGAGTAGATCAGAGTACCAATGGCCTTCATCAATGCCAATGACGTCGTAATCAGCTATCTCGGAAGAACTCGGAAGGTTGGTGATTAACTTCGCAGGTAAACTGTCTGATCCGACAACAATGGTCTGACGATGTGTGGAGAACGCGTGGTCAGTTCGCCTAGTGTCACCTGTGTTGTTCATGTAAAGGACTTTGAGCCCTGATTTACTTAGCGCGACTAACCTGCGAAGAGTCTCTGTTGTTTTTCCTGCAAACATGGGACCAATCACGATTTCCAGTTTACCAACTTTTCTCATGGTTACTATACCCTCAGAGAAATATTTTTTATTGTGGTGGAAACCGTCGTTCCATGTTGAATATCCGCTGGAGCTCTAAGTTTTTAAGATGGGACCTCGAGCTCTCGTGTCTCAAGCGATGCAGTGGGTCGTTGGTGACCACACCGCACGGGTGACAGGTGTACACGTTTTCATCTCTCGCAAAGTGTCTGTGGGCGGGCGAGAGTACGTGGTCCCTGATATCATCCGCGCCCAGTATCTCATTACACCCCACCTTGCAAACGTGAACGTCGCGGTTTGCGGCGAGCTCAAGCCACGCTTTGGCTTTGGTTGGGCATGGTCTCCATATAAGGGTCGCTAAGAACACTTGGAGGAAGTTACCGAGTAACGTACCGTTGGACCCACTAGGGTTGCTCAAGTAGACATCACTTGCTAACATAAGGTACTTGAATGATGAGTAACACCACACAGGGATTATGCTAGCTAATCTATCAGCAATCTCCTTGGCTCTATCTTCTCGAAGATCGATCCAAGTGTCGTGAAGACGCCTCGCACAGTCGACCTGGGGGATAGGCTGTTTTATTAACACCTCTTCACGTCTGAGGTCGAGCAGATTGTATATTGAAAAGTACTCGTTTAAGACGTTGGGTCCATTGTCGACTCGTGGGGTAGACACACTGACAAAGGCCGTTCTCAGCAAGCGGTCAATAACTTCTTCGCTAACCTCTCGGTCTTGAGTCATTATGTTATACTCCCAGAAAAAAACCCTAATTTTTAGTGCGTTTGGTCTGGAACTGTGAGATACCTGTGAGGTCAACTGTGAGACACCTGTGAGGTCAACTGTGAGTAAGATAACACGTGATAGTGTAATAGATGGCTGAGGACCCACAGACGGTTGTCGACGCTAAGATCACAACTGATGTGAAAAGTGTTAAGGTGAAGGACCCAAAGCGCGTCGCTGCTGGTAAAAAGTTGGCTGAGATATCGAAAGCTGCGAAAGAAAAGAAAATGCGTGAAATGATAGTCAACGAAGAACAGGGTGGTGAGTGGAGCTATGGTTACATTGTCGGAACACTTGGTGTTATCATTGCCGCTGCTTCGTTATGGTACACAATTAGCAGTGAAAAAGAAACACAATTAGAACCTGTGAGTGCCACACCAGCTAGTGTGTCAGAGAGTCGTAAAACTCGTCGTCCAGCGTTAGACACATTTGACTCTTGAACAAAACACACGACAATGTATATGGCTGCGATCGATCGAAAAGAACTTATGAACGAACTGTACGACGCGCTACTTGTTACGACTGGTGCTGTGGCAGTGAGTATGATTTCTAAAAGGGCTTTGGGAGAACCATTGGGAACACCAGAGACTGTGAAGGGCACAGTGAAACTTGCTGCAGCTGTTGGCGCAGGAACGTTGTTAGTAAAATGGTTACAATCAAAAAAGTGGATACCGACAGATCCATTCAAATCAACGTAAGTTAATGGTGAGTGTCGTGGCTGGAGGGATTTTTAACGCAGTGGCTTTTGCAGGCGCTGGCTTTATGTTTTCTAAGTTTAATCACTCGGGTTACGAAGCTGAGATGAAAAGACATAACCATGCGTTGGAACAGCTAGCCAGTGCGAAAGAAGTGTGGTATGAGAATGAGGTCGCTAAGAAAGATAAGATCCAGCGTTTACGACAAATGCTCTCTGACGCTAATGCTGACATCAATGACACAAACCACGCGTTGGAAGAACTTAGAAGCGTAATGACCATACAGCACAGCGGACGAGTGTTCACTAACTCCCCGAAGATTGCGGATTACTACCAACCGAGTGCGGAAATGGAGGAATACCAATTGTTGTTTGTTAGCGCGTTAGGTTTGGGTAGTGGAATAGTAGTGTGGGTACTCACTCGGTAAAAAATGTTGGAGTAGTATAAGAGTGATGGACAAACTTATGAGGCAGATGAGCTATGGTTACACAATTGACGAAATCGCGAGTGAGACACAAGTTGAGTGCGGAGGCGCCTCCAGGCTTTACTACTGCTTGGATTGTGAGGTTTTGAAAAGTGTGACTGAATGTGGTGGGTACGCATGCCCAAAGTGTGGCGACACCGAATGGGGTTACACTCAGAGTTACAGCGACATGAGGCTCACGCGACCAAAAAGCGTTCACAAGCGGTCTTGGTGGATGGGGAGGAGACTACGGAATGTTGTGAAGGGTGAGCACCTTGAGTTGATAAAAGAGGACTTCTTGAAAGTTGTCAATGTGTTGTACTCATGCAATTTGATAAAGGGTAGAAACGTCAGCAGATACGGGTACTACATTATTAGGTTGTGTCATAGAAGACAATTAGAGACACTCAAGAAGGTGTCAGACCTCAAAGACGGAAAGGTGAAAGAGAGGTTTGACGACAATCTGTTTGGGGTGGTGTATCCAAAGTTGGGGTGGTGCGAAAGTGGCGATCGTTATTACAACGAGTGGGTTAAGAAAAAAAGTGTAGTATAAGTATAAGCCAATGAGTCGGACTGTGAAAACCCCACTGACAAAAAGACAAGTCGAGGTTGGTGGGCGGACGCATAAGAAACTCACTAGAACTGGCGCGACTCGAGGTAGCTACACAAATGCAGCCGTTGTGAACCTACTAACAGATAGAGCGACCAACGTTCACGGCTTTTTTGGAGACCAAGAAACACAACCCACAGTTGAAGACCATAGTGACACGTCGTCGACGCAGCTGTTGGATCGAGCACTGAGAGGGTTCACAAGGTCTTATGGAGTCGAGGTAATTGATGACAGAGACATCAATCAGGTAAATGGTAGTAGAAGTGCTGTCACTAACCTTTTGAGACGCGAGCTGGGTGAGACCAACGGAATGAAAGTGGTGGAGACAGTCAAGGTCACTTTTGAGAAAGTTTTAGAGCGTGATAAGACCACGTACAAAACTGCCTACTTTAACAGCGAAACGTTCGTCGTCATTAACGAGCATGACATCGAGGGTGTCGCCAATCGTGGGTCGGAGCAGATTTTGACGCGGATAGCTGGGTGGTTATCTGAGGGGTCTGGATGGACTATCGACAAAATAGATGCGCACTACGTCAATATCGCTATTTATAGACCTCTGCATGGGAGTAGCTACATTGCGTTGCCAAAGGAGCTGCGCAATAGTATGAAGGGCTTGATAAACGTAAATAATGGGGATGACAACGAGTGCTTTAGATGGTGCCACCTCGCACATAAGTTTCCTGTTGGAAAACACTCTGATAGAACGTCGAAGTACGCTAGGCATGTCGGTGAGCTGAATTATGACGGAATTGACTTCCCAGTCACACTCAAAGACTACAACAAGATCGAAAAGGCAAACGATATTAGCATTAATGTTTTTGGGTATGAAAATTTGCAGCCATTCCCTGTGTACGTTTCTAAGGAGGCGTATCTTGACCATATGGACCTATTGTTGATAACTAATGACGTGGGCGACAAGCATTATGTGTACATTCGCGATTTTAACAAATTCATGTACCGTCAGACAAAGTATATAAGGCGAGAAAGCACTTTTGCAGGTATTGTTTGCAGTGTTTTAGTCGCGAGGACGTGCTTGAACGCCATGTGGAAGTATGTTTGGTCATTAATGGGAAGCAAGCTATTAAAATGCCACAAAAAGGTACGAAAGTAAAATACGAGAATTTTAGTAGACAATTAAATGTACCATTTGTGGTGTACGCAGACTTCGAGGCTATCACACAGAAGGTGCACGCGGCAACACCATCAAGCGAGTGTAGCTACACAAATGCTTACCAGAGACACGTTGACTGCGGTTATGGGTATAAATTAGTTTGTTGCTACGACAATGAGTACAGTAAGCCAGTAAAAGTGTATCGCGGTGAAAACGCAGTCAACAAGTTTATTGGGGAGATGTTAGAAATTGTCGAATATTGTAAAGAGACATCTGAGAGTCACTTTAACAAAGAAATGATACTGACTGATGCCGATAAGAAGAACTTTGACGAGGCTAAAAGTTGTCATATTTGCAGTGTTGAGTACACTGGTGCTGACGTTAGAGTGAGAGACCACTGTCACGTGTCAGGTAAGTACAGAGGGTCTGCGCATCGTCAGTGTAACGTGAACTTTAAGTTGACTGACAAAATTCCTGTGATCTTTCATAACTTGCGCGGTTACGATAGCCATTTCATTATGCAGGAGATTGGCAAGTTTGGTCAAGACATAAATGTGATACCGAACAACATGGAGAAGTACATGGCGTTCATGCTTGGAAAAAACTTGGTGTTTTTGGACAGCTTTCAGTTTATGGGTAGTGGTCTAGACAACTTGGTGAGGAACCTACCAAGGGACGCTTTCAAATACACGTCAGAAGTGTTTCACGACGAGGGGTTGACACTTATGACAAGAAAGGGGGTCTACCCCTATGATTATATGGACTCCTTTGATAAATTCGATGAATGTGAGCTACCCTCCAAAAAGGACTTCTACAGCGTTCTGAATGACGAGCATATTACGGAAGAAATGTACGAGCGCGCCATCGATGTGTGGGACTACTTCGACGTTGAAAGTATGGGTGGGTATCACGACCTGTATTTAAAAAGCGATGTGCTCTTGCTCGCCGACGTTTTTGAGAACTTTAGAAAGACATGCCATCGCGAGTATAAATTAGACCCGTGTCACTATTTCACTTCGCCTGGATTGGCTTGGGATGCTATGTTAAAGATGACTGGAGTGGAACTCGAACTATTGTCTGACATTGACATGTTCCAGTTCGTAGAATTAGGTATGCGTGGTGGTGTGAGCTACATATGCAACAGACATGGTGTGGCGAATAATAAATACATGAAGGGGTACGATAAAACGAAAGAGTCGAAGTTTTTGATGTACCTTGATGCCAACAATTTGTATGGATGGGCAATGAGCCAAAGTCTACCTACGGGCGGTTTTAAATGGTTGACTAAGAAAGAAATAGAAAAGGTTAATCTATGCGACTATCACAACAATAGTAAAAAGGGCTTACTGCTTGAAGTTGACTTGGAGTATCCAGACCATTTGCATGACCTACACAACGATTACCCGATGGCTCCTGAGAAGATGGAAATAACTGTTGACATGTTGTCGGAGTACTGCGCGAAAATCAAAAATAAATTCAACGTGAGTGTTGGCGGCGTGAGGAAGCTGGTGACTAATTTGATGGACAAAAAAAAGTATGTGTGTCACTATGGAAATCTGCAGTTGTACACGAACCTTGGGTTGAAAATCAAAAAGGTTCATAGGGTCCTACAATTTGACCAGTCCAAGTGGTTGGGCAAGTACATTGACTTTAACACAGTCAAAAGAACTGCGGCTAAGAACGCTTTCGAGAAGGACTTTTTCAAGCTGATGAATAACAGTGTATTCGGAAAAACGATGGAAAACTTGAGGAAGCGTGTGGACGTAAGATTAGTGACCACTGCGAAGAAATTTGAAAAACTTGTCTCAAAGCCAACGTTTGTGTCTTGCAAGATATTTAGCGAGAACTTAGTCGCTGTCCACAAAGTTAAAGAAACGCTGACATTAAATAGACCCGCATATGTGGGTATGTGCATACTAGACTTGAGTAAAACGCTGATGTACGACTTTCACTATAATTATATCATGAAAAAGTACTCTAGCGATACCTGCAGATTACACTTCACTGACACTGACAGCCTGTTGTACACAATCAAAACTGACGACGTTTACTCCGACTTTATGATGGAGTGCGAAAAGTTCGACAATAGCGACTATCCTGCAGACAGCCCATTCTTTTTTAGAGAGAATAAGAAAGTTATTGGGAAGATGAAGGACGAGTGCGCTGGAACGCCAATTATCGAGTTCGTTGGGTTGCGCAGTAAGATGTACAGCTATTTGAAAGAGGATGGGGGTGGTGGGAAAACTGCTAAAGGTATTAGAAAGAATATAATTAAAAAAGTGATCAGACACGAAGATTACAAAAGTGTGTTACTTGAGCAGAAACAATTGCGACACACAATGAAGACCATTAGAAGTGTCAAACATCAGCTCGGTAGTTACGAAATTAATAAAGTATCGCTATCCTGCTTCGATGATAAGCGATACCTTTTAGAAAATGGTATTGACTCCTACGCATATGGTCACAAAAACATTGTAGTGAGAGATACCACTGAAAATAGTGAACAAACGGACTAATTCGCAAAACAACCGGCCACCTGTTAGTATGCAAATTAGTCAACGTTGCTAACCAATCAAAAGAGCGCCATTTCGCCCCCCATTTGGGTACTTGTTTGGATAAAATATTTGTCGTGGGCGCTGGTGTGGGTTGACCAATCAAAAGAGCGCCATTTGGATAAACGTCACCACTAGAATCAAAATCTAGTGGTTTTTTTTCGCGCGTGAGTTGAGACAACAGCAGAACGCGTCGGTCGTAGTTTGTTGAACAAAAATGCGAAAATGTTGAAATGACACTTTCTATTTTTTAATATGTGAGAGTGGGCTCGTACCACATTTTTTTTTTTTTAACACGCGAAAATGTTGAAATGACACTTTCTATTTTTTCCTAAATGTAATTTGACATAAATTTGTGAGAATTTTGAAACGACACTCTCTATTTTTTAAATGTGGCTGAAATGGTGTCAAATTTAGCGAGAGTCGCGATTTAGTATAAATTTGGTATTGTTTCGCTAGTCTCGCATGTGTTTGACATCAATTTAGTAGAAAACGTGTGAGGGGTGTCTAGATTGACTAACGATTGCTGTAGTAGTATAGCAGGTAGGGCTGCGAGCTTATTCGATGTTAATCGTAAATATAAATACCGAAACATCGCCAAATTTGTCGAGTCGCGACTTGGCAAAATTTGGTGATGTTTTGGTATTTATACTTACGGTTGACGTCGATTGGGCTCGCAGCCCTACCTGCTATACTACTGATAACGTATGGTGAACTCTTTTCTATAAAACATTAAATATCCATCCAAATTATCATTGTCAAAAATATTTCATTCAATCTATATAATAATAATTTCCCTCTATAAATTATAATAATAATGAGTGGCAGCGGTGGGATTCGAACCCACGCCATCGAAATGACTGGTGCCTGAAACCAGCGCCTTAGACCACTCGGCCACGTTACCAATGCATACAAACCAACAAAAACATCTCTCATCATCACGTCAATGGATAACGTAAGGTGAACTCTTTTCTATAAAACATTAAATATCCATCCAAATTATCATTGTCAAAAATATTTCATTCAATCTATATATAATAATTTCCCTCGATAAATTATAATAATGAGTTGCAGCGGTGGGATTCGAACCCACGCCATCGAAATGACTGCTGCCTGAAACCAGCGCCTTAGACCACTCGGCCACGCTACCAATGCATACAAAATAACAAAAATAGCTCTCACGTCAATGGATAACGTAAGGTGAACTCCTTTCTATAAAGCATTAAATATCCATCCAAATTATCATTGTCAAAAATTTTTTAATTAAGTCTATATATAATAATTTCTCACGATAATAATGCGCGGCAGCGGTGGGATTCGAACCCACTCCATCGAAATGACTGTAGCCTTAAACCAGCTCCTTAGACCACTCGGCCACGCTACCAATTTTCAAAAGTTTATCAAATATAACTCTCGTGACAATGCTATGGTTTAGCGCGAGTTCTTTCCGCGTTTACATTTCATCTCATTTCCTTTTATTCTATCTGTTGAATTAATTAAAATATTTTGATCTTGCAACAAAATAATAACAGTAATGGTGGGATTCGAAACCCACGCCATCGAAATGACTGGTGCCTAAAACCAGCGCCTTAAGACCACTCGGCCACGTTAACAATTTGTAAAAGCTTATCAACTACAGTTATCGTGACATTGATATGCTAATTGCTGCCGTTTCACACTAATCTTGACTTGGGTTGCTGTGTCTCGTGCCCAGACCTCTTCGCGGAACTATGTAAAGTCATCGACCTTAAATTACGATCATGGATGTTTGTCCACAGATTTATGACGTTTTATGACGTAACTCGTACATGTTTGTATAATCGCCGGATGCGTAAACTATCCGAATCAAATGTTCGGAACTCGCCAACAGAAACAAAATAAAATGTCTTCGTCAATCGTCATATAACGTGTTCTGCTTTAGTGATGAACTTCTGGCAGCTGTGCTTTAGCCTGGTTGTGCTTGCGAATTTTAACTTTGACTCTTGTCAAGGTAAGGCAACTAGAATTTAACTCGCTATTAAATTAGATCAATTGTCATTGTTAATATGCTACTCGTCATGGTTATCAATATCACAATTATCAAATTATTTGTTTGTGAATACGATTTACCTTCTATTTTAGGTGTATATTGGTGTGAGTTCATCGTTTCTCACGATATAAGCATGCAGATGCACATCCGTGTCCCTCGTACACAGCCGTGAGATATATTGAACTGCATTTTTATACAAGTTTATCAACTGTTTAATGTCAACTTTTTGTGTTCATATTGAACTGCATTTTTATGCAAAACAAATTCTGATTAACTTAGTTTATCAACTGTTATAATGTCAACTTTTTGTGTTCATATTGAACTGCATTTTATGCAAGAAACAAATTCTGATTAACTTAGTTTATCAACTGTTATAATGTCAACTTTTTGTGTTCATATTGAACTGCATTTTATGCAAGAAACAAATTCTGATTAACTTAGTTTATCAGCTGTTATAATGTCAACGTTTTCGGTTCATATTGAACTGCATTTTTATGCAAACATTGTACAGAGAACTGTTACTGTATACAACTATTTTATCTTCAAGTTCACAACTGCATTTTTATTTGAATGTCTTACCCCAGATGGCAGATAGATGTCTAACGTATCCCAGAGTGCCCCAGAGTTAGTACGTATACCTATGGTCCAGCAAGTCATGCAAGTCATACACGAGTCATGGCGAACGGTGTGCTTTAGACACCTCTATAGAAATTTTGAATTCTGATCCTAATATATTTGATCAGTCAACATTCAACGTAAACGAAGTTTGCCTTGAAATAATAGGCGATTTGACCTACGATGGAAAACTAAAATGGATCAGTGATTATGATTCTTTGAAGAAATTTATCAAAGACTCGCTTAAACTTCGAGGGAAATGGTCGTCCCCGCGGGAGGATGCTCAACGCAGTTTAAAAGTAATAACGCCAAGCTGAGCATAACATGGTATAGCAAGAAACAAAAAAACATTGCTATTTCAGGGTAATGACGGAATCTATGTAAAAGAAAAGAAAAGCTGATCGACCTTTGCCAATCGTCGGGTCAGTCCAGATGAGACAAATTAGCCATCTGATGAGAAATCTAACTCATCGAACAATGAGTTGAGCGGACAGGAAGATTTATATTTCAAGACGACGGAGAAGGAAGATGAATTCAAGAAAACCGGGAAAGAAGATGATTTTAACACGGACATGAGGCTTACTGAAAATATAACGAAGACTCCTTGGTGAGAAGCTCTTCGTCATTACCAAGGGTTGCTGCTTCTAGTAGGACCCTTGCTACAGAAATTGAAGGAGTCAAACTAGACCTTGTAATTCTTCAGAAACGGCTTGAATGTAAAGAAAATTCAGAAGTTATTCATTCTTCTCTTGAGAATGATGAAACAACTTCTGGCTGATAAATTAATTGAAGAAAATATTCATCTTCTTGTCAGTGAGAGACTAAACAAAATAATTTGTTCCCTCGAGGATAAAGTTACAAGATTAGAGGAAGAAAAAGAGTATCTTTTGTCCTTAAAAGAAGAAGTTAATCAACAAGAAGAAACCGTATGCTCCCTTGAGAATCGATCAACGTCAGCAGAAAACGAAAGGGTCTCACTCAGGCTTAATTGCATTGTGCATACTTATGCAAAACGAGAAACAAACGTCAGCAGAACATTGTTCAACGTCAATGCATTATTCGATAGACTTGCAAAACAACAACACATAGATAAAGAAAAAAGCCAGCGAGGAAACAGGAAAGATCGAAATCATAGCGAGGATACAAGAAAGATCGAAATCCCATATAGAAATCGTTTCAATGTTTTGGAAGTGGAATAATTATGTCTCCGATGCTGATAGCGAGATACTGATAACTTCAGAGAATCGTTGTACAGAATCTTAAGCACAGCTGAATGGCTCTCTTACAGCTCAGATAAACGACTATAGAGACTGCCAGAAGCAACGCTATCAACAATTAACTACGGATCAAACTACACTCCGCTCCAAAACATCACAAGACTCCAAATTAAAACAACAAAAAAAACCTCAAACATTTCAAGACTCACCTAAAGTAAGAGAGAACGTCTTGCTGATTGGTGACTCCATGGTAAAGCATACAAATCCTTGAAAATTGTCCTATGCTATGAAAGAAGAAGTAAGAAAATATTGTCTTCGGGGAGGAAAGATAGAGGATGTACAAAATAAAGTAAAAGATCTGCTTGTAGAAAAAAGTTTGAATAATGAAACGCACCTAATTATCCACGCTGGTACAAACAACCTCTCAAGTTAATCAGAAAATTCAGTTACTCGTAAAATGAAATTTGTTATGGATGAACTGAAACCTCGAGTTAAATCGTTGACGATATCGGGTGTTATAATTAGAGGAGATATGGAGAAAGAAAAAATCACTCGTTTCAACACGCTAACAAGAAATTTGTGCTTTAAGAAGGGTGTAGCTTACAATAATAATGTAACTCAGTACCATCTCAATAGAAATAAACTACATCTAAACGAGCAAGGCAACAAGATATTAGGAGGAAATATTTGTGGCTTCCTAAGAAATGAAAGGCTTCCAAAGTCAGCAGATGTGGGTTTTCAGATACATTACGGAAATCACCGACCAAATTACCAGAGACAACAGGACACGGCATGGAACAACCATCTCAATTTTGTAAGGTCAGTGATGTGTCACTAACTGTAAATTTACTGAATGAATCTTTTAACGAATCCTTGAATTATTCTACTTTAAATGATATAGACATAATGGATGGCCATTCAGGGGAAGGTTCCCAAAACCAATCTTTTGCTCATCCAATGGCTCCTATATTACAATGCCCTATTCTAAACAACGAGATTAATGCCAATCTAGATCTCGGTATTCCAAAAATCAGAGGTTTTAAGTTGGCAGCACTAAATATAACTAGTCTACCAAAATACATTGATCAACTTAGGGCCTATATGCTCAATGAACCAGTTGATATTCTTGCCATAAGTGAAACTCGATTAGACAGTGATATAAGCAATGATGATGTTAGAATATACCTGGGTATATGTACTTGAAAGGAATGACAAATAGAACACTAGGTGGGGGAGTGGCTCTTTACATTAGAAACGTTATCGAGTATGAACTTGATAATACTGCATCATATGTAAATAATTTTAAATTGGAATGGCTCTGTATAAAAGTTAAAAAGCCTGGTAATATTAAACCATTTTTAGTAGCAACATGGTACAGGCCACCCAGTTCACCAATTAGCGTGATGGATTCATTTGAAAATCTTTTGGAGAAACTTGAATCGTAACAAATTGAAATTAACATTATAGGTGATATTAATTGTAATGTAGGAGCCAGTCCTCCTGATCATCATGCATTGCGATTGCTCTCGATATGCAATACACTTCAATAGCAACAACTTATAAAAGAACCAACAAGAATAACTAAAGAAACATCAAGTACAATAGATCTTTTCCTTACAAATGATGTTTCAAAATTTTCCCATTGCGGAGTTATAGAGATAGGAATTAGTGATCATAATTTAATATTTCCTGTGAGAAAATTGCTTTCCTTTAAGCATAATCAGAAAGAAATTCAGTCTAGGCAGTTTAAACATTTTGATTGTAAAATTTTTAAACAAGATCTCGAATTGATCTCATGGGAAAGTATTGAGCACCATTGTAATGATCCAAATTCTGCATGGCGTATTTGGAAAGAAATCTTTCTCTCTGTGTGTTACGTGCTCGACCAGCTCCCTGGTTAACGCCAGAGTTAAAAAATCAAATGTTTCAATGGGATCGAGAACAGCATGTATATAGTTAATACCTCAGAGAGTTGGAAAGATTATAAACATTTTAAATACAAAGTTAACCATGGTGTTAAGACTGCCAAAATTGAATATTACAATGCATATTTTAAAGATAATTTAAGTAATGTTAAGCAGACATGGAAGGGTGTTAATACTCTGTTGGGTAATGGCAATAATACAGTAAATATTAAAAATATTATTTTTGATAATAAGAATCATACTTCTCCTGTAGAGATCAGTAGTGCATTAAATTCTCATTTTACGCAAATCAGACTTAAATTAGCCTCCGAACTTTCCTCATCAACAAGGCAGTTCTCAGATTACATAACTCCAACAAATCATACATTTAGTATTAAGGAAACATCTATCATGGAAGTCGATAAACTTCTAAAGGCCCTACCAATTAATAAAGCATGTGGCCTAGATGGAATTTCTGCTAGGTTGTTAAAGAAGGCTGGCTCGATAATAGTCCCATCTCTTACTTTTATATTTAACCTCTCTCATTTCAAACTGGCATTTTCCAAAAGGATTGGAAAATTGCCAAAGTTATACCAATTTATAAGGCTGATGAGAAATGCATTCCTGATAACTATCGACCTATTTCTATTTTGCCAGCCATCACTAAGATTATCGATAGGATAATTTTTAATCAATTATATAACTATCTGACGGAACACAGTCTGCTTACAGATTCGCAATCTGGATTCAGGCCACTGCATTCCACGACGACGGCCTTGCTAGACGCCACAAACGAATGGTTTAATAATATGGATAAACGCCTTCTAAATGGAGTTGTTTTCTTAGATCTCAAAAAAGCATTTGACACCATGGACCATGATATTTTACTTGTAAAACTGAATGTCAATGAAATTAGCCTAAAATGGTTTGATTCCTACCTATATGATAGAAAACAAAAAGCAGTCGTGAAGAGGCACAACACGCACACAGCTCGCAACCATGATGCAAGCTCATATTCAGATAGTGAAATTGAAGCAATCGTTACTGAACTTATCCCCATTGAGCAGGCAGACCTGAACCCTAAGGCTGCTCCCTTTCTTCCTGGCCTGGTAGATGGGCCATATCTGGTAAGGATCTTCCCCCAGTTTTGGCTGAAGTTCCTGACTACCCAGAAGCCATATTAGCGAAGAATGCCGATACCCACCTCCCACCTGGACCCTATAGCTCAGCTGGACACGAGACCACCCGGTCCGGCCGAATCACGCGTCCACCTGGCCGTTTTATCTGCAACACAGCCTGGGCACAGAAAGCTGCCATGTCAGTATTGCCGCTAGCTGCACAGGACAATCAGTTGGTAATACAAAATGTATTTTGTGCATGGCTAGGCGATTAGTCGAACTTCGCGACGAAGTTCCCTCTGAGGGGGAAATGTGTAGTAGGACAAAAGACAAACTAGAAAATTACACCAAGTATATGTATAGAACAGTGTGTAAGAACTGTGGGCGCGGAAATACGTAGTTACGAGCCGTTCTTGACATGGCTCGTGCCCAGACCTCTTTACCGAGCTATGTATAGTCAACGAGATCTCGATCTGTAAATTTTTGGATGTCGGTCGGTCGGATAGATGGATGTTCAGTTTTATGACGTTTTGTGACATAAGTTCAAGATAAAATTACATCCATACTCCAGACGTTATTCGTATTCACGGAAGTTGTACGGAATTAATGTTCGGAACTTGTCAACGCCTGACCAATGAGGTGAGTGAGCTGTGCGAAGTTTTCGAACGATTTGCTGTCGCGAATTTCAATTCATTTCAGTGACGAGATATTCTGTTGTCGAGGTAAGACGTCTAAAGATAGTTTTCTTTACTTTTGTCCTTTAAAAAGGCTCGATTAAAACGGCAATATGGCTGAGTGAGGTAGAAATTTACAAGATGTCATCTGCAATTTATTTACTATCATCAATTATCAAATTGTTTTGTTTGTGAATACGGTTTACTTTCTATTTAGGTGTATATTGGTGCATGTGAGTTCATTGTTTCTTACAAGAGCCATGATTGTGTTCACGCTGATCAGCATCTGGGAAGCAACATCCATCTTAAATATAGTAATATACCACATCAGAAGAAGACATGGTCTTCTTTATTCATGAATATAGCAAATCATTCAATATCATATATGTAGATAACAAGATAACAGATATTGAGCATGCAGAAGAATGCACATCCGTGTCCCGTACTTCAGAAACAAATTCTGATTAACTTAATTTGTCAACTGCATTACCTGTACATGTACGTCAACTGTTTTGTGTTCATATATTGAACTGCATTTTTATGCAAGCCTTGTACAGAGAACTATGTTATACAACTATTTTATCTTTATATTCAACTGTATTTTTATGGACCTGTTCAAGTTACATCTGTTTAATATTATACATGTTCATGATTGAAGTACTAGATTGTGAATAAATGTTGAGAACAGTTACACATGCAAGGGTTGTCAACAACAAGGTTGGGGGCAGATTTGAGGCATCTGTAAATGTGCCAGGCCCCGTAATGAATGTCTTACCAGAGATAGATGTCTAACATACCCCAGAGTACCTTTGGTCAAGCAAGCTCAGTGTGAGCTCTATATATATGTAGAGTTCGCTGCTCTGGAGTCTGGTCTTATCTAAACCATATCCGCATGGGTACAAGGCTATATTACCTTCGCTAACCACTTTGACTTCAATAAGCCCACCACTTATTTTTGCAATTTTGCACAATATCATGATTGCCTTAGTTACGTTATATACGTAGTTACGTTCATTACGTTCATACGTAGTTACGTCATTCCCTCTGTAAAGCCAATTTGCGAAAGTTTGGGAATAAAGTTCGCGTGTACATGTTAAGCTTTGCTGTCGAAGTCTCTCATCTTCGTACTGCTACACTCACATGCTGTGGAAGTTGCACATAAGCAGGGGGTTCTACAAGGCTTCATTGATAAAGTTAAAGAAAAAGCCATCGGTGAACCAAATTTGTACAGCATATCAACAGCAAATGTTAACACCAGATCTGCTGGTCAAAAGGGGGGAAGAGAGAGAAGGAAGAGAGGTAACACCCCTCGATCCAGTACTACATTAACATTACCAGTCTCAACACGCTTCCCTGCTGTTAGTGAAGTTGCAACATCAAGTCATAATGTCCCTCAAGTGATTACAAATGCTGCTGGAAAACAACCTTGGCATAACAGTAATTTATTTGTTATTATGACAATTACCAATAGAGTGAAGAAATGTGCTGGCTGCCCATTTGAATATAGCAATCCCCTTGGTCCTGTTTTTACTGGTTTGGTGATTCAGCATAAGGAAAAAGATCTGTTTCATGATAAAGAAGGAAATACGAGGATAAGCAATGAAAGCAACCACTATTATCACTGTGAACCAATCTGTGTGATTTCAAGGCACCCTTACTTTCAACCAAAGTTACTTGTTCTTAATGGAAACACACAGCAAAACATTTATCAAAGTAGGCATTTGTTTCAGAAATTTGGAGTTACTTTGCCTGTATTTGGACATGGCGAATAAACATATTGTACTATTCATTTCAGACATGACTTATTCTTTGACATGACTTTAATAAGAACCATACATTTGTTGAGTTCTACCTGTAGTTAACATTTTGTTCAGTTCTAGTTCTCCATTTTAACTTTAAAGTACAACAAAAAATAAGTATGTGACTTAAAGTATGCCGACTTTGTGAAGCATTTTCGTACCCTACTGAATTTCTATGTAGCAATATCATTAAATAAGTATTTTTTTCAATGTCCTTTTATTAATAAAGGTTAAGGGTGTTCGGACGTATTCCGTTGCTACACAACCGGTTGCTAAGGTCAGGCATTAAGCGCCCAATATATTTCATGAGTGGACAATAAATTCAAGGTATAACCAAGATATTTTATGTCTAGGATATGTAGGCAAACTTCTTTCGTCTGGTGACGTAATTCGATGACGTCATCGACAAACATAAAAACTCTATATTTTCGTCATTTTTGACATATAGTACATTTCTCAGTGTTGTGTCAATTTTACAACTTCAAATGAAAACCAAAAAATATGCTTTGACTTTGGAATAATCATGAGATGTTCGTCTTGCAAATATACATGTGAACTGGAGTACGTGTCAGCTTTCATATTTATTTACAAAAAGGTATAGCGTAAGACATGTTAAACAGCCTTGAAAAAGTTCACTAAAGAGATTCGGTATCGATTTTGTTGTTATATTTAAGTCATTTAACTTGAAGGTATACCGTAGGTTTTGTGTTTCAAACACTTTAATATAACATTTTGTTTTGTTTTCTTTCATCGAAATTAATAGTCGGAATGCTGATCTCTTGGCTTTTTAGGCAAAAGTGAAAGAATTTTTGTTTACAGGACAGTTTTGGACCACTGTCACAAAAAGAATAGCAGAAAGTTACTAACCTAAATCTTTGTTTTTCTTCTTAAATTCTTTTTGTATATATTGTAGTTGTGGGACTTCAATGATATCAATGAAAATAGAGAATAAAGCGCCGCTAAAGAACTGGGGAAACTGGCTGTAGCTACGTAGCAGTGTAAAGAAGAATACGGGAGACTTTGTATTCAAATTGTCACTTCAATAAACGTTTTTAAAAATTCATGGATGTGTTTGCGTAATATCTTCGACTTCAATAATAGTGATATTAATATTTTTTGTGATTTTATAACAAAATTAATAGGCGAGAAAACCGGGGGGTGCACAAAAGAAACGATAATTTATCCGATAGATATCATCTTGTAACATATTGTTTCAACAACTTGTTCACAAATGTTAATTTATCATGCTGGAACAATGCTGTTATATCATGCATGTAACATCGTGTTGGAACAACTTGTTCACGTCTGTTGGTTCATCATTCATGAACATGCGTGTTGGAACATACGTGAACAAGTTGTTGACAACTTGTTCACAGGGTGCAGCACAACATTGTTCACGTCTGTCGAGAACAACTTGTTCACGTCTGTTAACAACTTGCAACAACTTGTGCGTTTTTACGCGTGTATTTAATTGTGGATTGCCTCCTTTTTATTTGTCGAACCCCGCTATTCCCTGCATTGGTGCCGTGACCAAGGAACTACCACGCTTACAAGCTTCACGAAGAGGGCACAAAGCACACCTCACCAAACTGTTGAAAAAGGCGAACGATATACTACAATCGGAGACACAAACAGATGAAATGGCGCTGACTACGCTCAAAATTTCACTCGAACAACTCGAAAGAAAAAGGGATTTGTTAAAAGGTTTGGACGAGAAAATAGCAGCTAAACTTTTAGAACCCGAAGACCTAGAAGATGAGATTTTCGAATACGAGGAACTATGCTGTGAACTCGAAGAAAAACTAAGCCACATTCGTAGATACATTGAATTATCTGTATTACCTGCACCACAATCCATGCACGCAGTTCACGCAAGCAAGTCAACCGTCCACACCCAGTTCACTAGCTCTAAACCAAAACCCAACATCAAATCCTCCATCCGTACCAGTTAATTCACTTGTTGGGACAAATGATTCCACATTGGCACATCAAAATCCCACCAATAATACGACCAATGCAGATCCACCCGCAACCACCAATAGTAACTGGTAGCAATTCAATTAAGTCAAAATATGTGTCGCCTTCCCAAAGTTACCCTTCCAGTGTTTTCTGGTAATCCACTCAACTGGCAGTCCTTTTGGGACTCCTTCGACGCAGCCGTCCATGGCAATCCATCTTTAAACGGGATCCAACAATTCAACTATTTGAAAGGCCAACTCAAGGGGGATGCTCTACAAGCAATAGCTGGTTTTCCTCTCATTAACAGCAATTACGAACAAGCTGTTACCCTTCTTAAGGATATATTTTGCCAACCTCACAAGATTGTTAACGCCCATATGCAGGCACTCCTGGATATGCCCACTCCAAACGAGACACCCTGGAAACCCATATTCGGGGTCTTGTATCACTTGGAAAGATTCAAGAATCCTATGGTGATCTCTTAATACCCATAATTTAGGAAAACTACCAAACGAATTCAGAAAGAACTTGGTACGAGAACATGGGACATTAGACTGGACAATTGATCAGCTTCGAAATGCTATCCAGAAGGAACTGAGGATCCTAGAAGCAGGCCAGTCTGTCAATTTACAAGCAAGAGAAAACCAGGAGACAAGATCAACCATTACCTCAGCCTTTCACACTGGTACAGAAGGTAAACAACCAGCGCCACCACCTCGTAACAAACGCCCCACCCGTTTCTGTGTCTACTGCAAACAAGGCCATTCGTCTAATACCTTTTTAATGTTATCACAGATCATCAAAAACGGTTCGTAATCATCAAGAAAAGTGATCTTTGTTTCAACTGCCTTGGACATCATAAGGCTTCCCAATGGGCCGTTCCCGCAACCGTTGCAAAAAATGTAACCGTAAACACCACACTAGTCTTTGCACCGACAATCCATCGCTTAAGGATCCAGTGACAGGAAGTGAGGAGATGATCCAAAAACCAGAATCATCCGTCCATGCAACGCTAACGCCTACCCAATCCAATTCTGCAGCTTCATGCTACATTCAACACAAGCAACGAACATCCCTATACTCAAGAGCCATAGCCACTGTCAGTGCAACGAACAGTCGTGCAGATGCCGATATACTCTTTGATGAGGGTGCTCAACGCTCCTTTATTACACAGTCCCTTGCTAGGAAACTTGGTTTACATCATTTGGAGCTAATGTCTATGACTGTAGCTGTCATCAGTCAGAGCTGGCCCACCACTCCTCAACGACATGACTGCTATTCTACTTCGCTTTCGTTCCTACCGGCTACCCCTATGGCATGGCTACAGATATAGAAAAGGCTTTCCTCCATCTCCATCTTCATGAATGCGACCGAGATTTTACCCGATTCCTTTGGCTGTCAAATTCGAGCGACCCATGCAGATAGCCCTTTCGACACCTACCGCTTCAAAGCCGTTCCATTTGGTGCTACAAGTTCTCCGTTCATGCTGAATGCCACTCTTCAGTACCACCTGAGCAAATATACATCCTATGTTGCATATAACATGAAAGAGAACATGTATGTTGACAACATCCTCTCTGGCGCTGATACAGAATCGACAGCTCTCAAGTACTACGACGAAGCCAGATCGATTATGAATGAAGCCAAATTCAACCTGCGTTCTTGGGCCTCCAATAGTGCTGCCCTACAACAAAAAGCATCGGAAGAACAAACTGCTGATTCCAGCACCGAAATCAACGTGCTCGGCCTACAGTGGAAAATCTCGACGGACACTCTTGCCTTTATAACTACTAAGAAACCGATATCCGCTCCCCATCCTTTGATCACTAAACGCGAAGTCCTGCAACAATCTTCAAGCATCTTCGATCCACTAGGGATGATAACACCCGTCACCATCAGAGCCAAGATGTTCATGCAAGTGTAACAACTGTGGCAAAAATCCATCGATTGGGACGAACCACTCGACGAACAGCTTCGACAAGATTGGCTGAAGATTGCTACTGACTTGCAGACCACACTACGCACCGTAGTCCCAAGACGCTATCATTGTACGCCTTCACACTGTGCATCACAACTCCATGTTTTCGTCGATGCAAGTATACCAAGGCATGCGGCGAAGTGGCATACATCAAGCAAGCAGATCAGACCTCACATGTCATGCCGAAAACACGTGTCGCCCCTCTCAATAAATTAACTCTACCCCAACTGGAGCTAATGGCAGCACTAGTAGGTGCCAGATTAGCTTCGTAATCTCTGGTCAGACATTAAATCGTCTTACACTGGCTTCACAGCAACAAACAACTTGTTTTGGTAACAAAAGCTCTGTTTCCTTCCAACGCCTGGCAATACTGCCCCACGACCGAGAACCCAGCTGACGTATTAACACGCGGTGCCACGCCTCGCAGATGCAATTGTCAACTCTGTGGCGCAATGGCCCATCATGGCTTACAGTACGCTACCTAGCGACCATTGGCCTACTTTGTCGCCAACTGCAGCTCTACTAACCCAATTTCATCAGCTAACTGAAGAAGTAGAGACACCGACAAACACCACTACGCCGACCCCAAACGTTACTAGTGACACTGTATACATCACATATCGTTGACATATCAAGATATAGCAGTCTGGTTAAAGCAATCCACGTCACAGCCTATATCCTGAGATTTGTTGCACACCTGACAAAACAAGCACCCAAGCCAACGGGACCACTCACCGTTCAAGAGATCGTCACGGCTGAAAATCGTTGGATACTGAGCTGCCAACAAACAGCCTACCATGCAGAACTGGCTAATCTTATACCACAAAAAGCAATTTCCGTCTACCTTTGGTGAAACAACTTAGATTGTTTCTCGACGAAAAATTAAGGCTTCCTAGGCTGCGGTGGCCGGATTCACAATGCTCCTAGCAATGAATCCGCAAAATTTCCAATCCTTCTACCAGCGAACCACCCATTTACCACGCTCGTTGTTCACTCCGCCCACATCAATCAACTTCATTCTGGCGTGAATTCGACGTTAACGGCCATTCGTCAGAAATTTTGGATACTGCGCAAATGTGTTACCTGTCCAAAACATGGCGGAAAACCGTACACCATTCCAGATCCTGCACCCTTAGCGAAGTTGCGTCTACAAGAAACTACATCGTTTACAGTCACCGGAGTAGACTTTGCACTTTACGTGCAAACAACTACAAAGGAGAACAAAGTTTACATCTGCCTATTTACGTGCGCAGCTACCCGAGCAGTACATTTGGAAATAGTTCAAGATCTCAGCGAAGATACCTTTCTTCAAACCTTCCGCAGATTCGCCAGCAGAAAGTCGCTACCAAGGAAAGTAGTCTCAGACAACGCCTCCACTTATTTGTCGGCCGCGGAGGAACTGAAACGTCTCTTCCAGTCCCCATCATTGAAAGAGACATTTGGTCAACGTGGAATAGAATGGCAATTCATCCCAAAAAGAGCACCGTGGTACGGCGGAATTTGGGAGAGACTTATCGGTCTTACAAAGCGAGCATTATAAGGACGTGCTCGCGTTAGCCTTTCGAGTCTCCAGACAATCATCCTCGAAATTGAAGCCATGTTGAATGATCGACCCCTCACCTACCTATCTTCCGACATCCGAGACGAGGAACTCCTCACACCTTCCCATCTACTTTATCGACGATGCATCACCTCCCTTCCTTACTCACATGTAGATGACGACGAGATTAGCGATCCTGACTTCGGATCCCCCTCACAATTGAAAGGGCGTGCCAAAACTCAAACACTATTACTCCAACATTTTTGGTCTCGATGAAGGGAGGGATACCTGACATCTCTCAGAGAATTTCATAAAACGACACGCGACAACAGTCAAACAATACGTAGCGCTGAGTTAGTCTTGGTCCACGACGATCGTCCAAGAATGAACTGGAAACTCGCCGTAATAGAAGACCTCATCGTAGGTGGTGACGGATTCACTCGTGCTGCTAATATACGTACTAGCACTGGTCGCACTAATAGACCGATCGCTAAGCTATATCCTCTTGAAATTACTTACAGCCGATACCTCATCCGGATCTACTGCAGCCATCGAACCTCAAGAAGCAACTCCAGATCAGCCTAGAACAGTTGAAATTGAACAACGACCCAAGAGAGCAGCTGCTAGAAGAGCAACTACATAGCAGTCTAAGTGCAGGCAAGAGTTCTAGCCGCGTCCCCGGAGGATGTTGAGAACTTATGTAATGACATATAAATCCGCATCACCGGTATCCCTTTTTACGTGGGCTCAGAAAAGAGCATGGTTTTTTTTGTGAATAAATTTCCTACATACAGCCTGAATATAATGCACCTGTAATTCAGTCTGTGAAAACTCGCACGATAGCTTGTCGACCCCCCGCTGAGCTACTCAGCTGAGTAGTAGATTTTGATTGTTCAAATCACAACTCTTGACTTATTCCAGTTACAATTGGTTCTCTGGGAATTCTTGTGAGATCAAATAATCCAATCAAATAAACAATTATGAATCAGTATTAAACCACTCAAAATCTGAGAAGCTCAACGGGGGTCGACAAGCTATCGTGCGAGTTTTCACAGACTGAATTACAGGTGTATATTCAGGATGTACACAGGCTACATGCACTCGGACACCCCTAGCGTGTTCTCGCGCCTTCGGCGCTCGCCCCCGCAATTTTCCCTTTCGTAAACGGTCGTTACTATCCCAGCTCTCATAGAATGTTGGGTGGTCCCAAGGTTCCCGCACACTTTATTTCGGGGCTCCTCGTGTTCTTTCATAATATTGCTATCTAAAAAGCGAACAAGCATCTATATGGCGAGTTCTTTGAAAAAAACAAATTTAAACAAACCCGAAACAACCAAGAGGCAGATTTGGAGCAAGTCTATGAAATGGTCATATGCAAGTTGTCTACCGTTTCGAGCGGCCCTTCGTCAGAGAGTGAAACGTAAAGTGAAATAATAACTGAGTGATTAAATAATCACTCAGTTATTATTTCACTTTACGTTTCACTCTCTGACGAAGGGCCGCTCGAAACGTTAGACAACTTACACACCTTTTTACACCATTTGGGGCACCGTAATAAACCATCAACACAACATTTCACTCAGCGAAACCTTGTACATATTCAGCAATCTAATTCTGGTATTCAAGTGAGGGCGCGGGAATACACTTTCATCGCTTCCTAGTATTTGGCTGTTGAACTCCCGATCGCTTTTGCCCAAGATTGATGAGCTCTCTTTCTTTCGCAGCGCCACACCGACATCGCTGTAATTACTGAATCGTGGCTGAAACCCGATATTCATAGCGATCTCCTATCTATTGTGGGTTACAATATTCATCGCAAGGATAGGTGCGAAGCCCGTGGCGGAGGTGTGTGTGTGTTTACATCTAATACGATCCATGTAAGCGCCGTGTGGACCTCGAATCCAAATAATGAGCCTGCTCGCAGGCTATGAGTTTGAATGCTTATGGCTCTTGCTCCGTCCCCATCGCTTGCCAAGACCTTTGTCTAGTATCGCCCTGTGTGCTGTCTACAATGCTCCAGGTAAACCTGCCCAAGAACAGAAAGATTTGTGTGATTATATTGTAAGAGCTTCGGATTCTATTCGCATTCGATATCCTGATTGCGGGCTAGTTATCCTGGGCGACTTCAACAAACTGGATATCTCTAATATTACCGCTGACCTCGACCTAAAACAGGTTGTTGATAGCCCACTAGAGGTACCAACATCTTAGACCTCATAATTTGTAATAATTACAATAACCAGAAGCCTGTACGTAATACTTTCTCCTTTAGGTATTTCAGATCACAATATTGTACACTGGTCTCCTAAAGCTCGGCATGCGAACTCAAATACTAAGAGTTTTTCTAGGCGTTATTAATTCGCGCACTTTTTCGCGGTCGGGGCTTGATGCTTTTGGTCGTTGGATTTGCGGCCTTAACTGGTTTGCTGACCTGGATCAACCCACTGTCAACGAGTTGACCAACTCATTGTCATCTACACTTACATCTGCTATTGACTCATTCTTTCCTTTAAAGTCTGTCAGGCTACACATCTCTGATAAGCCGTGGATCGATCTCCCCCTACATCAAGTCTCTGATAAGAGCACGTCAGAGAGCCTTCAACAGTGCTGACCACGTCCTCTGGAAGCATTACAGGAATAAGGTTAAGGTTGAAATTGCCAATTGCAAGAAATCCTTCCACAACGACAAGGTGAAACACCTCAAGAACGAAGATTGCAGGAAGTGGTAGTGAACAGATTATCAGAGTTTACAATTGAGAAGGACGGGTCTGTCTTGACCGACTTTGAACTTGCTGAACACCTGAACAAGTTCTTCCTATCTGTTAATGCAGATATCCCTCCTTTGGATATTAGCAATTTACCATCATTCCTACCAGCGCGCGAACTACCTCCTGTAATCTCACAATTGGAAGTCTACAGGAAACTCGCCAAACTCAACCCGTGTAAGGCAAGTGGACCAGACAAGATTCCAGCGCGCATTCTCAAAGAATTTGCCTTTGACCTCTCTGAACCCGTCGCACGTGTTTTCAATGTTTCTCTGTCCGAAGGTGTCACCCCAACTTCGTGGAAAAGATCTGAGATAACACCTATCACGAAAGTTCAGCCGGTATTAGAAGAGGGTGACCTCAGACCAATATCCTTGACAGCCTGTCTTTCTAAGGTGTTAGAAGACTTTGTAGTAAATTGGGTTATTTCAGATATTAGTCACAAAATCGATCCACAACAGTTTGGCTGCCTTAAAGGCAGTTCTACCACATATTGTCTTCTTGACATGATTCACAATTGGCTAAAACATCTTGACAACCCTGGGAAATATCTTCGTGTCAGCTTCCTAGACTTCAGTAAAGCGTTCGACCGGATTGACCATAACATCGTCATCACGAAGCTCATCAATATCGGTGTGCGCAGGTGTCTGATCCCTTGGATCTGTTGCTTCCTGTCCGGTAGAATGCAGTCTGTTAGGATTGGTCAGTTCACCTCTAACTGGACCACTGTCACTGCTGGTGTCCCGCAAGGTACCAAACTTAGGCCTGTCCTATTTTTGATTATGGTTAACGACCTATGTCAGTACTTGGATGTACGTTGACGACCTGACAATTTCTCAGTCTATTCACCGAAACTCTCCTCCATCCACACAAGACGACCTCGACACAATCTCTTGCTAGTCCGCTGCTAACAATATGAAACTAAACCCCAAGAAGTGTAAGGACTTTACCGTATCCTTCATTCGTGACGTCCCTCAGGAGCTGTCCACCTCTCTGTATATCAACACCCAGCCTCTGGAGAGGGTCACCTGCTATAAATTAGTGCTGGGGGTGATCTTACAGGAAGACCTAAAGTGGAACGCTCACATTGACTCGATCACCCTCAAAGCTGCCAAGAGGCTTCATATCTTGCGCGTGTTATGTAACTCCGGCGTTCCAGCACAAGACCTCATAACTTTATACACTTCACTTATTAGATCTATTCTTGAATATTGTTGCGCGGTCAGGAGTACCTCCATTCCCCTCTACCTCTCAGACAAGCTAGAAAAGATACAGCGTCGTGCATTACGTATTATCTATCCGTATCTGTCTTACTCCGTTGCTCTTAAAACTTCTGCTCTTCCTCGCCTGTCTGATCGCCGTGACGTTCTTTGCGTGAAAATTCTGAACAAAATTTCTGTACCATCCTCGGCCGCGTCACACGGCAGAGCTTTGCGATACACCAGTCATTATAGCCTCTTTAGATGCAGAACCGACAGGTTCAAGAAGAGTTTCTTCCCGGCCATCAATGTGTTCATCGAACTGTAAATAATTACTGATTGACTTAATATTTTTTTAACATAGCTTTTATAAATAGTTTTCCCTTTATATTATAGCTGAATTAGTTATTGTAATTTATCTATTTAATGTTGAAATACCAGTTCCTTGAAACTTGTAAAAATACTGCAATTCACGCTTAGTGCGAAAGTATTTTAAATAAACCATCTATTATTATATTATAGACTTGCTCCAAATCTGCCTCTTGGTTGTTTCGGGTTTGTTTAAACCTGACGAAGAGCCTTCGCTCTAAACGTTAGACATCTTACACGCTATTTCGGCAGTACACCAACCTTTTTATACATTTTGATTTGTATTTCTACACTGCCTTTACGTTCTATCACCTATGACTAGTAAGTGACTTTACGAATAACTACTGTTCTATGGCAAATGCAGAACTACATTTATGGTTATATATTACGGTGGTCCATATATGCATTCAATGCGCATATAATAGTTTCAGTCGACAAATATATTTTGACTGACCTCGCAGCATAGGTTGTTGCGATTGATATTTCGAAATCCCCAATAACGTCGTTTGCCTTTTGGAAAGTATCTATACGTCTATACGTTGTGACTATCGATGACAAAATCGAATTTACTGGTCCAAGATTGAGAGTTTGCCATGTATAATTTTTTCTGCATGAACGCTCTTCTCTTCTATACCAAATACTAAATATTTACACATTTTGAATTTCATGACGAACATGTCACTCTCTCCTCCGCAGAGGTTCTTGGGAGATATTTCGGAGGTACTCCATCACCAATATAAACATCACCGGATAACATTAAGGGAATCGAGGTGGGAGGGTTAGGGGCGGACCATTTGATTTTTGAGGGGGAGGTTGGAAGATTCAGTCCATGCAAGCATTTTTTTTCTACCCAAGCGAACAAGCCAGATATTTTTTTCGCGTAAAAGTGCAGCGCAAGATATTTTTTTCGCAATATATTCCGCTGCAGGATATTTTTTACCACTCATGACACTCTCCTCCGCAGAGGCTTCTTGCGCTTTTTTTAGAGTTCGGGTAATACTATTGGGCTATTATTGGGCACTCATGATATTAACGGCTTACAGTAACTTAATAAAGCTTTCATACGCTTCAAGAGCTGTGTACCTAAAAAGTCCTAAGTTCTGATGTCAGAGAAACTATTAAAGGCCATATAAGGAACTATGACAACAATGGTGTATAAAAACTGATGTTTTAATATTCAAAAAATATTAATATAAATATTACTTGTGTATAGAGACCTTTAGAAGTTAACCTATAGCTATTTTTATAGGAAATGAAAGCCTGTCACTATAAAGCTGAACCCAAGGGTGAGTAAAATGAAATAGAAGTGAATTTTGTGTGAATGAAGTTTCATCACATCTAAAAATCCACTTCTATTCTATTTTATGCACCTGTGCCTATGGGTTTAGCATAGTGCTATCTGCTGTAAAGGAATTCTAACAATAAGTAAATTTCTGCTTGATTGAAGTTGGCATTCTGCTGACCTATAGACTGATGAATAGGATAAATTATACCAAATATAAAATCACTGTGATGTTGTCCACTGTTCACCCATGTGTTCTTTTAAGTCAGCAAATGTGCCTTCTCAAAAATGCAAAATCAAGCCTGTGGACTTGACCTGTGGACACCATACCGAAGAGCATCAGTAGCTTGTAGGAATTTTTTTTTTGAGCACTCTTTGCATGATATTTTTTTTCCTCGATTGTACGCTGCATGATTTTTTTTCCTTTCTTCTAGGCTTGCAGGAATTTTTTTTTCTAAATCTTCCAACCCCCCCCCTCAAAAATCAAATGGTCCGCCCCTTAGGAAGACACTTAAGGCGGGGGGTTAGGGTTAGAAAACTCATTAGGTGGCGGGTTAGGGTTAGGATCTAAGTTGTTTTGGGGTTAGCGGTTATTTCATGACGATTATATACCTCGATTCATTTGGTGAATCTCTCGGTTAACCTTTCATGTTACTCCATAGTGGAACGAGTCAGCTGAACACAAACATTGCAGGATCGCGGGCGGAAAAAGGCAGAGAAAGGGAAACTCTGCCAGATTTCTGTCTCAATATGGCGGCATCAGGGGGGTTACTAAAATATTTCCAAACTGGGATTACGAATTACGGGGTTCGCTAGTTACATTGCAAATTTACAAAATGTCGAATATTTTGAAGTTCTTTAACGATTGGAAAAGTTTGTTGACCAAATGTGGAATCGGTATAAAGTCAAGAGCAATATTATTTGAACCAAGTGGTTTAGGCCATCATTATCGCATTAATATTATGCATCCGAAATGTTCATTTGATGCGAAGATGAATATAGAAGGAAAGGAAATGCTACAGGAGTTGGCAGCTGAAGAAACGCTTAAAAATCAGGGTTGGATTAAAGAAGATTTTTTTTTAAATTAAATCTTCTTTATTCTTTAATTCAATTAAAGACAATTAAAGACAATTAAAGACAATTAAAGAAGAATTTCGACAAAAAATATATTATGTCAACAATTTTAACAGATGATTATATTATCATCGACGCAGTCGTCACTGTCAGAGTCCGAATTGAGCAGTACCAATGAATGAATTGACGTTTTGGCTGTTTCGTGTAGTGGTATCGACTCGTATAAAATATTAAAATATGAATCGTGATTTTAATATTTTTTAGTTTGACATTTTAATAATTTTTAAAGATTAAAGAAGATTAAAGAAGAATTCTAACCTCGATCAGAATCTTCTTTAATCATTAAAGAAGATTAAAGAAAAAAAGATTAAAGAAGATCTGCCAACCCTGTTAAAAATTGAAACTGTTGGATATGAGTTGCAAAGTATGTACGACGTGTTTACCATCACATATTCACATTCAAGCAGGATGTTTGAATTCGCATGGTCACAAATCAGCGAAAATAATTTAAAAACCAAGTAAGTTACTTACAGGACCAAAGATGGACCATATATGAATGACAAAACAATGTGTGCACGAAAACGACAATATGAACAAGAAAACGACAGAAATCTGGCAGAGGTTCTTTCCCTTTTCCCGCCCGCAATCCTGCAATCTTTGTGTCCAGCTGACTCGTTCGACAAATCTCTCCGACGACCTCCGAAATATCTCCGAAGAACCTCTGCAGTATTGCGGCTTTCACTCCGCTTACCCAACATTCTACGAGTACCTCGCCCCCCAGCTGCCACGGTCCTGTAATTAAAAACTTCAAACAGTAAGCGGGCGAGGGATTGTTGCGTACACGTATTTCTAGTTTTAAATAATGCATGGTATTAATTCGTAGCATGTGGAATTAATTCGTAGTGTCACACTTCCGCCAGACTACGCTCATCCCCATCACCGCGATCACTAACATGGTGAAGTACAAGCGCGAAAATCCGTGTCTGAAAGTGGGGGGGATGACTGCATCGTTTGCGGAAAGTCAGAAGGGGATAATCATACATTGGTCAAAAAGTGGGGGGGATACATCCCCCCCGTCCCCCCCAGGATTGACGCCCTTGGTGAAGTAAGGAACTTGTAGTTGCACTTACTAAACTAACATTGAGCAAATAGAAATAGAGAGGGAGAACGCTTTTCTGAAAGAACTGAAAGCAAGGAGGCTGTATGTCTATACTGATAGATCAAAGTACAAATAAACAAAGGAAAATTAGCCAATGAGGGTTCTCCACGCATTAAACGTCAGGATCTACGAAGCCCGTCTCAGTCCCTTTGGCGTGCAACGTGCTCGCAAGGCCATTCTTTGACATAATCTTTGAGGGTGTTCTTTGAAATCGACATGGATTTAACACGATTGCGCATTACTTTTGGCTTCCTTTTGCTGTGTATTGGTTTTTCAAGCCGGGTAGCTTTTGCAGATGGGGAGGAGAACAATGAGGACAAAGAAGTGAGTTTGTAAATGTAATAACTTTGGGTTGAAATCATCGCAATTTTACATCACATGTAATGTTTCTTCTCATAATACAGCAGAAGCTAAACATTAGTCCTTTGCAACTGCTCAAGCCGTCATGTTTTATGATCGAACCGTGGCGTCTTAAAATGAGCCTTGGTAGATTCTGTCTTATGTAACATCTCATTTTAAAGTTTTGACAGTTTTACTGCCTTTGGATTTCGCTTTCTTCCGAACCATGAAGGCGAGAGTAAGGGCTTACGCAGGGTTTTCATGACAGGGTTTTCCTGTCATAAACTTATTTCCGGGGGTTCTGGGGAGCAACAGCAAGAGAACGTCTTGCCAACATGTATTACACAGAAAGTCGGAAAACCAGGGTGTTCAAACGTTTTGGGGACAGGAAGCTGTTCTCAAAAAACAGGTGGGGGTGTTTCCCAAATAATTAATAATAATTGAGGAACATTGTCCTTCCTATATGAATTTTCATATAAAACATCCACAAAACTCCCCATATGAATTTTCCTGGAAATTAATCCAGAGAGGCAGTTTTTCTAGGAATTAATAAACAACCAAACTTTGGTCAGTTTGTGGCCAAATAAATTTTAACAACATTTGAATATTACTTTCATGCTTAGCATTGCAGTCAAAACAGATGTTCTCTTGCTAATGCTAGATGTTTATGTTGCAATATTGCTAATGTCTATGTTGCAATATTGGTTGAGAAGTTGGCTTTAGCAACTTTGTCAAGATTCTTCTGTAGATTGCCTGAAAAATTTCTCTTTATTTAGGGCAAAGTAGGAAGCAATTTGTCCTTGATTTAGAGAAAAGCTTGCTTAAGAGAATGTTGGGTTTCTGGGTTTCTGATTCAAACTTTGCAAGTTGCTCAAGCCAACTTGTCAATCAATATTGCAACCTTGTGTTGGAATATTACAATGTTGGAACATTACAAGAGAACATCCGTTTTGGTTATAATTCAACAGAAATTTTCAAAGTCGCTGTCACCTTCTGAGTAAATGTAATTAGCCTGCTTCTAACAATTGTATGTTGTAAACAATTTTATGTTAATAACATGGCTATTGGCTAATTTACATGTTAACAACCAAGGCTGTTAGCGATAGACAATTAACATTGTTTATTGGTAAGAATAAATACTGGTATTAAAGTAGTTTCTGTGCTATGGTTGGAAATGGGCAGTCTTACAGGGCTTCTCTTAACATCTTAGCTGCTACAGTATATGTTAGTTGCCGAAGCTATTAACATACAGTGTAGACAATGTCAGAATATTGGTAAGATAAATAGTGATATTAAAGTAGTTTCCATGCTCTAGTTGTAATTGGCAATATGACAAGTAGAACTGGGCCCGATTAATCAGTTACGATACAGACAATCGATTATCATTTACAACAATCGGATCATCGAAAACAACCCTATTGCTTATTTACGTTAGTGTTCTTAACTTTTTGATGCGCATGAAATGATGAAAGAGAGAGCAAGCTTTTTTAAGCATGTTTGTTTACATTTGTGAATGTGTTTCCCCGTTCCCTGGAAACGTCATATGATTATTGATGTTATACGCCTATAATTAAACTGATAGCGCTGTGACCGCTCTTACAACAATTTTGATTTTTTTAAACTCAAACAACTAAACAGACAAAACTATACTGTGTATAAATTAAAGTAAATATACTTCTGACTTCCTCCATCACAAAAGTGCACCAAAATATTCTCGCTAATCGGGAACTGTCAGAGTCAGTGGCGGCTCGTGCTATTGGCATTTTGGGCAGTGCCCCACCAAGATATTTGCAGAAAAAGTTGAAAATTGACAAAGAATATGAAACTCAAATGAAAAAACCCATCTAACTTTACCTATATCTTAAAAAATATCAGCCATATATCGGTGTCATCTGTCTTAAGTTCCGGCCACGCTCAGGTGACGCCATGGAAGAGTTACTCGGAAAATGTGGCTACACTCCCGAAATTCCTAGGGAACATGTGCAATCTCGCGACGAAGCCCAGATCGTACTAACGGAGAACCCCTTGAAGTGGTGGCACGAAAACGAGAAGCATTACCCTCGTGTACGAAATCTTGCTCAAAGAGTGTTGGCTGCATACCAATTGTGAACAGGTTATGGGTATTCAGCAAAGAAGCGTGCCTTAAACCAGCCGTTGTTGATGCACTTTTGTTTTTAAACAAAAATAAACTGTTATGGACACTATATATATTATTATCTAATGTTTATTCTTTATAATCACGTTGTTTCGTTTTGTTTGTGAATATAATATATATATATAAAGAAAACTGGAAAAATATAAACTGCAAGTCTTTAATTTCATGCGCAGGACAATTCGATTTACGCAAACGATTAATCGATTATTAATCGATTGTTGAGGACAATTAATTGATTATGAATTGAGCCCAATGGGCCCAGCTCTAATGACAAGACTTCTGTTAACATCTAGGCTGATGTGGTATTGAAAAAAACCTGGTAATATTGAATATACCAGTATTTTTACAGATCAATTTTTTAAGAAACTTAAACGTTTTTTAGTATGTGATGTAAAACTTTGACAACTGTCAAACAGCACAAAATGTTATAAATAGCAGTTGCGTGTTCACACAATGCTGGCCATAGAATCGGTTGATGAAGAAGCCTGTTTTTCTTTTGTGGGGAGTTAACATATTTGTAATCTATGGATTCTCCTGAGATAAATTGTAATATATCTTGTCAGCTGAAAATTTCATCTTCATAGACTTTTTTGCTGTTAAAGTTGACGGAATTTACGTCAAATCGGGCATCTGTAAAGAGGTTTTCATGTAGACAGATTCCCGATTTGATGTCATTTCTGTCAACTTTTGAGTCAATACAGTAGTTAAATACTAAAAATCTAATGGTAGATTTTCTGTTTGTTTTAAGGCTGGATATACTGTGCCACAGCTGTCAGGAAGAGCACATGTGTTTGAACCATTTGAGTCAGAGGAGGCCCTCAGAGAAAGGTATAGTCAGGGAGGCTAATTGTTACGCATGCACAGATTGCGGGTAAATATTGCGCACCTCATTTTGTCTACCTCCTCCGTAGGCGTTTTTTGGGCGAGAAATTAAGGGTGCTTTTTTGGCCGAGCCAGACAGGCCGGAGTTGGTTGTTTTCTTCCCGCTCCAGCTGGAAAATCAGAATGACAAAAAATATGACAATTTCTACGAAGCTTTGTTCACAAATAATGGCAACACTGTATTTGCAGAATGTGCATATGATCTGAAGTCTTATCCGTTGAGTCAAACCATTTCAGCTGCCACAAACAGCCAAATTAACAGACGGCAAAGTTAATACTCAGGAATTATTGGATTATTGGTATCGCCACAAAAACGAATGGCCTACTTTGACGCGCGTCTAGCTCTCTCGTATCTTTCTTGTCCACCGTCCTTTATCACTTCTTAGCAATCTTTTCGTTGACGGGGAACATCGTCTCAAAGAAGTGTTGCGCACTCCTTCCAGGCAAATCGGTCGCTTAGCATTCATTAAATTTAATTATAAGAAGTTTTAAAAACCCTTGGCAATTTACACTTGTATTTCGTTATTTGTATTTTGTAGTAGCATAACTTATTCGGTTCTATAAAGTTTTCCTCATTTCGGGCATTCCTAGTTGTAGCATTGCATTTCCCTGAGTCGAGACACTTGACAGTTTTACGGCTTTCATCGGGAGAAGACCCTGCGGACAAATTTGAGGCAAATAATATCTGCTTGGACTTTATCCCCTGCAAGCCATAGCTGGATATCAGAGCTGTAAAGCGGTCGAAGCTGAAAAACCGGACTTTGCACACCTCTAGGGCGAGCAGGAGCGGGAGGGGCATGGGCGGGAGAAATTTGAGAGGGGAGAAGAAGAAACGCCTGCCGAGTAATGTTCGATCTTCGAGTTTCTAATGTCGATCTTCATGTTATCCATAAATATTCTGCTGAAATATGTCTTATCGGGCCTTTCTGGTTATATCTGGATAGTCGTGGGAGGTGCAATTATAGAATACCTGTCCACTTTTGAAACCGCATTTAAAGGCAGAAATACAAACCAGGTTGCTCTAAAATCTCATTAAATATAATGTCGAAGGTTTATATTGTGTGTATGTACATGTACTTGTTGATTGTTATCAAATTAAATGGGTTTTAAAATAGAACGAAGCAATTGTATATGATGAACTTTCCGTAATTTGACCCTTTTATCTCTTTTACTAACTGTCAACAGATACAAATAGCGAAAGTGGACGGGTATTCTACGCTTTAGCGCAATGCAATGTAGACCAGCCCATTGTAAACCGACGTGTTTTGAACCCCAATGTACAGTATAGATCAAAACAAGATATATTAGGCCTGGCCGTTTGAAGCACGCCTCCCCACGCGCCTTGATTCGTCGAGGTGCGCGTTTCTCCGTGCGCCTCGTTTGTTGTGAGAGCACAAAATCGCGCACCTCTATGGCAAGTTGTTCGAAAGACTCGTCGAAAGTTCAAGCAGTTGAGCAAGCATTGCAAAAGCTCTGTGGCAAAGGATCTTGACATTCAAAAGACTTGACTATCCAAACCTTCGTCAAAGGGAATGATAAAGCCTGGTCGGTGAACGAACGTAAATAAATTCTCAACCGTGCATTAGAAATCTACATGGAAAAAAGGCGCAAAGTTCAACTCGCTATATCAACACCGTGGATGAAGAAAACCCATCTATGTAAAAAGAGACGACTTGAGAAAGACGTCATAGACATTGACAACGAGAGTGTAGATGCGTCAAGCTCATCCGATTCCGAATTTGAAGACAGCGATGTTTACATTGACATTTAATTAAGTTGAATTTGAAAAAGATTTTTGTATGTAAATATACATACATATGCAGTAACAACTGATTTTGTTTAAATTCCGATGTTAAAATGTTGTCTTTTTCCAAATAAATTTTTACTCAGTTTTGTCCATGTTAATCCAGTCTCTAGGCGTAGTTTTTGACAGTTTTATAATCGCACGCCTGACGTTGCTGAGGCACGCGATATCCCACGCGCCTGCAAAAAGTTATATTTGTGATATTTGTGTCTCAAATACAAAATTTTATATATTAATAAAGGTTGTGTTTTGCATTGTTTTTGTTTGTACAGTATGTACAGTGGCGCCCAGAAGTTTTTTAACATCATCGTGGGTGTAGTTTGCGTGTAACGCTGGTGTACTACACGGAAAAACTACACGCACGATGAGTGTACTACACGGAAAAACTACACACACAGTGAGTGTATTACACGGAAAAACTACACGCATTGTGAGTGTACTACACGGAAACTCTACATCATGCACAGTGCGTGTAGTAAACGGAGGTTGCGTTCAAGTCTTTGAATGTCCCTCTCACTAGCTACACGAAGTTTTCAATTGAGACGCATGTGATGGTCGTCGCTATTGTCTATCAATGTATCTTAGTAAAAATTAAATCCGCTTTTTCTAATGTACTCTCACGAATAACTATACTCGCACTTCATATCGCCGTCAACTTTATTTGTTGTTTCTTTTCAGCACCACATATAGAAACGCAATAATGCTAGGTTTAAAACATCCAAGTCATTGAATGTCCCTCTCACTATACGAAGTTTTCAATTAAGACGCATGTGATGATCGTCTATATCAACGACCATCACATGCGCTTAATTGAAAACTTCGTAAGTGAGAGGGACATTCAATGACTAGTAAACGGAGGTTGCATTCAGTATATTTCTCACTTGGATAAGGGTTTGGACAAGGGATTTTCTCAGCAATGCGTACAGAAGTGGTGAACTTATGGAAATTCCTAAATTTAATAAACGTACAGGCCCGAATAAGGTTCGTATAGAGTGAAAAATGCCTAAAATTAATAATTGTGCATATACAATTATTTGGAAGGTCAGAGTACAGTGTACACCACGAAATACAGTAGTTACAAAGTTACATTCCTTGGTTTCAATTACCGGTATTGAAACTGTGAACAAAGTTGGCACTGGACACTGGTTAATTACAAGTACTATTATATACTGACCAAATCAATACAAGTTATTCCCCATGCTCTAATGTTAGCCAGTGAGTATGGCAAGACTTTTTGATCTTCTTGGCAACTACTTTCTTGGCTCGTCCCGGGGGACTGGGGGTAGGCTGTAGCCCCCCCCCCCCAACCCAGTTGTCCGAAAAATTAGCTCTATTCAGGCAAAAATGGTCTTGTCATTTGGGCAAAAAGGGTCCTGTCTTAAATTATCCTAATATTTGAATGCAACTTAATGACATTATCGTTATAATGTCTTTAATTCTCACCGGACCGGTATAATATAGTGGTCAGTGATCGCTGCTTGACTTTCCAAAGTTAAGCACCGTACCTCTGGTACACTAACTGGATGGGTTACCACCTTGTTCATATATCGGTCCCGGAAGACTGAAAATTAGTGTTGCCATAATCCAATGAGCAGTGCTAATTGGAGGTCGGGCTTTCACCAAGAGCCTTAAATAAAAATTGGTACCAGCTCTGGCTGGGGTAAGTGGTTAATTCCCTCCGGCTACGGCCGGCGAACTTAACTAACTTAACTTAACTAAGGGAATTAATCTGGGAATTAATTTCATTGTTGTTCTTGTGTGGTCAATGGTTATCTCAAACGTTATCTCATACAGTATATAATATATTCAACTGGAATATACATGTACCTAATACATTTGGTTTTGTGGTTAATTGCTTTCCCTTCCTTTTCTTCTGCCGTCGTGCAACGCATTCCCCATGCGCGGGAGAGATATCCACGCGGTCTAAATTTGGAAAATCTATGTTACTTTAACGGTAGTTAAATGCTTCGAATCCCGCACACTGCCGCGGCTGAAAAAACGAGAAAAGTGCCCTGAAATTGCAGGAAATACACTTTCAGAGAAATTAGAATAAAAAATTCATGATGTGCATTAAAAATAACGCATGTCCATCTTTAAATGAAAAACGTGCATGTACCTCAGTGAAATATCCTACAGGATCCTACATAGGATCCTACACAGGATCCTGTGTAGGATCCTATAGGATCCTGTGTAGGATCCTACATAGGATCCTGTGTAGGATCCTATATGGATCCTGTGCAGGATCCTATGTTTGATGTAGGATCCTACACAGGATTTATATAGGATCCTGTATTGGATTCCAATACAGGATCCTATATAAAACATAGGAATAGTAATCCTACATAGGCTACATACAATGAGTTCCATCAAAATACTTGACCACACTCTGAGCAAAATGCATTTTATTACAGTGAAATAATTTCAGAACAGAAATACAACAGAATGGAAACTTTTTAGGCTTAGGCTTCTTCTTTTGGACTTCACCTTGTCCAAACATTTTTGCTTGATAGCCGTCACTATCATCTCTTTTGTCTTTGCTAATTTCCATAAACTTTATTAAGTGCCTCTGATAACGAAGAAATAATATATATATAATATATTCATAAATGAACGCAAGGGCTGGAATTAAAATAAATTGTCAGGAATGAAATAAACTCACCAAATATTATACCAAGCTTTTGTGGATCTAACTGCCCTTTTCCACTTTTTTTGTGAACCATCACATCAATTGCCCTTTCCAGGGTTTTTAATTCTTTATCACACTCTTCCGTGGTACCTCAATAGGAAAATGAACAACTTAGCATCTCTGAGTTGGCATACTATAGTACAATTATTCATGTACTGACTCAAATAAAATGATCACCTCTATAGTTTAAGAAAGACAGACACCAACAGAAAGATAAAACCTTTTTCTTGAAGAAAAGAGTAAAATAATGATAGTTTTTCGCACTTACCAATACGCATAATTTTCGAAAGATGAAAGATTTCGCATTTCGATTTGGACGGTGTCCGTTCAATGTTTTCCTCGGATACAATATCGTACGTCATATCTTCCACAAACCACACACAAACAAACTGCTCAGTGAAATCTAGGACAAAGCAATCTAGAAAAATGTTATAGGCCTAAATTTTACATTACTCCATATTAAAACATATTCGCCAAAATGGCGCCAAAACCGAGTCGCCTTAAACTTAAAAAGATATGTTTGCTCTACAACAAAATTCTACCGGGTAACCCCGATTTGACAGTATACTGTATAGACCGTCTCTTGTGCCGACCCTCAGTCTGTAAGACCCAATATACCCTAAATAAACCCGTAATGGTATCTTTTTAACTACAATTACTGTAGACCTTACCTTTGGGATGCATTTTCGACAACTGACGGGCTTGCAAGCGTGTGCTTTTTGTTGAAGCCATTTCTTTCTCTTAACTGTGACTAGAGAACTTTAATAAAACTTTTATGAAACTTCCCAGTCAGGGGCGTAGGAAGCAGGGGGGCCGGGGGGGCCGCGGCCCCCCCAATATTATAAAAGGGGGGGCCGGAATAGCTTTCGGCCCCCCCAAAAATAATTGAATTTGAAAGAAAAATTGCAGCAAAAAAATTGAATTCGAAAGTAGAAGTATTTGAAATCGTATATTAATCAAATGTCTGTGTTCGAATAGTATGAATGTATATTTCCGACAAGTTCGAAAACAATTATCATAGAAGTAATTAAAAAAAAAATCACAATATCCTTTGCATGTTAACCCGAGTGTTTTACTAAACTAAAGTACTAATATTTCTCTAGTTTACGCAGCCCTACTCTATAGCAGGCTTTCCTTTTTAACGAAGCAGAAGGGTGGAAATCGCGGAATGATTGAGGCTAAAAGGTAGCCCCGCTTGGGAAAAAAAACGTCCTGAATGTCCATGTTGGGCGGCGTGGCTCAAAAATAGGGCGGGAAAACTATTTGATTGGGGCAGAGCAGGGACCATCACCAGATTTTCGGGGGGCCCCTGGTGGTTTTCAGGCATGCTGATGAACTCTGATATAGAGCGAAACAGTGCAAAATATGAAATTTTATAAACTTCTGAGCTGAAAAATCACCGCTCAGAATGCAGGAAATGCCACTTGCGGGAATCTAGATTTAAAAAATTTTCGGGGGCATACCCCCGGACCCCTCTAGAAAGCCTCGCGCCTACGGCGCTCGACTAGCTTCGCCACTGATAGGTACAACGAAAATTTTGTTTTGACCGGCCCCCCCAACTTTACAAAGCTTCCTACGCCCCTGTTCCCAGTGATAATCGAGAGAGAACCTCCTACTTCTGTGGAAAAAAACCTTGAAAAAGAGATACCCTGAGTGGCGTCTATTAAAGTCACGTGAGAAATAGTTGGCGAGGGAAGGCTAGGGAAGCTAGGGGTTGCTAGGGGCATCCGCGCCGCTGAGAGTCATTTTATAGGTGCGCACTAGATAGTAGTCGCCAGAACCATGTTGAGCCCGCCAACACCACTAACCCAGCGGTAACATGTTCGTCGTAAATATTACGAACTATTTCGCCAAACGGTCGGAACTCGGAAAGCGTAAGAAAATATACCCAGTTAATACGGTAGATTCTCAAGCGCTTGAAAAGAATTCCATCGTAATCGAGGACAACTCCAGATTATCCTTGTGTGTCGAACCATAACATTTTGTCCCGCAACTTGTGAAGGAATATCAGCAAAAAACTTTACTGCTTGAACGTTGTTGCGGTTGATATTTCGAAATCCCGAATAACGGCCAATAACGTCGTTTGCCTTTTGGAAAGTATCTATTCTATACATATCCGTAAACCGCAAACGACTTGTCATACAATATCGAGCATTGACATTGCAAACAAAGTGACAGATCACACACGAACTGACAGATCACACACGAACTCGCGTCTCTTACTACAGTTGTGTTTTTACAAACTGATGTTTGAAGGGTACCGCTAATCCTGACTGGTGATCGGATCAGGATCATCGACAGGGCAGTTACCCTGATCCTACTCCATGCACCGTTGAGCGGAGTAAGCATGAACCAGTTGGTACACTACGCCTATTACCCAACCATCCATATAATTCCATTAGGGCCAGAGGAGAACAACCGTGATATTATGATGCATCGTTTAAATTTCAATTTATTTATAACATCTTGGCCGTGGATCTTCTGTTTTTCCTATATAGGATATCAGAGATACGATATCGTATATAATAGGATCCTGTGGTATTTTTAAGATCCAAAATAGGATCCTACATAAGGATCCTAAACCTACAGGATCCTGTTGGATTTGCTTAGGATCCTGTATAGTATCCTGAACAGGATCCTTAACATATAGGATCCTGTGGTATTCTTAGGATCCTGTATAGTATCCTGAACAGGATCCTTAACATATAGGATCCTGTAGTATTCTTAGGATCCTAAATAGGATCCTACATAGGATCCTAAACCTACAGGATCCTAAACCTACAGGATCCTGTAGGATTTGCTTAGGATCCTGACAGGATACAATATAAAATCCAAATCCTATAGGATCCTACAGGATATTTCACCGGGGATATATAATAATGCTTAGACATAACGATGTCAGAGGTTATGTAGATTAATATTGATGTCTTCATTTATTTGGGCAAGTTATGCTCAGCCCCCCTCCCCCTACAAAATTTTACCCGTACGCCTACTGTATGTGTTTAGCTCTCGAATTGAACTTTCCTGAAAATACCTCTGTGCTTTGGAAAATTCTCGAAGAATTACCAAGTTTGTTTGTGAATCCCTTCTACCTGTTTGATATATCCCACATCGTCCCCTGCGTCAGCACATGCACCAAAGCCAATCTGTGGTTTGTATGCAGTGGAAACTAGCATGACATTGTTGCTACACCACTATGAATGCCAGTCTTCACAATTGCACAGTCACTAATAAATGATTTCATATTCTGAATGTCCAGTTTTGTATACTTAACAACGTCAAGAATCCTCTGTGATATAACAGCAGCGTTTGCACCCTCTGGAGTGTCACTATACTCGGCAGATAAGAACTCTGTGTTGGGTTAATTTAACTCTGGGTCCAGATATTTGTTGAAGATTATGAGTTGCTCTAGTACAGAAATATTTGAGGTTTTATTTGCGAGAATTCCAAAAGACTCATTGATGTTTATTATTAAGATTTAAGAGAGCCCATTTGTTTGACCTTTACGAGATTTTGTTATGCTTGTCATCCGTAGTCAATTTATCCTGGGCGTTCTGGTTTAAGGTTAATATTAGAAAACCATTAGGCGGGGGTTAGGATCTAAGTTGTTCTGGGGTTAGCAGTTCTATGATGTATTTCATCATACAGGCATGTCCGATCGTATGATAATAGTACAATCTCTCATTTCGTCCCTCGCGGATACTAAAAAAGATCGTCCAGAAGACGATTGCTTGTGGGAGGGGGTCGCAGAACGCCCGGGATAAATTGACTGGGTACAACCGCTTTCCATTTTACTGAGCTTGTTTGTTTGCTCATTTGCCCATACAGTATTGGTTCGATTGCGGTAGTCCCTGTACTGTATATCGGTAATGCTTGGGTAGTTGGGTATCGTCAAGCTCAAATCTTCAAGCTCAAAGCGATCCCATATTCACTACATCAATATAACACACTCGAGCATTAGTACTGATATATAGTGACTTCCGTATAGGCAGCACATATATCAACCGAAATGTGAGATTAAAACTAATTCAAACGTTGATGATATACTTGAACGCTTTACTAGCGATTTTATCAACTTTTCACTCAAATCCTCAACCAGTTTATCACATGGAAAGCAGAAAAGAAAGCAGAAAAGAAAGCAAAATTCCTTGGTGTTGACGTTACACTCATTAGCATGTTGAAAACATAAACATGTATAAAGCATAGAACGAAAGATCAAATCAAAGAAATATTTCACGTATTCAACTATTCACTTCACGTTGAATCTATGTCGGTAATATCGTATTTGAGGTTAGAGGTACTTTAAGTCTTTCCTGTTTCATCACTGAACGCATAACTGTCTTGAAAAACATTACGTTTCAAACGTGAAACAACTTGAAAAATGTTTGCGGTTTGCGCTTGAAATGCAAATGTCTGTAAGTTTCATATTTCCCTCAACATTCACTCAGTCTGATCATTTACCTTTGCAGTCGCTGCCGTAATCATATTTTTTCATCCGTATAAAAGCCGATATTTACAGGCTCAAGTGGCCTCACCGTATTTCAATTGCCAATTAGTGCATTCCGATTTGACGTAGATTTGACTATAACAGACATCGGAATGCCCTAGTAATAATAATCGTAATTGTTCGTAACAAAATATATATAATCTGATAATGTACGTACTTTTTGGACCGGCTTGGCACATGTTGGCACCCTAACACATCCCTAACACATCCCTAACATCCACTTCTCTCTAATGTGCGCCCCTATACATCTCATCATCTTGCCGTTTTACTGCTTTTTAGTATTGCTTCGCTTACTTTCTTGTCCACGATAAAAATCCTGCCAGGTATATTTAGAACTGTATCGTTAAAACTGTAGAGGAAACATTTTTAAATTGACAAAAAGTTCGTATTAGTATTCGTTCGTTACTGCCATCTTGTCAGGTTAAACTTGGTAATGACAGTGTGCATGATCGCAAATAACGTTGATAATAACAGCTTATTGACCGAACGTGAGGTGTGTATAGTGAAATACCAGACCGACATTTTTAGTACGGACCGAGCGAGCGCAGCGAGCCTTATTTTCGTGCAAAAAACGGAGGTCAGATATTTTACAGACCGAACAAGCGAGGTCAATAATCTGTTTATTATATGGCCTCAATAACGAGAACTTTTCAGCAGTCCTATGTATGGCTTCACTAGATCCCCATTCTCTCCACGCGACCCCAAAACACCCTGTGAGCCTAATACAAGCTAATTGCCCACCTATATTAGTGTATTACATTATTACTACATATAAAAGCGCAAGAAGCCTCTGCGGAGGAGTGTGCTTCACTAGCATGTATTTATTAGATTCGCTTTCTTGTATTTGCTGCATGACAAATCCGCTTACTTTTTTATTGTTTTCGTGTGTTCCTTCGATTCGTCAAAGTCTATAACGGAATTCGCTATCTGAATGTTTTTTTGTCACTTAAGATTTTAACTGTAAGAGAAACAATAACAATGAGCAAACAAGTTGCTGTTGAAAATTAATTGTCTGATATTTTGAAGAGTTTTGTTGCGGACTTTTTTTTTGAAGAGTTTTGTTGTGTGGTTTTGAATTCCTAGGGCATTAACAATGTTCGTATACTGCCCTTTGCAGGTCATTACGACAAAATGCGGGCCTGACGTTGACCAATCATATTGCGTAATTTTACCTGAAGCAGCACTGGTCATATAATAATACGACATAAAGCATAACATGGGTTTACGTATGTTGTAACCCGTTGAATAACTTCGGCATATATACATCTCTTTACACTTTTGCTCTTTGCTCTTTTACATGACCCCAATTAGTTTACAAATAGAAATCCACAGGAAATAAAAATTAAGAAAATCACGATGGATTGCAAATCATCTACTTATATTTACACATAACCGCTCAAGAGCGCCCACAGGCGCCCAAGCTTTGGCGTGCAGTGTGCACCCCTTATCAAGAGCCATGCTGTCTACTGGTTTACTCTCAGAGTAATATTAGTGTAATGAGTAATCTCAAAGAGTTATGTAACTAACGAACTGGCCAGAATTTTTATCAATTATGGCCGATTCCAGCTAGAGTGCAACCCTGATAATTTAGTCTTGGTCTGTTGTGACACCTGCCTTTAATATAGAATACATATATATTTTATATATTTTTAATGTGACTCTCTTGATGCATTGTATAAACTGTGAAATAGTTTGGGTCTTTCTATACAGTTTACCATGTGTAATTCTCAAAAATACTTCTCTTTAATACAGATGGATTGTATCAGAAGCAAAAAAGGATGGAGTTGATAGTGTTATTGCAAAATATGATGGTAATGTTTCCAGAGTGACTATAATTACAGTCAAAACGGATGTTCTCTACTACGCAACATTGCAATATTCCCACGCAAGGTTGAGATAGAAGTTCGCTTAATAACTTGCAGAGATTTTAGGGAAGTTTGAATCAGAAATGCAACATTCTCTTAAAGTGCCTGCATGACCCATTTTGGTATTTCTTGATACGCTGAATCTTATGGTGGTATCGGTTTCTCAATCACGACAAAGACTTATGCAAAAGTAGAAAAATTACACCAATTTTGTCCCACCTCATCGCGCGGTCAAATCACTTCTTTGACGTCACACGTTAGAGTCGGCATAGATTCTAGAGATGAAAAATCATTATTGATCTCGCTTTCAGAGGAGGAAATTGAGGAAATTAACTCAAACATCAGTAATATTTCCACAGCTAACCATTCAAGCGCCACAAAATACATATCGATATTATCGACGAATCTAACATGTGACGTCACTAGTCTGCTGCTTCAGTCCCAGACTCCGGAAATTTTTCTATCAAAATAGCGATGTATGAACGTCGATAAAAGCACTTTCCCGTACCGTGATGGAAAAACCGATAGTAGCACCATAATATCTAACGCATCACGAAGTACCAAAGTGGGTCATTAAAACAGAGTTGAATTTTTCATTTCATAGGCACTTTAAGCAAGCTGTTCTCTAAATCAATATACTAGCAGCAATATTTTAATTACAATTTTGCATTTACTCTAAAAAGGAACTTTTCAGGCAACCTCAGAAGAATGTTGACGAAGTTGCGCCAATTCTTGTCAATCAATATTGCAATGTTGCGTGGGAATATTTCAATGTAGCATGCAAGAGAACATCTGTTTTGACTGTAATTAATTCTTGAAAAACGTGATTTTTCGAACATTTTTGAAGCCTTCAATATCATCTTTCCATTGCACACAGTCTTTACAATATAATTTCTTAGCTTTGCTATAGACACCATGAAAAAAGGGGGTGTTCATATGATACCCTCGTATGACATCTGTGTGATTTATACTCCAGTAACGAATCAATCAACTGTTCAATCATGCCTGAATCCCATCGAAAATTCTTTCTCTTTGCGTTCGAGTTTGACGAAGATATGTAAATCAGCCATCATGATTTTATAATTTTGCTCAAACTCCGCGCTCTATTTGGTCAGCAACCACTTTTCGCATGCGCATTACAAAACTTTTCATCCCGGCAAGCGGGATGAAGCCTTCGTATGGGAAAATGTTCATGCCGAGACCTCGGTAAGCGGGCCAGCCCGCTTTTTCATATGAACGCGAAGCATAATTTTTATAGGAAAATAACTACGAGGCAAGATCCACGTTAAGCGGGCCAGCCCGGTTACCGGGATCATATGAACACCCCCAAAGTCCAGCTACCATTAGCTAATGATGATGTTGAACAGGAAAACATACTTTACATTATATTAAGAAAATAATCGTCTCTATAGTCTCCACTTTGCAGTTTCTTCCTTTACAGCACGATGCTCTGCTGATCAGCTAATTCGTATTTTTGAATTTTCTCACTTTTTTTAAATCCTTTCGGGAGGTTCTTCATTATATCATTTTACCATAAATAGTGAGCATTCTCACACTGTCACACACACAACTAGTCACACAAGTTGTTTGGTGAAAATTTCTATATTTACTGTTGAGTCACCTTAATTACAGTAAAACCAACATATTTTGTTTTTCACATTACATGTGCATGTAATCCATTATTTTAGGAAAATGGTCTGTGGAAAAACCGTCAGAACAGTCGTTGGCCGGTGATCTTGGCCTAGTCCTCAAAGTAAGTGTTGTCAAAGTTCGAAGTTTCTAGAAAACTCTGGAAAAATTCCAAGAATTTATGCTTGTGCAATATGACTAAAGGTTGTGGGAAGTCATGAAATTTTAAAGGTCTAAAAGAGTACAAACCATGTAAGATGGTATTTTTGTATTTGCATGTTACAGCAAGAAATTGAAAGAATTTTGCCTGACAGTGTATATAGTTAATATATATTATATAGTTTAATCAAGTGAAATGTCAAATATTACTTGTAATATACCCAAATTTTCTCCCGGCATTACCACCACTATATATGCAGAAGTATTTCTAAAAATATTCAAGTATTTTTATATTCAAGTATTTTTTTAAAGTAATTTTACTTTCTTCTCAAGTATTTTTTTACCCTAGTACTTTTACTCAGAATCGTTTTGAAGTGGATTATTTTTTACTTTTACTCAAGTACAACATAAAAGTAATTCAGTCACCACTGACAGTGTCACCTGACTCACCTGTCCATATAGTACATATACCTGTTACGATTTAGTGGGACTGGGACGCTTATTATTTTATATTGATATACATATTTAGTAATTACTCGGGCTACCTCTGTGGTAGCCGAGTCTAGGTTTCGGCTTCGTTTTTTGCGTCGCGAGCATTAGTCTCCCGACCACGCGATATTGACCCAACAGGCTTTGCGAAACTGAGGCATAGCGTGCTCCTAAGTTCTTTCTTTTCGACAGTTTGGCATTTGACGTCTTTGACCTGGTTTGACGAAGAGTTCTCGAAGGTTTTTGAAGACTTACTGAACACTGTATTGATCAGTCATGTGGTTGACAACTGTGTTAATGTTAAATATGCTCACTAAGCTTACAAATGCAGACATTGATAACGGTAAACCTACTCCAAAAGATGCTGAGCTAATATTTCGATCCGGATTTTTCCGCGGTCTCGATCAAAACAAACTGATTATACATGATTTATATGATTAATATGATTTATTGAATTTTAATACTGAAAAGTAATACTCACAATCTGATAACCTGCGATACTGGAAACTATCTGCAAGATCAGCGAGACATAAATTAATAAATAACGTTGAAGATAGAACTGACAACTTGCAAAGGACGGGTAAATATATGCTATGATGACATTACGTGCTCGATTTATATATGTATCTGAAGAGACTCGAGTTATAAACGCAACATGGGAAATCTTTAAATGTATTGAGATAATTTTAATATTTGTAATTTGCTTTATTACTGCGTGGATTATGTATTGTTGTGTCAATGAAGTTATGCATAACATTAATAACGTCTTCATTTTCGTATTTTATGCTTGTGGAGTTTGCCCTTCTCTTCGCCCTCAATTTTTTCCGCCCGCGCCCCTCCCGCCCAAAAAACGCCTGCGGAGGAGGTACCGCTGTACATCAAGTTTGAGCAAACTCCCTGGTTTTCTTTTCAATTTTGACGTCATTGAGTGCTTTTTTTGTTCCTTGCACTCAATGACGTCAAAATTGAAAATAAATCCCCGCTGGACATGGAGAAAATGGCGTCATCCAGAAGCATAAAATACGAGAATGATAACGTTATTTCTCGAGTGCACGTCACGAGCAGATACCGTAAAACTATTAACATTTTTAAAACACAAAATCTCTACATGTTGCTCACGACATTCTATTCAGAGTGCTAGAAGTTTGTCTATAAGGAGAGTGCGGAAGTGATGATGCTCAATTCAGCCCCTCAAGGCCTGAAAAGTGTCAATATCCTTGAAAGAAATTAAACTTTAGGTTATTTTAGTGTTTCATTTGAAAGCATAAATTTTGCCCAAATGGTGTACAGGGACCGCAGGGGGGGGGGGGGGGGGGGCTTCAGCTCCCCACTTTTTTTGCCCAGTAAAACAATATTAAAAATATAGAGATCTTTAAATTAAAATGTTAAAGATTCTGATGTTCATACTTCGTGACAACTAGACTTTAATAGGCTTAGTTATTTGTAACAGTCATCCACAGCCTACACATGCATGCAGTGTTTATAAAAGCATTGTTAAGTTAGAATCTGTTTAGCTTTTGAATTGTTTACGTTGGGCTGTCGATTTACGCTATTGAACAATGCTGTAGATGCAAAGGTTTGGTTAATATTAAATTCAATGATAGGATGGACTAAAAATATATAGTTTGTAATTGTTTATGATCTTAATTTTTCTGTTAAAACGTCCTTCACCCCGTTTCGGGGTCTTAGAATTTTAAAATTTTACCAGCTGTTGTGGTCTATTGGTTCAACACATGTCTATGAGCTCTCCACTCAGGGTCTTAAAAATAATTGAGGATAGTGCTGCCTTTGCAATAATATTAGCAAATGGTAAGGATAAGGACCGATAACGATATGGAATCGTAGGCCCTCTGGAGTGGATGTCGTGGGGGCTGGCTTGAAAACACAGCCAGGAGTTAGGGTTAGAAAACTCGTTAGGCGGGGGTTAGGGTTAGGACCTTTGTTATTTTGGGGTCGGTTACAATCCAATTAATTACTAGGAGGCTGGTACGAGGGCAATATATTTACTCTTCAGGGCAACGTATATGCTCGTTAGGGCAATGTATGTGCTCTTCTATATTATGGAATACGTATGGTAAGTTCCTATCTTTTAACCATCCACTTTAAAACTCGCTGCACGGGCCCTGACTGACTGACTGCTGTATTTATTCATGGTAAATTAATATTTTTCCTTTCTTTGCCCAAATTAGATATTGTAATTGAAAACCAACATAAAATTATTAATGTTTTGAAATTGGGCCTGGTATCTAATGCAATGATGTGTTTGGTTCTTTTCCTTTTTAGTCGAAAGCCAAACATCATGCAATTTCCATTGCATTAACAGAGCCATTTGAATTTTTTTATGCGCCATTTGTGGTTCAGTAAGTTTATTAAATTATGCTTTTTCTTGTTTTTGATATTCTCAATGTCTATGTCATGACATCCCCTCCCGTCATAGCAACGAGCAGTTATCCAGCGGATAAATCTGTTTATCACACTTTGAACAACCGCAGATTGTCAATCCATTGCTGTGAATGTACAGTGTCACCGGAAGTTATATTTTTTGTCATGTTTTCTAGATACGAGGTGAAATTTCAAATACCCTTGGAATGTGGTGGGGCCTATCTGAAGTTGGTTAGTCGGTCAGATAACTTAAACCTTGTAAGTATTTTCATAATTGATTTTACAACATGCACTCTGATTGGTTACTGAGCATGCCATGCATAGCCTGCGTCGCATCTGGCCTTTAAAAGGAATACATTGTATATCTCGATAATGCTAGCCATACATTGTGTATCTCGATAATGGCATGCTCATGTGCACTTGATTTGAAGAAATTGCTTTTATTGCACATAAATTACAAGTTTAATCATGTTGCTAACACAAAAATGTTTTACCTGTAATTTTAAGAGCATGTTCGTCACCAACCAATTATTTACAATAGGGATGCACCGGATCCAAATTTAAAAGTTCCGGCCGGAACCGGAACTGGCCGGAACTGAAATACGTTCCGGCCGGAACCGGGTATCAGAGTAGTATCTTTCCGTTTGAACCAGTAGCTTAGTCTGACATTGTCCTTGTGGAATTAAGTGGTCAAAAAGTGAAAATAACCCCTCACTAAATAATACCAGATAGAAAATTATTAAAATTGTCCATATTTATATTTCCATTACATACAAAACTAGTTTTATAATGTTTTAACTTTTAGTTTTCCATACTGGTATCATGAACATTTTTGTCCAATCAAATGTGAATACTGAATATTCTCCAGAAAGTCCTTTGTTTCCTTATAGTTGATCTGTTTTTAATCGCGTTGACGCCGTGCATAGTTTTAGAAAGCCTGAGCACTATAGAACAACCGCTGACCATATTTTGACAAATAAGTTCCGGTTCCGGCCGAACATTTTTCATGAGTTCCGGCCGGAAACGGAACTTGGAAAAATCGGAGTTCCGGCCAGAACTAACCCGCCGGAACCAAGTTCCGGTGCATCCCTAATTTACAAAAGCTGTGTGACCGCGCGTGGAAGAAAGAAAAAACGTATTCGCAGCACTATTATTGAGTATTATTATATGGCTAGGCCTAGGGTTACTTCCGGTGAAATGACGCAATCTTAAAGTATTATTGACCGAGCCGGAGGTCTTTACGGCAAAATTATCCGATTGGTTCGTTTTCTTACCTGTTTTTAATGTCGTGTTTGTTTTGTTCTGATATACCATACCACATGCAGCCGTACTTTTATATGAACAACTGAACTTTAAAGAAAGGCAATGTTAATGTTCCAGCGCACTTTATTGCTTGGTATTTTTGCTACCTCTCTATTTTCACTCAGAAATGTTTCCAGCAAAACTTCGCCATCCGGAAAAAGCGTATGGCCCTCAGTGTATAGGGTGGGAGGCTCAGTGTATAGGGTGGGAGGGCCTAGGATAAGACCTCTCAGTAACCAATCAGGGTGCATTATTTTGCGCGTACAGACTTGAAAAGGATTTCAGCCATAGACCTCTTTCATAATGGCACCCAAATTAAATATTCTTTTATATTCATTTAAATTAGCCTTTCTGACCACGTTCGTGTGTCTGTAATTCCAAAGAATCGTTGCTTTGTAACGAGGCCAGAAAGGCTAATTTGCATGCATATGAAAGAATATTTAGACTGGCCGCCATTATGAAAGAGGTCTATATACATGTACTGTAATAAGACGAAACCAGCAAATTTAAATAAGACCAAACCAGCAACCCTGTACAGTCTGTGCAGTCATATATAAATGTGAGGATTTCAAAATATTATTTTGCGCTTTCTTTACAGAGTGAATTTCAGGACAAGACCCCATACACGATCATGTTTGGCCCTGATAAATGTGGAGGGGACAAAAAGGTGAACTTATAAATGTATTTTCAATATACTGGTGTTCAACAGGGTTTATTCCTGGGCACTGCTGTTCAAAAGCCAATTCGTGGAAACACATTGTTTCTATTAATCAAAGATTAGGAATTTTGAAAAGAATCAAACATTTATTAATCGGCCACCCACAGAGTAGATTCATCAGGTTTACCCCAGGTGTGACGTCACCAACTTTCTAGTTAATTAGTCAAAGTATTACAACAAGATGGCGGATGACAGGATTGTCGTTGGTCAAAATTAGTGCTGTTGTTTTGAACAAGAGTAGTTTTCTTTACTTCGTAAGCCTGTTTGTTATCAGAAAGTCAGAAATTGTGATTTATGTTGCCAATGTCCTTTAAAAACAAGGACTTACAATAGGTATCCTTGGTGATATTTTCTGCCCCCACCATGCATGCCAAGATTGACGTTCGGATACAAACTTTTTATGCCGGTATTATTCGAATTGTGCAAACTCCGCAACACCGTGCTCTAGAATAGACACTGCTAAACTCGATGCTTATGTTTTTCCTTCTCTTGTCTAGCTACACTTCATCTTTCGTCACCAGAACCCTATAACAGGAGCATATGAAGAGAAACACGCCAAAGCACCTAGTGGAAAGTTCGAACACATGTTTGACGACAAGAAATCGCATCTTCTCAGGCTTGTTATATCGCCGGACAATAAGTTCGAAGTGTCTCTAGACAGAGTAAGCATCAACTCTGGTAGTTTGCTGTCGGATGTCCAGCCTCCAGTCAATCCACCAGCCGAGATAGATGATCCCGACGATAAGAAATCAGAAAATTGGGATGAACGGGAGAAGATTCCCGATGCAGATGCCGAGAAACCTGATGATTGGGATGAAGATGCGCCTGCTAGTATACCAAACCCTGATTCCAAGGTAATGAATTATCAGTTTCTGTTAGGAAAATATTACGCAGAAATGTAGCGGACCGGGTTTTCCAAACACACACAACCCAGAGTCGGAGCGGAGAACGATTTAACACAGCCAAGCACGATCTTAAATAGTATATAACATTGGGTGGGAACATCACCCAAGAAACTACGTCATTTGTATATTTCGTGATAACAACGCCTAAAGATAACTGCAAGAAGGAACGTAAAGTTTTTACTGTCTAATCCGATTATCATCACTATGTCAATGCAGCATGCATGTCAGTCAGACAGACAGACAGACAGACAGACAGACAGACAGACAGACAGACAGAGACAGACAGGGAGACGTTCAAACAGACAGACAGGGAGACGTTCAAACAGACAGACAGGGAGACGTTCAAACAGACAGACGGAGACGTTCAAACAGACAGACGGAGACGTTCAAACAGGCAGACGGAGACGTTCAAACAGGCAGATGGAGACGTTCAAACAGACTGATGGAGACGTTCAACCAGACAGATGGAGACGTTCAAACAGACAGACAGATACCGACAGATACAGACAAACAGAGACGTACATACACATAGAGCAACGTACAGACAGAGAGAGGCGCGCATATACAGAGAGAGGTGCAAACACAGAGAGACAAATACTGTATACATAGAACCTAGAGGCCAGAGAGAGACGTACAGGCATATAGACAATCAAACAGGGCCGTACAGACCGAGATACCTGTACTTGGCTTTAGGACATAATTCAGTCATTCTATATGCCAAAATACGGTTTACTTTAAATTCTGACTCTTACCGTACAATGTTGTTTCATCCCAGAAACCTGATGATTGGCTTGATGATGAACCGAGATATATTCCCGATCCCAAGGCAGAAAAACCCGATGACTGGGACGATGGTGAAGATGGAGAATGGGAACCTGCTCAGATAGGTAAACGTGCGGTTATATTACTTTTTCTCCAGTCTCGCAACTTCCCGCGTGTTTGGATCACAGCATCCAAACACGGAAACCATTAGGTATTTGTTTATTACGTCATAGGTTATTTATTTGCAAAAGTATCTCGAGAACGACGTGAGATACGAAAGAGCTAGAGCTACCACTCCTAATAATTTTCGGAATTCATTCAAATAAGACAAACTTAATTTTCGTTTCAAAGGCACTTTGAGGTGAAATATGACAATTTTTATTGAAACTCGGCTTTACTTCGGCTATAGTTATTCAAATATTTGACATTTTAGTTTGCCAATAGTTCGGTTACGGGTTACCCAGCTCCTTATCGCTCTCGGTATATGTTACCTGCTCCGTGCGCAGCATATAAAATATTACACTAAACTGAACTGGAAAAATTCGTGACATGAGTGAAAACAATCTATAGCTTGCCTTGGTATATATGACATAACAATAACGAATAAAAAAATTCCCACTAAGATTACAGGAGATGCAGTTACAAATAGAGTTGTGTTGTTATAAACTTTATTGCACTAACGTTTTCGCTTGTTGCTCTTCAGGTGCAAAGTGTATACTGAGTGGTTCTGTGATTTATATTTACATTTATATATTGATTACGTCCTACAGCTATTATTATGTTAATTATGTAAATAATAAGCCTATGAGTCATCCAATATTTACGTACTTAATTATCATATGTGAAAAATATGTCCTTATTTATAATCCATCTGTTAATTACAGTTTAAGTCAGGTTTCAAAAAATCTATTATTTCTTGTTCCTTTGTTTCTCTAAAAAGTCGGCTTGTGTTTTTGGTATATCGGCATGATTTTAAAATCCCCTTTGCTACATTTCGCTAAATGTTTGCTGACTTCTAGATGTCTATATTCATCGTGTGTAATTTGTTCTTTGTGTAGGCTAACTCTTTTCCTTAGATGTTCAGTTTGTCCCACGTAGAAGCTGTCACATTTGCAGCAAATTATCACATATATCACGTTTTTTTATTTGCAATCCATTGGCGATTTTATTTCCCAGATTTTTCCACTTTTCAGAGTTATGGAATTTCCGGAAAAATTATCCGAGAAAAATAATCATGAAAGGCATCGAGAAAGCAACATCACTGACAGAAGCGGAACTGAAATCGACAAAGAAAATACCTGAAAACAACAATACACTTCCATTGGTAATAACACACAATCCAAACAACCTCCAGATTGTCGGAAAAATGAAACAAGACCTTAGATTTCTGAATAACTCCCACAGGATGAAAAGTATATTGAATAACACAACTCTGATTGTAAGCTGACGCCAGCCAAAAAAACTTAAAACAGTACTTACCACATGCCCAGTTTAACTCAGAGAAACCTATAAAACACGTTACCAAATGTTCTGAGTCGCGGCACCTGCAATGTCCTAATTACCGGAAATTCCATAACTCTGATAATACCATGATCGCCTCGGATTCTTTTGTTCTCTCCGGGAATTTAATCGCTAATTTCCCTCATTGCTCATGCAAGAGGGAAATTTTGCCATTGTCTTCTAAATTTCCCTCATTCCTACGATATGCATGCGGGAAATTTAGTAGAACACAAAGGATTTCTTTGTCTGCTCATTTTCCCGTGCATGTGAATGAGGGAAAATTAGAAGACAAACAAATCCTTTGTTTTCTACTAAATTTCCCGCTTGCATATCATATCCAGACGGGAATCTTATAAGACAAAGGACTCTGCCTCCAACCACGGGCTAGATAAGGTTCTCAAAGTTTTCCTCGGCGATCATAATTCATAATATTACAAACTGATACCATGACTTGTCGGGAAATTAGCGATTAAATTGCCCTTCGCCTCGGGAAGATTTGTAAAAGTCCTCGGGCTTCGCCCTCGGACTTTCACAAATCTTCCCTCGGCGGCGGGCAATTTAATCGCTAATTTCCCTCAAGTCATGGTATTACTTATAAAAAGTGGAAAAATCTGGGAAATAAAATCGCCAATGGATTGCAAATCAAAAAACGTGATATATGTGATAACTTGCTGCAAATGTGACAGCTTCTAGTTACCCTACACAAAGAACAAATTACACACGATGAATATAGACATCTAGAAGTCAGCAAACATTTAGCGAAATGTAGCAAAGGGGATTTTAAAATCATGCCGATATACCAAAAACACAAGCCGACTTTTTAGAGAAACAAAGGAAAAATAAATAATAGATTTTTTGAAACCTGACTTAAACTGTGATTAACAGATGGATTATAAATAAGGACATATTTTTCACATATGATAATTAAGTACGTAAATATTAGATGACTCATAGGCTTATTATTTACATAATTAACATAATAATAGCTGTAGGACGTAATCAATATATAAATGTAAATATAAATCACAGAACCACTCAGTATACACTTTGCACCTGAAGAGCAACAAGCGTAAACGTTAGTGCAATAAAGTTTTTAAAAATGAGTGGTTAATCTACTTCTTATTTCATCTCCAACGTTTGCCAACCAATACATTTTGATTATATCCGAGACTCAGATGGTGAGCGAAGGTTACAATGATGTACTGCCTGTGCAGCAACCACTGTATATCAGTATTGCTTCGGTGTGTTCTACATATAAACTAATGTAGTGATTGTGGGAGCTTGGAGTATAGACACAATCGTCAAGTTGAAATCCTCAGAAAATATTTCTGTGTCCCACATTGCTTACTTATTATTGACAATGTTTTGGACTATCAGGTGAAGTAAGCAAGCATGTAATTTCACCGTAAGTGTCACTTCGATTCCACTGCGAGGAACGCACATTGTAGTCTTGTGTAGCATATAAAGCAGATTTGTTTCTTCGTGTAATACAATAACACTGCTGTTGTTTCTAGCCAATCCAAAATGTGAAGCGTCTGGCTGTGGTGAATGGAAGGCACCCATGATCGATAACCCAGGATTTAAAGGGAAGTGGAGCGCACCTTTGATTAGTAATCCGGATTATCAGGTACAAAATTAACACTGTAGTAGTTAGTATTCACTGCTTATTGATCGATCGTGAGGTCTGTAATATTGAAATATCGGACCAATGTTTTCAAGTACGGACCAAGTGAGCGAGCGAGTCGAAGTCCGTGCAGAAAACAGATATCGGATATTTCACTAGTACAGACCGAGCAAGTGAGGTCAATAACTAGTTTATATTATATAGCATAGCTTGCTGAAATATAACTGAAAACTACGGAGAGAAAACTCGCAGCGTTTAAATTACCAATATACGTTTTTTCGTATTATGAAAACCAAATGTGTGTTTATTATATAGATAACGATGAAATACCAGGTTTTCTCCTATTCACATAAAAAATAGGTGCGTTAGGCGTACTGTACATGATCTGCGCCTAAAATCGGTTACTGCATGGAAAATGCGGCACATGAGTTTATATCCACGAGTTGTTAATAATTATTATTATATGGCAAAGGTTACTTCCGGTAAAATCGTGTGCTGTGATTGGTTGCTTACGTGGCGAGATTTCTCCGTAATGACCGCCGGCATTATGAAAATTGTTTTTAATGCACTCTGAACAACAACAAACACAAAATCCTAAAATAATATATAATTTTTCCTCAAAACTAAAAAACTGTGTAAAGAACAACTACGCCTGGCTCTGCACTATTTCCACGCGTATTTTCGCAAGCGTCTCGTGATTTTCACATGTGACGTTTGTACGCGATTTTGATTGCGATATACGATACGCCTTTTTACATGTGAAAATATAGACAACTATAGGCTTTACGCAACAAAGTTCTTGTGATACATATGATAAGTAATTTTAGTGAATTAGTGTTGTCATGCACTTCGTAGAGCTTTAGCTTTGTGTGCATGCATGTGGTACTTTGGTGAATTGAGTGCTTGATTCTTGAATAAAATTATCCTTATTTCACTATCTTTTTGTTGCAGGGCATATGGAAACCAACACGCATCCCGAACCCTGATTTCTTTGATGATAAAGAGCCATTCAAATTGACTTCTATTGTAAGTGTTATCTCTCATAATTCGTTCATGAATTTTTCACACAGCAACCACTAAATGCGCTGTAACACTATGCAATTTTTGTGCAACTTGTCTTGCGACGGCTTAATCTGCTACGTTGCAGTTGCAGCACCTTGACTCGCAAAGTTTCGCAATCTTTGTGTTTGTGACAAGGTACGCATCCAGTCGCCAAAGAGGAAAATTCGAGACAAGTTGCAGTTGGGAGTGTTACTGTGAAACGCTGAAAATAGTTGCTGCAATTATTGCAGAAAGTACAACTAGATTCTAATTTCTGCAACGATTGCAGCAACTTGTGTCGCAACAATTTTCTCGGCATTGCGAGTTGCATGACAAATGTGTAGTGAAACAGCGCCTTAAAGGCTCGTTTGCACCTACCTGTAGCCTGCTTCGCAGACGTTCTTGGTCTCCTTTACTCGCTCCCCACTAAAGCTGATGTTACACGAGACGATTTTTAACGACAATTTTTAATCCCCGACGCAGTCATCCATATCTCACCAAAAGTTTATATATACAGTAAGTATTGACTGTATCAGTCAATTTGAAACCCTAAAACAATCCTAATACTAACCCTAATACTAATACTACTGTAATACAGTACTAGGCCATTTTACACTTCGCCATTCCGTTGAAACCGTAGACGGTAGGAAACCTCATCGAAGGTCGCCACAGCATCAATCTGCGCCCCAGACCCCGACAGACAGCCGACACTTAGGGGAGTCATTAGTCCATTCACTACATGCATGATTAGTGTTATGGTTAGTATTAGGGTTACAGTCATATTGGGTTAGTTATAAGGGTCAGTATTGGGTTTAGCTTAGTTTCCTGTACTTATTCAATACTAACCTTAGTACTAACCATTATCCTAACCCTTATTCGAGATAATTTTGTAAACCATGAAACGGCTAATTGTTCAAAACGACGCTATGGTTATTAAGCTGCGCTACATTAAGTTATCCGCGTGTAATGAGTTGACAAAACATCGACGAAGAAAAGGATGGAAATACCTTCTAACTCATGAGAAAGGTTAGAAGAAGCATTGAGCTCATTAAAGGTACGTTTAAGGTACGTTTACACACTACGATTAATCGGGCCGATTTCTGGTTTAGCTGGATGTTAAGTGGAGAAACAGTCAGCGGAGTGTCCCGTGGGCTCATTTGTCTGGCGTCTTCCTTGTCTCTCATTACTTAACATGCATTTAAACCAGAAATCGGGCCGATTAATCGTAGTGTGTAAACGTACCTTTACACACTGCGATTTGTCGGGCCGATTTTCCAAATATGGGCATCCAATTGATGGCGTTAGCGTTGACGTCAGCAAGTCCCGACACTGAAAATCGGGAGAAAAATCTGTAGAAAAGTAACAGATTTTTCCAGAGTCGTAGCGATTTTTTACTGTAACTATGACTACCGAATAAACGCGCGTATATTAAAAAAAAATTAAAACAAGAAAAGAAATATATCGACCGTAAACTACGAGTGTATAGCAGACGAAGCTGTTAATAATATTTAGTAAAAATCGGGAGTAAAAATCGGGAGTTACGTTTACACACTGCGATTTGTCGGGGATGACGAATTAGCGAAATTTACCGCGAATCACGTAAATATTCGTCAGTGTCGGCCCGACAAATCGTAGTGTGTAAACGTACCTTAAATTGGCAGCCTTTGTCAGTTAGAAGGCATTTCCATCTTCGCCTCATAATTCATAAATGTTTTAATTTTGTACATGTTCACAAGTACTATACTAGAAACAAGCACTATACTAGAAACAAGCACAATTTATATTTACAACGGGCCAATCGGAATTGGGGTAAACAGACATTTACCTAACATGGTACACAATAATGGAACGTTTTACCAAAGGAACTTCGACAATTCAAATCATTTTTTTCAGATTCAAATTCAAGCTTAGGAAACAGTTTAACATTTAAATTTTTATAGTTCTTCTTTGTTTCTGTATTTATTTATCTACTTTTTTCTTTCATAATTTTTTTCTTTCATAAGCTATTTCATAATTTTCTTTTCTAGGATGCTGTTGGATTTGAACTTTGGTCGATGACTGAAGATATTCTATTTGACAACCTTTTAGTTACAGACGATATTTCTGTGGCCGACAAACTTGCGGATGACAGGTACAAATTTAGTCCGTAGGCTATACGGTAACACTCGTCCGTTGTGCATATCTCCAGTTTTCAAGATGTTAATGTTTCGATCATATTTATCCTTTCTTTAAATTGCCTACCACCTGAAGGATTGTTAGTTATAACCAATTTCTCAAATTTAATATTTTATTTTATAGTTGGTCGCGCAAGGTTGGGAAAGATGGCATAATTTCTGGCGAGGTATTATGGTGCAATAAATTCTAATTTACAATTTGTTACACCTATTTTTCATGATTTTTGCTTGATCGGTTTTTGTGGCTACCGTAGCCAGTATGGTCATCGTGTGATATTGATTGATTGATTGCTTGCTTGCTTGAACGTTTCACTTTTCTGTGGGGTTACCGCTAGACTACAGGACCGCAGGCTCTGGTTAGCTGTGTATTCAACTCTGTGTTGCTTGCTTGCTTGCTTGCTGAGCATTTCACTAAAATCGTACTGCGCTGACGTAAATGCCATTTTTACATTATTTTAAGTGTTCTTTCAAATACAATCAGAAAAAAACTAAGGCGAATTTGCATTTCATAGACACATTAACGGCCCCACATCAATATAATAATAAAGAGCCTCCATTACAGTGATCCCATAGTGGGGATAAATGCCTCAGCATAAATGAATAACACCAATATTTCAGATAGTATCACAGATTTGGATTTATCTTTCCACAGTTTAGACAACGTAGTATTTTTGTTTCGTAAAAGTGGGCCTCCCTTTTGGTCACACCCCATGCCATGCTCATTGACAGGCTGACCCTGGCAATAATGTTCCATGCGGTCGGTACCCACATGTTCGCATCGCGGACCTATTTTTGCCATGACGCGAGCCAACACGTAGTTGACATTGTACTTTGATGACCTTTGATGACCTACCCACTCCACTGGCATTTCTTATTCTCAGTCTCTTTCGTAACGATAGAGCGTAAGAGCTACAGTACGCGGTGAGAGAAAAGAGAGAATGCTTTCAAGATGGCAGAAACCCAGCTTCTGATAAATATCTCTGATAAATATCTGTTGTAATCCATGATGATCCAGATGTGATCAGAAATGGCTGTCAAAACATGAGTGAGCCGTTTTAATATGTGATTATTTCAGAGGATACATTAAGATTGCCTTACAATCGACAGTTAAAGGACATTGGCAACATAAATCACAATTTCAAATTTTTGATTTATGATTAACAAACAGGCTTACGAAGGTAATCCAAGTAAACAAAACTACTCTTGCAAAACAACAGCACTAATTTTGATCAAAGACAATCCTGTCATCCGCCATCTTGTTGTAATACTTTGCCCAATTAACAGGGAAGTTGGTGACGTCGGTAAATTATCGCTGCTCTTACGCGCCACCTTTATGAAAGAGACTGGGAAAGAAACTCAGCGATAATTAATTCACGTGCTATTTCCACGAATTATGCGCGTTAACCATTCCTCTGTTTTCTCTCTTTTTATTGTTTACTTACAGGGAAGTATCGTTAGTAATTTGATGGAAGCTACAACCGAGCGACCATGGTTGTGGGTGCTGTATGCTGTCGTCGTGATTTGTCCGTTTATCTTGATAGCTGCATGCTGCTTTCCAAGGTCCAAGGTGAGTGTTTAATACGATTTTTATGCATGAGTTGTGGATGTATTATATATATATATATTAATATAAGATAAAAACAGTGAACCTTCTTCCACCAAAGTTAAAAAACATGTAAAAATTGATCAAGATAACTTTTAAAAACTTTAATCTACGTTTCGGGGCTCTGCCCCTTTGTCAAGATACACGAGTTTACAAAGAGTTCGAGCATTATATAACATAAAAAAGCTAATTTTTGATATTTATATATATATATATAGAAAAAAAAAGGCCGAAACGGTACCGTCTGTAGTTATATATATATATATATATATATATAAGAAACATATAAGAAACATATTAGAAACATTTAATTATCTTATATAATGGGGGTTTAAATGCCAAAATTTTAGTCCACATGTTCTTAATCATTAGGTTCTTATACGTGGGTAATTACTGTACATCACAACGAGTGAATAACAATCGTACGAAGTATTTACCTGTATGATGTTACTTGTTTATTGAGAAATACGGTAAGGAAACCGTTTTGGCTGGAACACTGCCCTTCATGGTAATTTATTTTTGTACTTCCCTTCGCCGGTATGAACTTTCCCAATTTTCTCCGACACTCTTTATATAGATTCTACATGAAGTAAATGTCGAAATGTTTTATGATTTGAGGCACTTTAATTCTTACATTTTTACCTAAACCTTTGCCTATTACCACGTCCCATCAATCCTATTGTCCCCTCGCCCGGCGCGAAGCGCCGGCCGAAGGCCGAAGGCCTGAGGGCGAGGGTGCTAATATCGACCGGCGTTTAGTCCCTTATGCCGTTCCTAGATCTAGGATCTGTTTATAGGTATATATATATGATCAACCGTCCTCATGCGCGGGATCGGAAAATGTGGCACTGGTAACTAGATACTCAGATTAAATTGAACCGTCACAAGAGACATAGTTTTTTGAGGAAATAGAAATCCGAGTCCGAGTATGTATTTTGACTCGCTAATTCCAAATCTGTTTTCAGAATTGAAAACGGTTATATATATTGATCGAGATTATCATAGCCGACCAAGCCCGGACTAATTTCTAAGTACATAAACCATTTTTACGAAGGGTATTCACGTTCTCGTAATATAGTAGACACATATGTTATGTATTTTGACTCGCTAATTCCAAATCTGTTTTCAGAATTGAAAACGGTTATATATTGATCGAGATAATCATAGCCGACAAAGCCGACTAACTTTCTAAGTACATAAACCATTTTTACGAAGGGTATTCACGTTCTCGTAATATAGTAGACACATATGTTGATGTATTTTGACTCGCTAATTCCAAATCTGTTTTCAGAATTGAAAACGGTTAAATATTGATCGAGATAACGTTCAAAATAATATACGATAAAGTGACCAGTTTATAATCGACTAATTTCTAAGTACATAAACCGTTTTTACGAAGGGTACTCACGTTCTCGTAATATAGTAAACGCGTATGTTATTTATGTTGACTCGCTAATTCCAAATCTGTTTTCAGAGTTTAAATCGGTTAAATATTGACCGAGATAACGTTCAAACATTTCTTCGACGAAACGGGCTTTTGGAAATTGTGAATTTTTGCAAAACAGAAATACACGGCCACGGCGTGCGAGGTCTGGGCACCATGGATGGAGAAATTCCGTAGGGGGGGGGGGGGGGGGGGGTAGAAAAGGCGGGCGAGGGGATTATTGCGAATTCGTATTTCTAGTAATGCTATATTTTTATCCTCGTACGACGTTTGGTTTTGAAGCTATGTAGTATTTAAAACACGAGAAGGAGCGTTTTATCATATTTAAAATGCGAGCGCGCAGCGCGAGCATTTTTGATATGATAAAACGCGAGTTCGAGTGTTTTAAATAGCTTCAAAAACATTGATTGTAATCACTAGGGAGTGTACTGGTTTTTATTTTCTATTAGAGGTAAATTGGGTTGATGTATGAAATGCAAATTAGCAGGAATTTTCTATAAAGTTCGTAGAGACTTTATATAATTTTCATGCTGATTAGTATTCATGAATTTTATCAGGTATAAAAGCCTTGCGCGTGACTAAATACGGAAATGTGATTGGACAATTTGGTTAATGAATATTAATGAGTTTTTGAAAGTTATTTTAATACCGCTTTTCTGCTGTTGTATAAACTTCGTATCACCGAGGGTAGCAGTAAACTTCATCCAATCAGAAATTTGGTACGAGTTTCATTACTAGTGAAAAAAAATTGAATCACAAAATAAGAACGCTGATATGATATTTATCACTAGGGAAGATCTCATTACTTATATAATAAATAGGTTATCTATTATCCTTAGCGCGAAGTTTCTCGCATTTTCGATGAAGACGACGATGACCATAATGAGATGATATTCAAATATTGGCACAGTAGATCCAAACGGAATTGGTTACACTTGGACCCGATTCTATATATATCCACTCTTAACCGTTTTGCGCTTGTGCGGGAATGGATACGTTTTTGTATGCATTCTATTAGAGCCATTGGTAACCAACGGTCTTAACAACTAAGACTTTTAGCATCATTTAGATTTGAAAAGTTTTTGTTTTTCGTATTCCTCCTTTTAACGTTGATGTTTTTCTGGGAATTTCTAGACTGATGATGCAGCTCAAAAGAAAAAAACTGACGAGCCAACTGAAGATGTCAAGGATGATGAGAAAGAGGAGGACGACAAGGAAAACGAACAAGATGAAGCAAATAAGGAGGAAGGAGATCAGGAAGAAGGAGATAAGGAAGAAGGCGATAAGGAAGAAGGGGATAAGGAAGAAGGGGATAAGGAAGAAGGGGATAATGAAGAAGGGGATAAGGAAGAAGGGGATAAGGAAGGAGATAAGGAGGAAGAAGATAAGGAGGAAGGAGATGAGGAGGAAGGAGATAAAGAGGAAGGAGATGTTCAGAAACAAGATGGCGAGGATGATGAGACAAAATCTAAACAGGCAAGATAATTTTTTACTAACTCTAATTATTCAGTAGATACTACTTTTGTCAGGAGTATAACATCCTATGCAAATAATTTTGAAGAGACAGCAGCGGAAATATATATTGAATAATTTTCTTTAGATGAAGGGAGGATTTATTAATGGTCAAATATATGTATATGAAAATTTGACTGCCCCAATCGGCGCTCTAACCACTGAGCTATTGATACACGGTCACAACAGTCAAACATTATATACATATTTATACATCGCCCCGACGGCCGACTCTCGAATCGCTACAGGAAGACATCTCATCTTCGACGAAGTAGAGCGAAACCTCTCGCAGGACTTCCTCAAGTAGTGAGCTTATACATGTATGTATATGATGTTTGACTGTTCTGACCGTGTCTCAATAGCTCAGTGGTTAGAGCGCCGATACATGTACGTTGATTCGGAGACCTCGGGTTCGATTCGCGGTTGGGGCAGTCAAATTTTCATACACATATATTTGATCATATATTGAATAATAGAATAACGATTTTGTCGTGGTGACAAATTTAAATATTGCTTTGAAGTGCGTGTGAACCATGATGAATGGTGTTTATTAATAGTTCTTACATTTATCTCCACGAAACATGAATTACTTTAGTTAAATGTATTATTGATGGTACTCTGAAATTGTCATCAAGTCAATTTCTATAATTGAAATCTATTTTTCCTTTGAATGGATATCCAAGCCGGTTATTTTACAAAAAAATGTGGATAAATGTGGATACGTTTTACGGACCTAGAAATGCCCCATTTATCTTAAAGTGCACCTGACATCAAAATGTTTTATTGTCTTATTTGGAAGAACTTTTATAATGATAAAGTAACTTCTTTTGAAGATTTTCGTTTCTTCGCTTTCTTTTTGAGATATATCAGTTTGTTTGATATGCAAATGTCCGGAATTTACGTCACACATGCATAATGACTTATTGGAGAAATATGTGTATCTCTTTCATTCTCGAACGAAATCCTTTAAAATCGAGAAGTTTGGTGTTGTGGGAGAAACACGCACACGTGTTATTCACACTTTAGTGTTTTTATTTGATGAACGCAAAGATATATAACATTCTCTGATAAGTCATTATGCATGTGTGACGTAAATTCCGGACATTTGCATATCAAACAAACTGATATATCTCAAAAAGAAAGCGAATAAACGAAAATCTTCAAAAGAAGTTACTTTATAATTTTAAAAGTTCTTCCAAATAAGACAATAAAAAATTTTTGATGTCAGGTGCACTTTAAACGTCCATGGATAGGTAATGTGTCTGGTGATTTTATGAACAGAATAAAAAATATCATGGAAGGAACGTTCTTAGCGAGTAAAGCTGGTTTTTCATTCCTTTTGTGAAAATTGAATATATCGGTAACCATTAGTTGGGATGAAATTCTAGGCAGAGGAGGTTAGGATTAGGTTTAATCTTAAATGACGCTTAACAGTAGAATATCTTTTGTTATAGGAGAAAGAAGGTGACAAAAAGGATACAGCAAGGTTCGTTAAGTTTTCTTGATATCCAGCAACAGTCCCGTGCCAGCACTCTTCTTCAGATCGAGACCCCATTTGCACGCAACAATTTTCCTTGTTATATAACTGGGTTTTCGCTGGATGTAACTCAGACTTCCATTGGTTCATTTATAGTCACGTGCATTTATGGTCACGTGCATTTATGGTCACGTGGCATTAAACAAATCAAATTTATCCTGCGCTCATGCTACAAATGCGCAGTGACAATCCAGCTAAACAACCTTAGGCTGGAATTTCATTGTCGCGTAAATTTGTACGCACGTAAAACGGCGTAAAAAATTAAACGTACCTAAAAATGAATTCTACGCTGGTTGCAGCAATGACTCTAACATTTCACAACTTTTCCTAGAAATATATTGTAAGTATGGGCAGAAAAAATGGTGAAAAAATATTGGGTAAAAATAAAGTTACAGAGTATTCCGGAACAACTACTAACAATGAATTTCGACAAAACATTTCGACAAAACATTTTCATTATAATAGAAACAATAAAAATAAGAACATATCGATTAAGATAAATCTATTTATTGATATAATAAATTATGTACGTTAACAGAACAGCAAGAAATAATCCTGAAAAAATCCTTGTTTGAACTGCTTCAAATCCGAATTTTTGACGACCTATTCTGCGTGCGCCGCCACTAGCCTTTCCTTCCTCTGCAGGCTGGCAAAAGAGCGCCAGCAATAGTTCCTCGTGCGCCTTCCTCTCAAATATGTGCGCGCCTTCCTCTCAAATTTGTGCGCGCCCGCTCTCGTAATTTGTAGGCGAGCGGCTACGTAAACGTACGTAAAAAGTTGAATATAGTTAGAGTGAGTATCATGGTCATGCATCGCGCGCTCACAATCGTATGACGGCCATTTTGTGGGCCGATTGGCAGTTGTTGAGTTCGCTTTCTAATCCGTCGATATCTTTGCAATCCTTTCATTCATCAAACGTGTTAGTTTGTCAATTTCCAAAGTGAAAATATACTAGACTGAATATTTTTATTGCTATTTGTTGTTAACTTCCGTATTGATCTATATGAAAACAATAAGAAACACCTGCAATGCATGACCCTCACACTCATTCTTTACGTACGTTCACGTACGGGTGGAAAAACGCAGTAGTGGAATTTTGTGCGCGGATGGGATTTTGCTTTGTCTTGTGCGCTTTCGTGCGGAACTAATTTGATTCAGAGCTCAAAAAACATTCCGCTCCGCGCGCAATATTTCACTGACTGGAAAACAGCCTTTAAACCCGGCGAAAATCCAGTGAAAACCCAGTTATACAGTGTGTATAAAAAAATACGGAACCGGCATAAAATTAATTAACATTCCTTTCAAACAACTTACAGTATTGTGGTAGTTTGAAAGCCCTAGACACCTCTGAGCCAATATTAATTAATTTTATGCCGGTTCCGGGTTTTTTGATACACACTGTACAGTGCATAATAAAAACGGTAGTGTGTATACAAAAAACGGTAGTGTGTATAAAAAAACGGAACTCTCAGAAAATTAATTATTATTCTTTTAAAACAACCTATTGTAGTAGTTTGAAAACCCTAGACACCTCTAGAAGCGAAAAAGCTTTTAAATATTTTCACCATGCATGTTAGGGTGGTCCAAAATAATAAGGAAAAATGTTTTTCAACTTTTCCTTTGGGCATAGAAACACTGCATGTAAAGTTTTAGGGATTTATTTTAATATTTAGAGGTAGCTCAACTAACTTGAAATTTCACTCTGTACATTTGAAATTATTGGTATATTACGGGAAACACAATACACTATAAGTCTATAACACAGTGTCAAACACGTCTACCAGCAGCCCATTCACGCTTTTCCAGTTAGGGTCTTCTTCTTGCTTTCAGGGAAGGCTTTCCTGTGTTCATGCACAACCTGCAACAGGAACTGAAGTTGATCTTCATGACGAGTTGGTAGTCCACTGAACTCTTGAATGAGAGTTCAGTGGACTATTAACGTTCACGTCCTCGTTTACAACTTTCATGGCATGCACAGTCTCATAGCCGCTTTGAAATCGTCTCGGCCTTCCCAAGTCTCTGGGTCCGCTTCCAGGAAACTGTCGGGAAGGTCCATCCTTTCAAAAAACATTCGGGATCTCTGTGTGACGAAGTCTTCCAAGCCTTTTTCCTGATCAACTTGGATGCGCTTTGGAAGATCTTCGTGTCCCTCATTCTCCAATGCGACGACCATATGTCGTTTCACTGATGCAGGCACATTCTTATAAAAAAGCCAGTCCAATCAAGTCCTCTGATAAGTACCACAGATTTCTAAATAGCTTTGTTTACAGCACCAGGGACTTCAGCAGGAGCAGATCGTTGTTTGGAGCAGAAGCTGCAAGAGGAGCTGTCATCCATGCTTTGATATAAACATGGATGGTGAAGATAACCATGTCTCTCAGTCCTTTCTTCTCTTTGCTAGTGTAGATGACCTTTGACATCCAACGGGCGTGGTGTATGGGTCCCGTGGTCATGAACCGGACTCCTTTTGTAGGAACTTTACCCGATAATCATCTCTTGGCAAGCATCTCCTGCTTTCAGCAAGCTGACTCTCAATGAAACCTAGGACAGCATCTTTGATGTCAGAAAGGGCTTCACTGACCAATTCATCTGTCGACGCGTCATCAAAGTTCTCCAGATCCAGAAACTCCCAACGAACCTGGAATCGTTTGAAGATTAAAACCTCTGGTCCAGAAGAGGGTCCCATGCAGCTCACAAACACTGTTCCAATCACAATTTCAAGCATGTGGTGACGACAAGCAAAAATAGAAGGTCGGTGCCACGACCTTGTTCAATTAACACACATGCTCCTCCAGCCTGCCTGTGTTGGAACTTGTTGTGTCAAAACACAAAGCTGGCACGGTGTCCTCAATGCCCCATTCCTTCAAGGCATTTATAACAGCATCTGGTTGTGGTTGCCCAGTTCCTGACGGCAATTTTCCAACAGTCAAAAGTTGTGATATTCCAACTCCAGACACAAGTACTGGAAAGCGGTCGACCAATTCCTTGCCAGTCAGGTCGCGGATGAGTTTTCCATCCCAGTGGACTGTTAGTGGCACATCAGCTTTGAATTCTGCCCTCAAATCTTGTGACTTCTCTGTTGGTGAAGGCTAAAAGGGATGACTCAAAAGGACCTTCACATTTTTTAGAACTACTAATCCTAACCCTAATCTCAATCCTAATCCTAACCCTAACCTTGATCCTAACCTTTATCCTAACCTTGATCCTAACCTTGATCCTAACCGCTACCGGAAGCAACTGTGAATTAGCATTTTTTTCAAAGAACCCATTGTAATAGTTTGAAGGCTTAGACACCTCTGAGCAACGAATGCGTAAAAAATAACTTGGATTGCATTCGTATTGAAAACTGCTTTCTCTCCTTGATTAACGCAGCGCTTGGACCATCTTAATTTCCCAGGTGTATAATTTTTTTTTAAATTACAATAGGTATCTTTAAGAATGCTAATTCATTTTCTATATTATTATTATCTCTCTGGTGTATGCAATAGACCTTACCCCCATTATGACGTACGAATCTATTAGTGACTACTACTGCGATATTTCCTTGCGATCTTTCCTTTCTCATGTTAATGTTAAACTCCCTCTGGGAGATGCAAAACAATTGCTCAACTTACTCAAATTTTCAACTGTAGCAATATATTCTGAACTAAATTGATAGGAATGCTGAAACGTTGGGAATAAACTAAACTGAAGTCAGCAAGATCTTTCATATGAACTTCATTTGTATTTTGTACAGAATCAGAAGCACAGCGCTTCTTCGCCGATTGATAGTTACCATGGTGGGTTTTGTTTTGATCTTTCTACATTTTATTTTAGCAGTGAAGACTCCTCGGTTAAGACTGATGACAAGGAGTGAAAGGGAAATATACAGCCGAGTGCTCATACCTGGACTTCCTGTTCTTCATGAATATCTGTCAAGAGAGTTACTGCCGAACTATACTTACGTTGTCTTCCATACGATAATTATGAGGGGAAACTATACCTTTATGTGAAATTGACTTGCTTCGTTAGGATGTTTTATTAATCGGAGGTTTTACAAACTGTCGATGCATGTGTCGTCATAGTCGCCATATTGCTGTACTTCGAGAATAGAACTTTTGTCACGTACATCAACATGTCCGCCATGTTATTTGAATCTCCAGCAAGACTTTGGTACGTGGTTGAAAACGATCTGCAGATGGTCGTATAAGGCATGTCGAATTTTTTGACCATAAGTGTGAAAAGGCCAGAAAAGTCGATTTCGTTCGTTGTTGATTGTTGTTTTTTTGTTAAAGTGCATCTGCAGTGCCAAATTCAGTTTGAAATCAACTCTCTTGTTTGAAAGAACTCGTAAAATTATAAAGATTGGCGTTCCTTAATCTTCCATGTCTCAGTTCGTTCTTAATGAGATCACTTGTACGTCACATTGCGTAATGACTTACTGAAGAGTCGTGCATTCTTTTGGATTATGTAACGAAATTATGAAACTGTGCATATGTTTGTGATTTAATTTGGAAATCCCCATAGATATTCATGATTTTTCAGTAATTAATTATGCAGTTTGACGTACAAGTGATGATCATTTACATATCAAACAAATCTGATTAGAGTGTTTTAGATTGATGTAGTTTTTGTTAACCACAAGCCGAGGTTAGAAGTTTGTGGTTAGAAGTTTGACATTAACATGTCAAAGAGCATGTAGGCGTTTGTAATTTCGTAATTTCACCGCGGATAATTGAATTTTGGGACGATTCCAATCGTTCATACGTATTCAGCGGAAATTGACAATGTGCTTTAGTGTTCAATTCAAAAACGTTGTGATTCGAGAACAACAGACATTTATATCGCAAACGTGGGTTGGTTGAGTAAAAGTTGCATAAAACCTTGCCGTAATTGACTTGCGTCAAGAGGCGTGTAACCGGACGTTCGTCACGTGGTTTCTAGCGGTTTGCAGTTATCAAGAAAAACGTCAATCTAAACTCTCTAATATCTGTAGAACGACGTGAGATGGAGTATATGGAGATGGCGAAGTCGTAACAGTCGGCGATCGGCAACTGTTTTTTTTCTATATGGAAACATCTTGTCGACGTAGTCGCCGACAAATGTATCCCATAATGCACTTTGCGGCTAATTTCAAAATGGCTTCCCAAGTTTAAACAACGTTGTCGTCGACTTTCAAACCGTTGTCGCCGACTGTTACGACGATATGGAAACCAGCCTTAAGGCTTCGAACGTTGATTAACTTGATGTCAAAGGTTTGAAAATATTTTATTCCCAACTCGTGGTGGTGCTGTAAATCCTCTGAACAAACGTCTTTTTTCTTTCTAATTAAATGTTAATTTATTGCTTTAAACTTGCTTTACGACGGCAGATCTTAATAAACGCGTATTTTACGCAAACCTTCATATAGACGATCAATTTGCTTATCTTATGACACGCGCACTGTTCCTTGTTGTAACCGAAACCTCTTTCGAACCGCGAGACATGTAAAAAGGTAGTCTTCGGTTCGGAGGAAAAACGTTCTCCGGGTTGAGTTACTTGTGCGCGCAAGGTCCATGTTCGTACCGATTAGAAATTTGGTCTTTAAGCTGGATCATTAAGCGAATATAGTCGCACGAGTGACTTTCTCCTTAGAAAACCATTCAATTTTTACAATAGAAAATCCGCGCTTGTGCGCACGGCATCCAGCTTTTCCGTGTACTCCAGCTTTAAACACAGCGGCCAGTCTAAATATTCTTTTATATGCATACAAATTAGCCTTTCTGGCCTCGTTTATACAAAGCAAAGATTCTTTGGAATTACAGACACACGAACGAGGTCAGAAAGGCTAATTTAAATGAATATAAAAGAATATTTAATTTGGATGCCATTATGAAAGAGGTCTATACACTTCGAAGTTTGAAAACATGGCTGGGTTAAGAAGGTTTAAACTACATGCCACATGCAATGATTGTTTTGCCGTCGCCTACAGGCAATGGGTGGACGCATCAAGGTAGATTTCTCAGGATTCTCTAGTAAAATACGACGTTAAACTGTTATTTCTAAAATAAATATCCAGATGGTTAATGCTATGTTTCGGGATTCTCGGTATGAAAACGCAAGTGAATGCGCGATAAGACGCTGGTCGTGGAAGCAAAGTGAAGAATTAATAAAATGTATTTTTAATAACTCATTAATAATTCATGAGAAGAAAAGAGAAAGGAAATCGCTGCCGTGTTGGTGGTTTTTCGAGAACTAGTCTAATCCTATCCCTAACCTTGATGTTAATCCTAGCCAAAAATAAAGACCAGACAAAAACAAAAAAGTCCTTTTGAGTCCTCTCTTTTGGCCGTTTTAGGGTCACAATGAAGTTGAAGGCGGTGGGGTTAGGGTTGGAAGACAGTTAAGGAGGGGGGTTAGGGTTGGATTAGTGTTGTGTTGGGGATAGCTACTATTTTGACCATTATCATCAAAATAATGCGAATGGGCAATTGACGATTATCATCAAAATAACGGTGAGAACAACCTGATCTCAAATAGCCTCCAACGCTTATGTCAACCTTATGTCGCAGGCTTCACTTCATTCCTGTGTTTTGCTTTTTGTTTTTCCTTACAATGCTTATGCATATGCTCAAGTGAAAACCAGGTTTCATTGACCCAGCAAATAATTTTCAGCGCGAAGTGCGAACAGGTCTGGCCCACGATAACTACGTTAATAGATACCGCATGCATAGTCCAATATAACAACCAATTATAGTCAATCATCGGTTGTTCATGCCATCAGATATCGCGAGAAGTATATAGAACCGTTACTGCGCAACATTGGAACATTTACCAAGACCGATCGCTACGCGAAATAGCGCTTCAATAGAATCTGACTGTGCGCTTTTAATTTTGCCTTTGACCATTTGACATTTGTTTGCTTTTATTCACAAACCTGCTATTTTTTCGCGACATATATATGGGAAGATAAATGGTTGCCACGTGGCGCGGCGAAGCCCCTGGGAACGAAACCTCTCCAGGCAAATGGGCCGAAAACGAGGTTGTACCTTTTTAGGAAGGCCAGGTCACATGATCAATTATGTTATTGTCCGATTTTATGCATTGTCACGTGACATTTAAACGTTCATAACAAGAAACGTGGTTTAGCCATACCTTTTTTTGTCCCACTAATTTAACCTTGTTTTTAACCTATTTCGCTTAGGAATAATAATGGCAATTCGTGTTCTTCTAATTCGGGGGGTTATTATGCATTAAATATCTCGCGAAAAACGTCATATTTATTACATATGACGTCATATTTCATTCGGGCAATGTTATGTTCAGGCCCTCTTGCAAAATTTTGCCCGTACGCCTAATGGCTACACCAGATAAGCTAGCCATACATTAAACAACTGGCCAGTGCTTAATTCAAAACTATGCAAAAACGGAAATAAAATCTATGGGGGGAATTCTGATACCTGCGAGGTCATTTTTTGCTCAAAACTAAAGGATCTTCCAATTTTCAAGAACTAGTCTAATCCTTACCCTAATACCCTGACTCTAACCTTTATCATAACCTTAAACATAACTATATATAACCGTAACAAACCCTAACCAAACAAAAAATTAAACACCAGACAAAACTGGATGTCCTTCTTTGCCAGGTACTGTGGGCGCTTTTGTATGCAGCGGTTATATTTAATTGCGCGCCACTTTGTCGGTTGAGGACTGGTGAACAAAGTGCCGATGTCTTCATGCAGACGTGGACATAAATGGATGAGAATTTAGACTTTGAATTCGATAAATAAAGTGATCTCTTGACTTTCGGAAGCATTCCATCGCCAGTAGTCATTACCTGTGTATCATCAACAAAATGGTAAGTAATTTTAAAAGTAAGTAACGAATACACGCGCAAAACGATTCGTTTATGGTCCGTTGTTCGTTCTCCATATTAAGCGAGCCTACTAAGAATACCATTGTAGTCAGGAAATGCTGTTAGATTTAATATGCTGCTGCCTAGATGTATCAATAAGATCGTATACATAACCAAATTCTATCACTTATCCTTGTCTGTTCAAACGGAGTTGTGTCAACATTTTTAATGATCGATCCTGCAAGGAAATGTGTTGTACATCATAGTACTCGCTGAATTAATTGAAGACTCAAGTACTACAGTAAAATACTGAGAAATGGATGTAGAAATAACTACTGCTTCTTGTCAGTTTTGATTAAAATTTGGAAGATGTTGTAAAAATCGCGAATAAGGGTTGGACGTTATTTAGTTTTAGTTAAATATTATTTTAACATCCGTCAAAGGTACAGTAGCTCACATGGAACACAAAACCATATCCAAATCTTAATACTAACACTAAATCTAACCCTAAATCCTAACTTGTTATCGGCAACAAGTTTTTCAGGGACAATTTCTGATGTGACTTGCTTTTGATGAATATCCGAGTGTGCTACATTTATAGTTAAAAGTTACTTTTCAAAATAGTAAAAGCTATAATAAATATATTGTATACAGGGGTGGAAGTCAGATGTTGATGAAAGAAAGAGAAAAAATACTCTTAAATATTTTTAATAGTATAGTTTTGTTATCTAGTACTTTAATACTTTTCGGATTCCTTCTTTCAAAGCTATTATTCGCAGTAGCGCTACGGATATCGATCGCACCCGGCGATAATACCCTGTGACTAGGTTCTAATGCGCCCGGCTTTTACTACCGGCAGGTAGCTCCGTGTGCAGTCACATGGAAATCTGTGTGTGAAAACACATGGAAAACTACTTACTTTGTGTGAAAAACTCCACGGAAACTACTCAGCTCGCGTGGAAACCCCACAGAAACTACTCAAAATCTTCTCTGATTGGTTATTGACATGAATCTAATTGACGGAAACTATCCACAAACTACTCAAAAATTATAAATAGGACCGGCACTTCGTGGGTTTTCACTTCTGGCTCACGCGAAGTGAAAGAACGTTTGTGAATCATTAGTTTGCAGCGATATTTCTTCAACAACTTTAAAAATCAAGTACGCTTCCTCGCTAATACAAGGTCAGTTTAATAAAGCTTTGTATGTACATTTAATGAACCACCGCCTATCTTTGTGTAGCTGATACTTGCTCTTTACCTATGGCTATGGCAGTGGTGTAGCTAGGATCAAAATTTTGGGGGAGCAATGGAGAATTTGGGGGGTTCAATTAGATTAGAGTTATCAACTATCAAGCATTATATGGTGTAGAGTTGTGGCTTTAACCACGACCAATGTAGGGGGTTAGGGGAATCCCCCACCAGAAAAAATTTGAATTTTCGAAGCCTTGGCATTTCCCGTCATTCTGAGAGGAATCTTCTCCATCCCAAAAAAAATTCATAACCAACCGGTTGAAATTGATAACAAGATTAAAACGTATATACCTCTGTCCTGGACCAACCTGTTAAAGTCTGACAACAACATAAATAACCATGGATCACAATATACATGTATGCGTTCAACGCAGACAGAGCCTTTGGTCTTTTTGACAGGCATCAAGGAGCTGATGCTGCTCAAAAGGACTGAAGGCTGTGTGACTGTGAACACTGATTCCACTGGTAAGCCTATGACAATTAGCAACAGAAACACACTTCAAATTTCAAAGAAGCAAAAGTTCTTACTTGAATTTAGCATCAGACATTCAGGGACTGGGAGGGCCAAATGTGTAGATGGGGCCAAGGCCCCCCGTGGCTGTGCTGCTGGGCTATGGTAAGAAACATGATGGGGACTGTTAGAAAGATTTCTGATTTTTTTAATAATTCCCCTAAATGACAACAGCATTTAGTAATTAGCAGGCCTGAATATAATTTTTTGGAGCTTGCCGGACACAGAGTAAATCGATGTCCGGCCACAGTTAATCGGCCGGACAAGACCACTTTTCTGTCGGACACGGTTTGTTAATTTTATCCCCGAATCGTTTTAGCATGACACTAAATAATTTTGCCGTTATGTAATGCAGTGCGATAAATGTTGTACATTAATAGCCTTGTCACCAATACAGCGAACAACGCTGTTAGATCTCACTTTGAATCGCCATCTTTGTGTGATTAACAATCATAAAGCGGTTACAGGTCATGACTGTGTTGACTGCGCATGGAATTCACACAATGCGTGATCATGTGTACGTGGTCGATAAATATCAAAGTAGCGGGAGGCAAAATTTGGTCTATAAGTGGTCGAGTCGGCCGGACATTGATGTCCGGCAGCAGCTCCAAGCTGCCGGTCACAAGACGAATTAACGCCGGACAATGTCCGGTGTCCGGCGGTAATATTCAGGCCTGATTAGTAAGATGCTATCCAGGAGATGGCATCTGATTGTTGTTTTTTTGGTTTTGGAGTAGGTAATGAGAACCACAATGATGTCCTGTATGTGTAAATTTAAATATGTAAATGCATATTGTATCCTGGAACAAATTATTGACTTGTTTACTGCTCTTCATCGGAGACAAATGAGAATGACACACATCTTGTGCAGTGACAATTAGATGTATTGTATTTGTAGTAGAATAGATTCCAATTAAATGCATGTATAAGTTTAATTGTTCAATTCATAATTGCATTCCAGGTTAATACAGTAAGTTCTCACTTTGTAGAAATTCTGATGAAGACACCTCTAAAACATGATATTTGATTTACTGTGCATGTATAAGTCTTAGTAACATGTACTGTATTTGTAGGTTCCATTCACATAGAAAATAGAAAATTATCACCAGTACTGTGCATAATAATAATAATAATAAAGACATATTAGGAGCATTATACAATAGTCTCAATGTTCTTACAACAATATATTCTTAATGTTACTTATAAAACTAATTACAGTTTCATTATAAGATAAAGCGTACTACATATATTACCACTATGAACAAAAAAATCTATTAATTTTAAAAAAGAAAAGTCTTACATGTAAGTGCTGTCTTAAAACTACTTAAAATATCAATGCTTCTAATTTCCTATGGTATTATGAATTCCACAGTTTTGGTGCGGCAATTGAGAATGTTCTGTCTCCATGAGTCACCGTTTGGGATTTTGGCTCAAGTAGCAGATCAGTACAGTGTAGGTTTATATTTAGTTTAATCAGTAATATAAATAGGTGCCTGCAGGCCATGTAAAGCTTTGAAAGTAATTAACAGTATCACTAGCAACCAGTGAAGATTATGAAGCACAGGGGAGATATGATCTGCAGTGGTGGATCCAGGATTTTGAAAATGGGGGTTCCATGCTCAGTCCTAAGTGACGAATTTGATTTTTTTTGGTTTTGAAGTAGGTAATGAGACCCACAATGATGTCCTGTACTGTATATGTAAATGTATATATGTAAATGAATATATAAATGCATATTGTATATTAGGGTGGTCCTTAAATGACCTTAAAAAAAAATTTGATATATTTTGGGGGGCTACCCCAGAAAGTTGTTCCTTTTCATGAGAAAAAATTTACATCAAAATTTCAGACAGTTAGGACAACATTTAGAGGTTGCCCAGCTCCCCTCAATAATTGGAAAATTACTACACTTAATAGGTAAAATTATTTTTTTCAAATTTCCATACAACTGGGGTTTTCTTGAAAATGGACCAATCTAACATCATCTTAGCTCTACAATACTCCTTGTCTAATAGCCCTCCATAAAATGTATTGTTTACTTCAGAATGAAATGCCATAAAAAGCCATCTTTTGTGACGCACAAATGAGATATTCATTTTTAACTAGTGTTGACAATGACAGAGATACATGTATATTTCATAACAGAACCAGGTGTATGTTATATTTAAGATGTGGATAGTGTAGTTTTTTGCAATTGGGTAAGGTTTGGCGATACTGGAAAACTACGTAATTGGAGGAAAAACTGTTTCTGTTCTTCAATACGGTTATAATGGTGGTGTACTAAGTGACGAGAGCAACACCCCTTTCAGCATTGTCGTTGACAACTCTCAGCTTTGTAGCAATCGATAATGATCTCACGTACGTATCATCGGTAGACCAATCAGCAGAGACTGTTTTTCGAAGCAAATTGCTCCAAGACACTGTTCTGGGTTTGGATTTGGGACATGGTGGCTCTCTTTTTTAGATAATCGTACAATTCCGTTTCATCATCATGCATTACAATTACGATATTCCGCTTTGTGTCACAACTAACACTTTTATCAAGTAGAGCCAGAGTTACTAATTCCTCACCAATGTACTAGCTGCTTTTGAAATGTCAGGATGGACATTTTTGTACAAGTTCAAATCTTGCAAAGGTGCTCAGATGGGTGAGAGAAACCAGGCTTTCATATGCGACAAACTGGGGGTATATCAAATAATGCATTCTGTTCTCTTTTCGTTAGCTTGAACTGCATCCTAAACATATATATATATATTGAATACATTGCCTTGGCCATTCATCTTGCACAGTGAAGTCCTGCTGGCTCTTTGAAATGGACACCTCGGTCAGGCTTGCCACCGACAAATACATGTACATGTAGGATACAAAGTTCCAATGGTTCTTTCTCATCCTCCCATGGGTAAAATATAGTTGTGGCTGCTTTTTGGAACAAGTTACCACTTCCCAGCTTACTGTATGGTCATTCAATAACTTCAGCGGCTTCATATTTTGATTGTTCTATGAAGTGCCAATATGCCTGGAAACGTTTAAAAATGTTTATCTCTGGACCAGTTGATGGATTGTAGTGACAGCTAGCTTCCAAAACAATTTCATGAATGTGGTGCCTGCAAGCTAGTTGTAAGAGGTGTCGATCCTGCTTCTATTCAAGAACAATACATGACCTACTCTAATTTCCATGGTTGTATCGAAACACTCACATTTTATGAGTTCATCAATGCCCCAATCCTTCACCAGGTCAAATATAGCTGTGGCCATGTGCTTTCCAGAGCCTACAGGTAGCTTAGTTATACCAATAAGTTGTTCAACATCTGCTCCAGAAACCAGTACTGGCAATCTGTCTACAACCTTACCAACATATCTGGTAACAGTTTACCATCCAATGCACGGTCAAAGCAACATTCGGATTAAAATCCCATTGGACTTGGTATGTGTCCAATTCGACTGGAAGCTCGGTGCCTCTTGATAGATAACCAACTGATGGAGTAATCGTCAATCTTATATCCAAGAGATTGTGTAGTGCCAGTAACAATGAAGGTCACCCCCAGTCACTCATGTTTGCTCTGTCAAGAGCTGAGGCAAGAATTGGGCTCATTAGCGACTTTCGAGCTCTCTTGGCCTTAGGGGTTGTTTTGTTATTTGGCTTTTCTACAACTGATTCAGGCTTCGATTCTTCACTTGATGATACCAGCGTGACCTGCTGTTGATCAATGCCTACACACTTCTCTGAATTGATTTGTCTTAATCTCATCACAATTGATCCCGTTCAGCAGCCAATGTCTCTTTTTTTGCCAGCTTCGAATCACTTTACCCATCGACCCAAGGCAGGATGGGCTATATAAAACAGATCATCCAGATCTTTACTATTTTACTTCATGTCAGCCTCATCATCTGATGATCATCTGCAGGCATTCGAGATTTTTCTAATATCCCCGGCTTCACGAGTTCGTGCAAGCACATTTGCTGGCAAATACTAAATATGCGATTTTACCCAATATAGATGATTTTTTTAAAATTGATCATTTTGGTGCGATTCTATGGCAAGGTAAAGGACGAATAGCAAGTGTATTTAGATACAAGAGAATAAAAACAACCTTCACCACTTCACTTCAGAAATAAAATTACAAATTTTATTAAAAACCGGTTTATGGCAAGTTTCAATCTTGAAACAAAAATTCATGAAAATGGGTCATAGGGTGAAATTTTGGGGGTCATGGGCGACCCCTAGATATAGTCCGATTTTGCTGAAACTTTTTTGTGATTTTTTTCTCACCAATTGGAATAACTTTATGGGGTAGCTCCAAAAGAAATCGAAAAAAAGTTTTTATGGGCCACCCTATTGTATATGTACATGTAAATGCATGCTCATAGAGACAATGACATTCCCCTAGACCTGGAACAAGTTATTGACTTGTGTGCTGCTCTTCATCCCAGAAGAATGAGAATGACACACATCTTGTGCAGTGACAATTAGATCTGTTGTATTTGTAGTAGAATAGATTCCAATTCTAATGCATGTATAAGTCTTATTCAATTCGTAATGCATTCCAGGTTAATAAGTTCTCACTTTTTAGAAATTCTGATGAAGACACCTCTAAAACATATTTGATTTACTGTGCATGTATAAGTCGTAGTAATATGTACACACTGTAGGTTCCATTCACATAGAAAATTAAACTGTAGATAGGTAAAATCATCAAGTGAACATATACAGTAAACTTCATAATATGAAATTCTAAAAGTAGGTGGCAATGATTTGGAAAGTTTCAAAACAGAAGTTTGCCGGTTTCTAATGAATTCCTGAATATAAATAATTATATCCAATCTCCACGAAAAAATTTAAATATTAAAATTATACAGTACGGAATATAATAATTATATTGGTCTGCCAATATGCATCATTGATATTCATAATTTTGTCTTCATGTTTCTCTGAAGATGATTGCTAAATATAATTGAAACACTGCACATCTTCACATCTTAACTTGGTTTTCACAATTTTGGAAACCAGGTCAGGTATATGGGGTGCCAAATGTGACAAAAAGTATTCCGGCTCTTATGATAAATATTTCCGTAATATACAGTATATATACAGTACCTATATATATATATATATATATATATATATATATATATATATATATATATATATATATATATATATATATATCGAAACTTGTGAAAGATAGATTACTCCCTTACACATACGTACATGTATAGGTTACATGTCGTTATATAGATTGTAACTTGTGATACAGGTCCAAAAAATCACGATCTATATCACACGCACGCATTTCAGAAAAGTTGCTGGTGGTATAGGTTGTAAAAATATTGTCCGTGATATAGGTTATAACAAGAGACCGGGCACTAGTTAATGTGCTAACCATTATGTGACTCTAGCATGAAATATTAAAACCCAAACTATCACATTGCAATATGGCGGATTTGCCGGGTGCATCTAATGATTCTCATTTAACGAGTGTGACCTCACTTCATTTCAGGGGCATATTCCATGTTATAATAGACGTATCTATTATAGATATATAATATAATATTGGGTCATTCCAGAAAAGATCCATACCACCCCACAGAAGAAATTTGCACTGTCCAAAGGGGGGATGGTAAAATGTATTTCCAATGTCTGAAGGGGGGAGATGTGGGAATAAAAATTTGTCCAAAGGGTGAGATAATAAGTCATTTCACTGTTTCAGATACAAATATTGAATTGGTATTATGAAAGTTTTGAGTTAGCTGCCTACAGTACTACAAAAATTTATCTTGGCTTATCTCTTCTAGGCCCAGTTGGAAGCAGGGGGGCTGGGCAGGCTGCAACCTACCAATAATTTGCTAAAATGTTTTGCAACATTCTTTTGAAGATGCAAAAATCTGTTAGATATTGCCCTGGATTTGAACATGATTTTAAGTATATTTAAGTCCAATTTAAATATTCTTGATTTCTTGGCTATCTTATCTCACCAACCTTTATAGAGCGAGATTTGTGCAAAAAATATTTGTCGCATTAAAACACAAACATAAACCCCATTTACACTGAGACTAATTATCAGGATTGCAATCGCGATCGAGAAGTATCGCGCTTGCAATCCTGATAATTTTTTTTGTAAAACACTTGATTTATTTACTTGATTTATTTATTTATGAAACAAATGTATCTAGTATTTAAACCAATTAAACAAGAAAAATTATCAAGATTGCGATTGCGTGAGCTCTCAATCCCAATATAATTTTGGTACGACAATTGTGTGGTTTGTGCATGAAAATAACTTGTTTCCATGACAGAGACGGGAAAATGGTTTTTGTGCACATATTGCAATTGAGAAGTGGCAAAAACAAGATGACACAGATTTTCAAGTATTTTTATAAGAAATATGCCAAGTCATACATAGTACATAATCGACAAACGGACGATTATGCGTTAATAATGGGCACATTACCGATTATTGAAAAACGGCCGATTATTGGCCGAACCAGCTCAACTAATAAATTGGCTCACTTCATTTCATGTTTTTGCTATTGTGGCCATTTAGCCTGCAAACATGCATGTATTTTAGCCATTGAAGCAAATGTGTGGCAGTATTCCTAAATTGGGCACCTTGTTATAAAATTTTGCTCACAGGCTAATGCATATACAAGGCTCTAGTCAACTTTTAAAATTGTATGTGTTGTTATATTCCAAATTGACCACTTCAACGTTCCTGAATTTTTGTCACTGATTCATAATAATGTAGTTAAATCACATCTACAGTAAGGGCAAAATATGCAACTCCAAGCTGTGATAAGAGATCAGGAGAAAAATGGATGTATAGTTCCCTAATGGGGGAAAAATACAGGTTCCCTAAAGTGCCACTACGATCAAATTTTTACCTATCGGTATTTTTACGTATTTATAAAGCAGAGCTTCTAAATATTACTTGGTCGAAACCGTTTTGCGATTCGACGATGGCAAGTATTATTTTTCTTACTCCGAATCTGGAGTCGTTATGTCCGCCATTAATCGTTCATGTTCTGACCAGCGTAACGAAGTGACGTCAGATTCTCAACGCGAAGACTCCACGTGGCTAATTCTTCAAGTAAATCAAGGTCGTTTTTTCAAATTCTTCGTCTGAAAGGCTGAGCATTTCATCTACTTCTCGAAAAAAACAAGAAAACAAATAATCTCGACCGAAATTCAGGCGTAGCATTGAGAATCTGACGTCACAAACAATATTACCTTTTGAAATTGCGGGCTCACTTGGAACACGTTTTTAGTAATGGTGGCCTAAATAGTAGTGATTTCAGAGCTCAAAATACTTACTTCAAAATACCAATTTTTAGTTTATTTTTACATCGATGATCACTTTCGACCCTGAAATACTATTCTATGCTAAAGAAAATCTAAAAGACGGGGGTGAATTTTCATCGTAGTGGCACTTTAAATGTGTCAGTGTTTGATGCATAGAGGAAATGGATTGTTCCAAAAAGATAAAACTAGATAGAAACAGCTGAGTTACACAAGGAACCGAATAGCTATGAATATTTCTGCTCATTTAACGAGTCTGACATTATAGAAGACAGGGCCATTGGAAGCAAATTCATATTGGGTGGGGAGCTGAAAAGGGCTGGGCCATCCAAAATTAGTGACTGCATTTCTAGGGATCCTGGGGTATGGCCAACAGGAAATTTTTGAAATACAGTATAGAACCCCGGAAACACCATTTCCTGCAATTTGAGCAAAATGTCTTCAGCTCATTTTGCAGCATGCATAGTTCATATATTATATAAAAATAAAGAATCACATCAACATAATTTGCGAATCTGGTGGATTTAATGCCAATTTTTTATCAATTTCCCTTAGTTATATTTTGACTAAGAAATTTCATTGTCATGGCGTTGGGCGTCCTTTCTACAGTTTTTATTGTTCTCTAGAACCCGAAGTACACGTGTGTCATGATTATACTGCTTGGCTCATCTCTAGAATATATCTGAACACACATTCCAGTTACCAACTTGTTCTTGTGTCTGGGTCTTTTGGGTCTGTGGACCAATTTCTGTCTCTTCTGCCATAGATTTAGATTTTTTATCATTGCAGCATAGAGAAACCACGATAGCTAGAAACCTTCATGTTTCTTCATTTTACATTTTTTTTGTCTAGGTTCTTCTTGCAGCTGCAATTTGCACCAAAGCTGGAAAAGGTATGTATAAGAATAATTTTCTCTGACTAATAGTATGTGAACTAACGTCTACTGTATAGTATAATAATGTTTAATGTTTTTTACCTTTTTTAACCTAAGCTCACTTTGACCACCAATCACATTCCCACATCACTGTCGCATATCCTAATGTGCAGTAAATTTATAAAACAGTCGTTTTGGAACTAAGTGATGGTTGCTATCATAGATATTGTACAATTGGTTACTCCTAGCATTTACTCCTGACACTATCCAACAAGCATATTATTTGGTTTTACCTAAAAGATAACTTACAAGTTATCAACAAGTTCTTCAGCCATGTTCCAAAGTTACTTTTCAATGGCGAAAACAACTTTTGATGATTTTAGCCAATCGTACCTGTATCTTACCAGTCTTGTGGTGTAACAACTTCATCATGACAAATCATCATCAGATTGGGAAAGCGTGGACCCAAAACACATCTGCATAAAAAATACACCGTTAAATGCCTAAACTACATGTATGTATGTAGAAGAACTGCTTGGTCAAGGGCAGACCTGTAATCATTTACAATTTTACCAGCTTTGGGATATGCTATAGTAACACAAGAATACTGCACCATTACTAGCTTCTACAGGGCATGAAATTTCAAAATATTAGCAGTTAATATCCAAGTGGGATATAGTTATTTGACAGATTTTTATTATTTTATAATATTTGAAGAGGGCAAGAAACTTTACATTATTTTAATTTACCTTTTGGATTTAAAAAATACTACATTCTTTTTCTCGGAATCATCAACATATTTTGATTGTTTCTCTTTTTAGCTATAATCTCAAGACAGTTTGTTGAAATGAGTCGTTCTCGTATTGAAGGCTTACTAGGTGCATTTCCAAAGTTAATGAACACAGGAAAACAACACACTTTTGTCGAAACAGAGAGCGTCCGCTATGTTTATCAACCATTGGACACACTATACATGTTATTAATCACCACAAAAGCTAGCAACATCTTAGAAGATTTAGAAACATTACGCCTCTTTTCTCGAGTGGTGAGTTATTTTTTGAGGTTACTGAATGAAATAAGAGAATAAAATATTTTTGTTTATATTTATTCTAAATACTATAAAACAATTACTGTACTGGATTTCATAGTTAATTACATACAGTACAGTAGAGTATGATAATATACAATTATTGGACGAGGTTGAGCAAAATATCGTGATTTATCAGTGGCGAGCAGATCAATTATTTGCCGATGCCGAAGGCAGAGGCAAATAATTGATCTGCGAGCCACTGATAAATCACGATATTTTGCGATAGCCGAGTTCAATAATTGTTTTATCATTCACCGTCGCAAGTTTAACTTTAGACGTCAATAGCTCAGCTTCACTCAATCCTTTTTCTTGTAAATACCCTCGAAATAGGTTTAAAGCAACTTTGGTTGCCTTTTTTGTGTTTTCGGCGTCCTTTTCCTCAAGTAAAGACGACAAATCGCTTTTTCAATTCAAGCTGACGAATCATTTTCCATGTGCGCATGCTCAATAAAGTATTTGCACCAGTTATTTGCAGCTGAATCGATATTTGCACGCAGTTATTTGCAGGTAAATCAACCAATCAAAACAGTAGAAATATTAAAGTGAATGATAACAAAAGTTATCCAGACCTGACCATGATCACTTCCGGGATCACATCATGGGAAAATAGAAGAAGTTTTAAAAAATCCAGTACAGTAATTGTTTTATAATATTTAGAATAAATATAAACAAAAATATTTTATTCTCTTATTTCATTCCCTTATCCATCTGTGATTCTAGTATTTATATTAATGCAATATCTACCTGCAGTACTGTATTTCAGTCTTCTCAATATTAGGCATATGGTACGTCGCACATGCTTAACACGCCATAAATCCTCTAGGCATGTGATAAATTGCATGTGATAAATTGCATGTGAAGAAAAGTACTAAAATTTGTCTTTTTATCCCTCCCGGAAAAATTATTCTTTTGCTGGCACCGCTTCAAGACGTGTTGATCAATTGTCAAACTGCAGTGGTCAAACACATATGGACATTTTGGCTTCAAGTTAAAAAATTGTTGGAAGTTGGAGACTTGTCTAATTAACTTTATATCTTACCGTAATTGAAGTTTGAACTTCTTTTTTGTATTACATATGACTTGAAATGTTTCCTGCATTATTAAAAAGAAAAAATATGAAAGCTGCTACTGTAAATTCTCAAACGAACTGGATATAATATGAAAAAGAGAAATAAGAGAAATTCAATGTGTCTTAAGTAAGAGTACTTACGTATATAGTTATGGACGACATTTCGGACCATGTGTCCTTCAGGTAAGATGGATCTCTTAGACACCTAGTGATCGTTTCTGCAGCTCAGTAAAGAGCCACTTGACATTAGTTATCCCATGGGGCAATGGCAACAAAGTCATTGCATGCCTAGAATCCTTTAGGTGTGTAATTTCGTGCATGCCATTATTTTGCTTGAGAGGACTGACTACTGTAGCTGGTAGACACTTGTAAATTTAATATTTCTAAAACATATATTATTGATGTCTAATACTTCTTGATATTTGATGGAAATGTCCGTTGTTACATGAACTGCCAGACATAAAAGACTATTATTACATTGGTATGTTACACTTCATTAGGTGATGATCCATGAAGGCTTTTAATTTAATTAATTTAATTTAATCAAATTTCAAATTTACATTATTATATTATGTACATTATATAATTAAAATTTGTGGACAGTTTAAAACAGAATTCAAGATTCCATAGCGTAAACCTCCAGTTAAGAATTAACTAACATTATTTACAAAATGAAGAATGAATAACAATTATTATAAAGCGTTTGAATCATTTGAGAATGTAACATAATAGTAACCAATGAGTTTGTTATGAAAAGTAGATAAAAGCTGGTATTCTCTAATACAGTACAAGTACAGTACAAGTACAGTAAGAGTTTTTAAAGGACTCAGTCCTGCAGAAAGGAATCTTCAGAGTAAGATGGTCAGTATTTCTAAGGGTTTTAGTACATGAGCGAAAATAAACATATATTGAGAAATATCAACCCTGCACAGACTCCTGAAATACTTAAAAAATAATGTCACTAATTTCTCTACGACAGGCTAACGAAAGTAAATGTAAGCAATCAAGGCGTTCACAATAGGACAACTTATTTCCAACAATAAATCTAGTTGGTCTTCGCAGAATTCGTTCTTGTAAGGTTACCATACCGCACTAGCGTATTCAAGACTGAGTCTAACCCAAAGTAAAAGTAACATAAAGTAGCTTCTTGATATCCCGGTCACTGATATGCTTGCATGCACGATACAAGACATTTAACATCTTCTGGGAGTTAATGTGTCTGTTCCAGCTCAGATCGTCAGAGTATTGGGGCACAGTCACAACCCTTCCCATTGTCCACCACTGTCTATTAAATTAACAAATTGATTTGACATATTTGTGTCCCTCCATGATATTTTTTAGATTCCAGAGTATTGTCGAACCATGGAAGAATCAGAAGTAGTTGAGAAGTCGTTCCAGTTGATTTTTGCATTTGATGAAATTGTGGCTTTGGGCTATAGAGAAAATGTCAACCTTGCACAAATACGCACTTTCACTGAAATGGATAGCCATGAAGAAAAGGTCTTCCAAGCTGTGCGGGAGGTAATGCAATGGTTAGCTTGTTAAAGACTATGGTACCGTATGATAGTATGGTAGTATAGGTGCCATATTCAGAATAATTAAATTGACACACATTTTAACATTTAGATTTTTTAATCATTCACTTGCTGCTACATGTATGCACAAAATTGACCACAAAATACATACGTATTTTAGACTCAAGAACGAGAGGCTCGTGAAGAAATGAAGAGAAAAGCGAAGGAACTTCAAGCAGCTCGTTTGGCGGCGGCTAAAGGAAAAGCACCGCGGTCGTCTATGACTGGTTTTGGTGGGAGCACGAAAGCCGATTACAATCACGCAGTTGAGATCACGCCTGAACCTACAGTCACAAAGCCTTCGAAACCTGCGAGGTTTGTGTTGTTTTTGTCTCGCCTTGATCACAGTTGTCTTCAAACCCATAGAGATATAAACTGGAGGGGCATGAGGGAGAAGATCAGTAAGGAGGTGTTTACATGATGCTGGCCAAAGTTCAGGTCGGACTGACTTTAGATCGCATGTATAGTGTATAAATTGTTTACATGTATATGGTAGGTCCCTCGAACATTTTAAAAATGAAAATTTCGGGCACTTTTTGAAAGAAATTTCGGGTAAATTTGGATAATATTGATGTTAAATATTCATGAAAAATTTATATTTGAACTGTTTTAATATTAAAATAATATTGACATAATATATTAGAGTTGTTTTGCAGTTGCCCGGTATAAAATTATACTAAGGGCTATATCACATACAGTACGATAGATGAAGTACTCCTATTTCGGTGAGGAAACCGCTGAGAAATCTAGTCACGTGTGAAGTTGCGCCTGCCACACTGCATCCGATGATTGACTTAGTGATTGACAGTCGACTCGAATTTTTCGGGCAAAAATATTTGGCCCCCAAGCATAATTGGTCAGGTACGCCTATACGATGGTCCGTTCTGAGATTCAGTTCACGCTGGCCTAAACTCGGCCGGCATGATTCCGGATTGATTTCCCCATGTAAACAAGATCTAAGTCTGATTCGGCTTATTATAACCACCTTTCTAAAAGTTGTATAAGAATATCTCCGGTCATATTTGAAACTAACCAAGGCTGATTGTGAGGCCAGCCTCACGTAAACAAGAACTGAAATGAGCAAATGAAGGCCGGTCTGTGGTTAGGCCATCCTCTGCATTTAAACATCCCCTTAGTCAAAAACGTTTTAGCCATTTGAAAGCCGCCATTATTAAGGGGAACAATACTCGGTTGTACTTTTATAATTTCCCATCCAAAAAGGGGACATAATTGGGAACTAACTTTGCTTCTAAGAATCAAACGTCAAAAACAGAAAAACAATAGCGACAAAATGATATAAACCGAGATTAGGAAGCCGCCACAAGTAAAACAAACTACCCGGTCACCGATCATCTAACCGAAATCTGATATTTATTATGCTAAAAACGAATACCGTCACCCATTGACCCATGGAGACAGAACATTTTCGGTTGCCGCTGCAAAACTCTGGAATTCATTACCGGAGCAAATTAGAAGAACTGACTGTTTAAGTATAGTCTGTAAAACTACATGTATAACTAATAAATCTATGATAACAACTGTACAATTTAAATAATTTTTTTTCGAAAAAAGGAAAGTCTCAGGTGCTAACTTAAACTAACTTACATGTAAGTAACTTTAAGAATGTATTGTTGTAAGAGCATTGGATGAGACTATTGTATATGTGCGATTACCTGTGAACAATGCTAGGCCTCGCGCTATCCAGTCACTTAAATAATCCACTGATCACGTGCTCAGCTGCGGCATGTGTTGAATAAAATATTTACAACAACTAAAGGCGCTTTCCAATTACACAGTCAGACCGGTCTGTCCGGCAATATTTTGCTAAATGGAACACGATACGTTTGAGCAGTGCGGCTGGTCTGCCCGGAAAATTTGGGCGTAATCAAGAGGAGGTCCATTCTGGCTGGATTAACCAGTCTGACTGTGTAAATGGAAAGCCTCATAAGTGTTCTACGGTTTCTAATTTATAAGCTTGTAAGTTTCACTTTCCTTTGCGGTAAAAATTGTGCCAAAGATAATTTAAACTGGCCGTTTAATACAGGCAAAAAAAACAATACGAAACGCCACTTAGGACCGCTCGTGGTTGGCCGCAGTCGCTTAAACACGGAGTGCTCGCATAAAAGGGGAAGCCCATCCCCCTCGAAACAATGGAGTCTTTGAAATTTTAAAAATCAATTCAAACAATGGAGTCTTGAAACAATGGAGAATTTGTTGTTTTGATTACTTCTCATTTCTCTTTGTTTCCTGACCAATCACAGTAATTGAACTAATTATGATTGGCACGGTGAGCATCTCACCGCCAATATATGCAAGCACTCCGTGTTTAATAGAGATGGCTTGCCGTTTCATAGAGGGACAATCTACAGTGAATTACTAAGAAATTTTTGGGACTTTGACAAGTGTCCGTTTAATAGAGGTTGGCCACTTAATAATGGGTGGCCCGCTTATTAGAGGGTGGTCACTTAGTAGAGGGTGACCGCTTATAGACAGGTTCGAGTGTAGTCTTTTTGATGAATAAACATTTAATTTCATGAACTTTTATTTTGAAGAGTAACATATTCCTGTCGAACCTGCGTGTTAATATTTGCCCTCACGTATTAAAGATTTCATGCTGCGCAACTGTTGTATTCCGTCGTTCTGAGACACTTTCCGTTCCCTTGTAGGCCAATAGCAAGCAACAAAGCAATGAAATTAGGAAGCAAAGGGAAAGATGTGGATTATTTCGTCGATAAACTGCGTTCAGAAGGCACAGGTACATAATTGGATTATTACATCTTGCTATTGTAAATGTTATGTCAAAAAGGTTGATTACCTGCTTACATAGAGGGATTTCATGATGAACGGATTTATGATACAGTCATATTTTAGCAATCTAAATGGGCACTTTAATACACCAGATACTCGAGGGTTTGTGACTCCGTCCTTTGAATTAATTTATTAAAGGGGGAGGACTTTAAGTATAATGTTTAGAAATGTTAATAGTTTTACGGTATCTGCTCTTGTACTTGAGAAATAACGTTTTCATTCTCATATTTTGTGCTTCTGGACGCCGCCATTTTCGAATTTGTTCGACGGCTCAAGATTGATGTACAGCGGTGGTTTTCTTTTCAATTTTGCCGTCATTGACTGCTTGACTTTTGTTCCTTGCACTCAAGTGACGTCAAAATTGAAAAGGAACACCCGCTGGACCTCGATTCTGAGCCGTCGAGCAAACTCGAAAATGGCGGCGTCCAGAAGCATAAAATACGAGAATGAAAACGTTATTTCTCGAGTACAAGAGCAGATACCGTAAAACTATTAACATTTCATAACATTATACTTCAAGGCCTTCTATTTAAAAGTAACTTATTTTTTGGGTACAGTTCATGAACAAGCTATTATATGTATATGTAGGTTTGACGTCAGAACTAGAGATATTGTAAGTTATTTGTATAGGAAATAACACTGGTGGAGAAGAATTAATGAAAAGTCACACGCGTGATTGGCGAAATGTTCATAATATTACCAATGGTATATTAGGAATATTTCGCCAAACACAAGTGTGATTTTTCATTGAAGTACCTATCTCACGTTTGCGCAGGCTAGTTTGGGGAATGTACATATTCGTAACATTTGGGTCTTTGAGCAAAATCATAATATATCTTGTCAGCCGAAAATGTCATCTTCATTGACTTTTTTTGCTGTTAAAGTTATCGGATGTGATGTAATAAAACTGTAACAAAATAAAACTGGTTTGGAATGCCTCTTGTGACATGACATCCGGTAACTTTGACAGCGAAATACTCCATGAAGATGAAATTTTCGGCTGACAATATATATATTATGATTTTGTATCAGGAAGACCCAGATATATTACGGATATGTAAAATCTCCAAATGTGAGATAGGCTAGCCTGGGGTCTGCACGCAGGCTAGAGATAGGCAAACGATGAAATTACCATTTTTCACCAGCGCTCTTTCTGTTTCTTGAATTGTTGGTAGAAACTAAGAATTGTTGATGTAAACGTCTGTCGCTGTTTTTCTCCTTTAGATATTGTTTCGCCATCAGGTAAACGTGAACCGGTAACGAAACCTTCTGAAACTACCGCACCAACTTCGGGGTAAGTTTAAATATACAGAAACGCCGTTTACACACTGTGGTTATATAAGCTTCTGTCATCTCATCAAAAGCCTTTCCAAACAACAGTCCTCAGTTCAGCAGAAACGTCAAAACAAACGTAGGCCAATCATTCCTTTCACTAATTGACAAACACTTTCCAACAACCAATAAACTATATAAGATTTTCAACAGAAACACCATGAAAGTCGGCTATAACTGCATGGGGAATGTGATATCGGCCATAAATCAACACAACGCGCGCATCCTTTCTAAGGCGAGAGGATGCAACACTGGGAGAGAAAACAATTGCGTTTGCAGAAACAAGAAGGATTGCCCGCTCCCAGGAAACTGCCTAACAACCAACAATACATCAAGCGAAAATATCTGCCACTGATAACAACGAAAATAATATTTATATCAGAATGACGGCGAACGATTTTAAACAGCGCTGCAGAATCCATCAAAAATACATTCTAAATGAAATATACGAGAACGAAACAGAACTACCAAAGTACAATTCAAAACGTAAAAGAAGCAAACGCAACTTTACTTTGAACTGGTCAATTTTAAGTCATGTCGCAGGATACTAAAGTGGGGCAAGAAAGTGCAGCCTCTGCTTAGAAGAAAACTACATCTGATAAAAGCCGACAGAGAATTCCTTATGAATAAAAGAAGTGAGATTGAAATGCAGCCACAAGAACAAATTCCGCACAAACAACTAAAACGTAGGAGGAAGAAAATGAACAAAACACTTAACATATAAAATTACAGTCACACCTAAAATATAAAATTACAGTTGAATAATTATCTCACAGTTTCCCGATGATCACGTGAACGCATGGAATCTCAGTGTCGACACAAGTCTTTAAAAGTTTATTCTGTTCTTCCGCTCTACTTTTTTAAGTATAGTGAGCACTTTTTATCCCATTCAGTTTTTGGTATATATATATATATATATATAAAGTAGTATTTGGCATTTCACTCGATTAAACTACATGTTCTAAGGATTTATGGTGAAGGAAAATTTCGAGTGTTGGAATTAATGGAATATATACATTTTAAGACCAAACCGGGACCATTTGCGAAAAATGCAACTTCATGGCCTTCCGGTTGGAATTGAACCCGCGACCCTGCGATGCTAGTGCAGTGCTCTGACCACTGAGCTACGGAAGCCGTTGCCGAGAGCCTAGTCACGAGTTCTGTATATATAGTGGTGGTAATGCCGGGATAAGATTCTGGGTATATTGCAAGTAATATTTGGCATTTCACTCGATTAAACTACATGTTCTAAGGATTTATGCTGAAGGAAAATTTCGAGTGGTGGAATATATAGATTTTAAGACCAAACCGGTGTAGCGGTCTGAGATTGTCACCGTGCTGAGATTGTCATTGTGCTGAGATTGTACCTCATCTCTTTCAATCTACTGTAATTTCACTTTCCCATGACTTTCCTTTGTAAATAGCACACTTTATGCTTGCGATTCGCTTGTGGACGCCACAGCTAGTTTAAGAACCCGAACGGAGCGCACAGTTGACGTATAGATAGATAGATAGATAGATAGAAAAACTTTATTTAAACACGTTGACCCTGTCAACCTAAGCTGATTTCCACGGGGGACGTGTGTAAAATATCTTTACATAACTATATAAAAGTAGGTTTAACGAGAACACAATCTAACTATTTACAATGAACTAAAAAAAAGGTAATTAAGCTATTTACAGGAAATCCTCTATATACATGCATGTACTTTATTGTACTTTTGTCTTTTCAAATGTCAATGCAGGTAGCGATTTTTTTTTGAAAAGAGTTAAGGGAGGTACTACTCCTAATTTCTCTTGGAATTGAATTCCAAAGGAATGCACCATCGTACATAAAACTTTTTTTCATATTATTTGTACGTGGTTTTGGTAAGTGAAGACCACTTGAAATATCCCGGAGGTTATAGTTTGTTAATTCACTTTTATACGAAAACAGATTAGTGAGTGAATTTGGACCCACATTATTTAAAAGTTTATACATCATTTTCGCCTTAATTTTTTTCCTATCAGCCTTATGAGGTTCCCAGCTTAGCTCACCTAAGGCAATAGAATGATCAACATCATTGCTAAGATTGGTGATGATTCTGGCCGCTCTATTCTGAAGTTTTTGCAATCTTTTTGATTGTGTTTTACCAAATACATCCCATACTTCACAGCAGTATTTGAAATAGGGGTATATAAGTGCATTGTATACAGAGAGAAGTGTTTCTCTGTCAGCAAAATCTTTTAAACGCCGAAGGGCAGAGATTCCAGCTGTTACCTTTTTGCAAATATTTTCAGTGTTACTATTCCAAGATAAGTACTGGTCAATTATTACTCCTAAGCTTTTACACTCTTGGATCTGTTTAATGGGTTTGTTGTCAATTTTAATGTTTAGATGAAAATCTGCAGTACCTTTAATCATTGGTTTTGAGCCAATCAGCATAAATTCTGTCTTAGCTGCATTCAAGCTAAGTTTATTGGCTATCAGCCACTTCCTAAGGTTTTCCAACCTTAGGTTTGTCGATGTTTGTCCGAATTTACATATAAATCATAACATAAGTTTATATAGCTACCGTATGTTGTTATGTATTTTATAAGTTATAACTCTATACCAAAATACAACAAAGAGTCAGTGCGTATGTTCAGACAATCTCATCACGGTGACAATCTCAGACCGCTACACCGGGACCAGTTGCGAAAAATGCAACTTCAAGGCCCTCCGGCTGGAATTGAACCCGCGACCCTGAGATGCTAGTGCAGTGCTCTGATTTCTGATCTCAGTGGTCAGAACACTGCACTAGCATCGCAGGGTCGCAGGTTCAATTCCAGCCGGAAGTCCTTGAAGTTGAATTTTTCGCAACTGGTCCCGGTTTGGTCTTAAAATGTATGTATTCCAACACTCGAAATTTTCGTTCACCATAAATCCTTTCAACATGTAGTTTGATCGAGTGAAATGCCAAATATTACCTATATATACATATATATATATAATTGTCAAAAATAAAAATAGCGAGTTTCTCAAATCTCTATTAGCATAAAAAGCGGCGCTGCATGAAATAGCGGCGTATGTAGATTTCAAAAGGTGGCGAAATGTATAAAATCATATGAATTGAAAATTGACGTTAATCCCATGTGGGTGTAGAGTGTTAAAGTGTGTTGTACATGTGTAGTACATGTATTATTTGTACAATTTACTAATCATAAGGTACATGTATTCGTATACATGTATCTTATGATTAGTAAATTGTTTGCTACTCAAGCTTTAGGCTTACTATATTTAAATAACCAAGCTGCAAGTCACATTTAATATACAGGTATGTATAGTTCATGTTCTCACTTTGTGATTAATATGGATGTTTTTCAGAGTCCATATAAAGGTTGACGAGAAGATTTCCCTTACTGCTGGTAGAGATGGCGGGCTACAAAATATGGAGATACGAGGGTTGATTCTACTCAGGATATCGGATTCTGAATTCGGACAAATCACTATTGCTGTGGAAAATAACGATAACTTAGGATTTCAACTTCAGGTTTGTAACAGCGCGGCAGCTTCCATTTGCCGGGGGGCGGGAGATTGGGAAAGCGTGAGGACGCGAAATAAAAAAGATCTGATAGTTTCGAAAGTATATCTGCCCATGTGTAGGTATAGGGGCTTTTATTATTAATCTGCACAAACCCAGGGTTCGATAACTCGCGTATTAAGCTCAGGTGCCAGAGGTCTGGTCTGGTCTGATACTTCGTTACAGTTTATTATTAAATACTTATTGACCGAGTGGGAGGACTTTACAGCAAAATTATCCTGCCAGCGGTCTTTCAGTACAGACCGAGCTACAATAATGTGATTTCGTTCATAAGATTTTTTTGTTGCATTATAAATGTCGGGTAACAAATTTTAAAACAAAATAAATAAAATAAATCAGTGTTTAATAATAGTGATACAATATAAAACATATAGATTGTTTGTTCAAAGACAGTGTCAGGTAAAACCTCTTGTTAAATAATATTTTATATAGATAGACATATTTTCATGTTTATAAACAGTAACACAAACTTTAACTTCCTTGGAATATTGTCGTGATCTCGTACTATATGAACCAATATTTAACACTATAAATATCAGATCAATATTTGAAGGTTATAATAAGAGCAAGGACGAGATAGTAGGAAAGGAAAAGGGCGTATATACGCATATACATATATGATATCTTGATGATATAATGCATGCATGCAGTATAACATGTATATGGTTGCATCATCTAGTGATGGTTGGGGTAAAACTTTTTTGTTTTGTTTCAACTTGTTTCTCTTCGATACCAACCCTGCCATAAATAATGAACGCTCCCTTAGTAGAAGTTCGACTGTGTATCGCTTTTAAAATTAAAATTATCTTGATTGTTTCAGACTCACCCTAACGTGGATAAGAAGCTGTTTAATCAGGAGTCTGTGCTTGGCCTAAAACAATCTTCCAAGTCTTTCCCTCTGAACGCCGATATAGGTGTATTGAAATGGCGTTTGCAGACGACGGACGAATCCCTAATTCCGTTAACAAGTAAGCTTTTTATGTAGCCCTTTAAGACCACAATTACTTCATATTGCTTATTTAAGGGTACTCCAGTCAAAATACAAGTGAAATTCATATAAAAGAGCTTACTGACTTTAGTTTTTTCCAAAGTTTGAGAATTCAAATCAATTAAGTTAAGAAGATATCACAAGTTGAAGTTGCAGAGTTTGTCTAATATCGACGCCATATTTGTTTCTCAAATATGACGTCACTGAGTGCTTCTATCTCATATTATGCCTAAGAAGCTCCTCTACTTTCCTGCATGAGGAACTAAATAGTTTATTTCGACTAATTTTCGTATGATCGCCATCAAAACAACTCCACTGCCGATAAAGAATCACTCAATGACATCATAATTTTAAAAACAAATATGGCGTCAAAATGCTCAAATATTCAACTTCAACTAGCCATATAGGAATGCTGAAACTTTGGGAATAAACTAAAGTCATTAAGATATTTCATTTGTATTTTGGCTGGAGTTTTATACGAACTGTTCGAAACTTAGTAAAGGCAGAGTTACTATTCAGGTGATGGCATATTTGTCACATGTGAGGTGCAGTTAATGTGGCCATAACGACTTCTCTTTAACCGTGGTCTAATCATTTGTCTGTGCAACAGTTTTACTTAACTGTATTTGGCATACGAAATATATACGCACAGAACCTATTTTTTTTGTTTTTCGCAAAATTCATTGGAATCTCGTAAAACACCTGCCCTTATTATTTGCCAAGCCATGATACCATGGAATGTTTAAAATACCATATTAGTAAAGTACCAAGGCGTTTCGAGCGGAAGCCCTTCGTCACTTTACTATGAACGCCTTCGCTCGAAAGCTAACACTAGTGCTGTACACGAACCGGCGTACACCAACCTTTTGGTACAATATGTTGCCTTATTTTCTCTATTGTTTTCTTCATCATTATCAAATATTTTTCTGTTCTCCTTTCAGTAAATTGTTGGCCTTCTGAAAACGATGGCCAGTGCGATGTTAATATTGAATATGAATTACAGCAAGATGAGTGTGAATTGAAAGATGTGTCCATAACAATCCCTGTGCCGTGAGTGACCTTTTATTTTTTCATTTATTGCTAGCGGACGAAATCCTGCAAGTATTCCTGTAATTTAATTTGATGGCGGACATAACAACTCGAGATTCGGAGTCAGAAAAATAACACTTGCCATCGTCGAGTCGCAAAACGGTTTCGACCGAGTAATATTTATCAGCTCTGCTATATAAATACGTAAAAATATCGATAGGTAAAATTTGATCGTAGTTCCACTTTAAGGCTGGAAAGACAAAGCGTCGACCAACACTTCGTTGTTTTCCATCTAGCAAAGTTCAACATTACCTCTTGCTCAGTTGACAGAGGCAAGCTTGTTTTTGATTTGGCAACAACAAACATTCTGCCTATGGCTAACATAAATAGCTCCCTCCCTCGCCACACGCCAACTTCGTAATTCTCACCATTCTACTCAATTACTGTAGCTAGTAATTAGTGTAGCTCATTTGCAACAACATGTGAAAAAACAAGATGTTGGCAATCTAGTCGATGACTATTGCCCAAAATGTTTCTTAAAAATATATTAATGCATCAGAAGTGAAGAAAGAAGTCACTTGATTATCAACAATCTTGTCCAAAGGTCCAAAAGAACTCGCAAAATCGAACTTTACAGTTTATAGCAGCGTGTTTTACAGCCTGGATCTCATTAGTTCCTTCAGCGGCTGACATAAATGATTTTTAAACCAATGCGGAAAGAAGATCAAAGGTAGTTTGAATGAGCGGAATTGTCAAATCGCGACATTGACCAAATAAAATAACACAGAAACGCTGCCGAAACCCTAAATTTTTTCAAGATGTTACCAGACCCACACTATTATTTTTATTTTCCTTTAGTATAAGCCAGTGAACTCAATGTAGATAACTGGAACGATAACTCGTAAAGCAAAAAGTGAGACAAAAAATTCCAGGCCCCTACGCGGTTTGCAGGTAGATTTTATGTCCCTTAACCTTGCCCCCTAACACGGTTTGCAGGTGGAATTCAGTCTTTGCTTCAAGGTAAACGTTTTTGTAGTATTGTAGACCTTATAATATTTTTGCCTTTTTGGTAAATAACTCACATGAACCATGGATAGCTAGTAAAATAAATTTATTTCACTATCCATGCTTGAACTGGTGAATCGCTCAGTAGCTGACTTCGTAATACGCACGCCATGTTTGGCAAACGTTTTCTTCAGAAATAAACCACCCACAAAGCTATAGAATATATTAAAGGAAAGATAAATTATCTATTAACAACATACGTACAGCTTTATCCGGTAGCTAACTTAAAGCGGATAATCGAACATGCCCAAAAATATAATTTTCGTCACGGATACCATGTTGTAAACAAAAACACGAACTTTCGGCTGTCTTCGACGAACGTTTTCTTGAGAAATAATCAACTCCCAAAGCTACAATATATATTAAAACAAAGATAAATTATGTGTTTACAATATGCGTACAGCGTATCCGGCGAGCGAACGTAGTTTTCTTAAAAAGAGCGGATAATCTAACATCCCAAAATAAAAAATTCAAAATACGTACCTGCAAACCGCGTGGGGCCTGAAACCTTGCCTCACTTTTTACCCGACTTATGACTGGGAGTTAGCGTTCCATATATAGAGTTCACTGGTATAAGCCCATGGGCTTATATGGGGGGGGGGGGGGGGTATTATTGGTAGAATTTTTGCGTTTAAGATGTGGGGCTTGTTTTCGAAAGTTTACAGTACATACCCTGTTACCCTGTCTCATTTCAGTCATAATGTTGGTGCTCCTATTGTTGGCGAGATCGAAGGCGACTATCATTACGATCACAAACGCTCCGTTTTAGAATGGCAACTACCCGTTATAGACGAATCCAATAAATCTGGTGCGATGGAATTCTCTATTTCTGCCCACCCCGATGACTTCTTCCCTGTTAACGTATCATTTTCATCAAGCAAGTCGTTCTGTGATATTAAGGTGGGTTATTTGCGTGAGTTGACCATGCACCGACGGGCTGCTGGGGGAACGACCCTCTGTGCCCGCGGTTGTATAAAATACGATTTAATCATCCGTCGCGTTGTTAGTTCGGTGCATACGCAGTGAAAAATTGAGATATTAATGTGGCTATCCGGGGTTTTGGGATTTTACATTGCTAAAGTTGATTTACTATTCATAGGAAATGACGTCAAAGTAGGGACACGCAAAGACATTGCACATTGATCAACACACTGTTATTTTCAGGGAGTTAGTTTAACTCCAAAATTCGGGTCCAAAAAAAGGTTCAAAATAATCCGTTTTGTGGAGTTAAATTAACTCCCATTTTTTGAGTTAAAAACCAACCCGTGTTTCCGAGTTAAAAATTAACTCGCGTACCTGGGGGTCTGGGGATTAATTTTCACTTTTGGAAGTCCAACGTGTGATTCGAACTCGACCGTTCGTGCTTGCTTGCTTAACTAACTTAAAACTTAATTAACCTAATGTTCCGCGACTAATCCGCTGCGCCACCCGATCACTCTATAACTTATAGTAATATTTATCATATATAATGAATTTTTAAAAGTACTTACGAATCTTATTTTCGTTTCAAATTTTTGACCTACTTTAATAACTTGTATAAATTTTAAACAGTCTATTAAATTTCGAAGATTTTGTTGAGCATGCAGACTGCAGTATTACAAGTTAAGAACAGAACAAAACTTTTCTCAACTAGACATAAAATATATGTTTAATAACTTGGACAGTACTCGACGATTCACAAAGCCCACAAAGAAAGTAAAAAAGGCAATAATATACGATTCACAAAGAAGGTAAACATGAACGTAAACCTTAGGCCAAACATTCTTGTTGACAGGAAGACAGGTTTCTTCAAAAACAAATGGGTTTTTGAAGCATAGTCCTTGTCCCTGATCGCCGACAAAGCCGTCTTCGAACCGAAGGACACTTCAAATCCAACTGCAGTTACAATAGTCTACAGATAACCTGAATATCTTTCCGTGTTTAGTACTGGCTTTTCCCTGTCGCTGCATCGTATGTCCGAGTTGATATAAAGTAAGAAACTATAGCATTTTGACTCGTCTGGGACTATTTTTAACAAATATTCTCAGAGAACGATATCCCAATAGGGAGTATATTTTTTAAGTGTTATTTTCAAGGAGTTAAAATTAACAAATAGCTCCACTATTGGGAGTTATTTTAACTCCAAATAGTGGAGTTATTTTTTAACTCCACCTAAATGGGTAACATGAGAGTTATTTTAACTCTCAAAAAAAAATAACTCCACTATTGGGAGTTATCTGAACTCCCAATAGTTGAGTTATTTTTTAACTCCACCTAAATGGGGTAACAGGGGAGTTATTTTAACTCCTTGAAAATAACAGTGCAGTGAAATACAAAGAAAGTTTGGCTCTGAACTTTAAACAGATATGTTTAGACATAATTCCCTCAATTCCCAAACTTTCTTTGTATTTCACTGCTGAATCACTGTGTAATGTCTTTGCATGTCCCTTAATCAACAATTCTTCTCAAGAGATTCCAAATATCACAAATATGTAAAATCCCGAAACCCCGGGTAGGCACTTTAAGAATGAGCCGGGTGACCCGAGCTGAGACGTTTGACGGAAATTAGACCAACGTCATGAATGTCGATTTAAATTAACTTGAAGGCGACCTACGAACCAGGTCGTTAAATTCGTTTTGGCTGGTATTTGAAGACATGAAATAATTTTAACCAAATAAGTCAGCCTGGCTGGCTCGTCGTGCAATCAGTATACGTCATATTGAATAATGACGTATTCAATCAGCCTGTATATATTCGAAAGAATACACGGATCGCGAATCTCAAAAAATGTGCGTATTTGGTGCATTATGGGATACTTTAGGTGAGTAAAATTCTGAGCTAGCGCTCCTATGTACCACGATGGTCAAAAAAGGAATGACGGTAAAAACACATAATACTTAAAAATTAAGTACTTCTAAAATCTAAATGTTATTGACAGAATCAATGAAGTCAGTTGGCCTAAAAACCAACAGAATCGGCATTAACATTCTACTTCCAGTTGGCTAAGTAACAATATTCAAGTGTTTATCTTGTTCAAGTTTAACTACAATGTTTCTACGCATGTAACAAGAATCAAAGCGCTTTATTAAACATAAATCGTAGAAAACAACGAAAAATAACCATTTTTTAAACGTCCGTGATTATACAAAACCGTGACTTTTACTCACCTCTAGTATCCCACAATACAAAGCGCGCGTGCATTTTCTGAGATTCGCGATCCGTGTATTGGTATACAAGTAATATTTGGCATTTCACTCGTTTAAATTGCATATTCTAAGGATTTATCGTGAGGGAAAATTTCAAGTGTTAGGGTATATACATTTTAACACCAAACCGGAACCAGTTGCAAAAATGCAACATCAAGGCCTTCTGCCTGGAATTGAACCCGCGACCCTGCGATATATCACAAGTAATATTGGGCATTTCACTCCGATTCATCGAAAGGTCGTGGGTTCAATTCTAGCCGAAAGACCTTGATGTTGCTTTTTCGTGGCTGGTCCCGGTTTGGTCTTAAAATGTATATATTCTCACATTAAAATTGCTTTCACGATTCCAAAGTCTTGCGATTTTGGTCGTGATTTTAGAAGAGTTTGAAGTGGAAAGTGATTCTCGTGACGGCGCATTTCGGGAACCAGATTTTGTTACTTACAAGTGATTAAGGTAGACTTCTTTCATAATGGCACACAAATTAAATATTCTTTTATATACATTTAAATTAGCCTTTATGACCTCGTTCGTGTGTCTGTAATTCCAAAGAATCTTCGTTTTGTAACGAGGTTTGCATGCATATAAAAGAATATTTAGACTGGCCGCCATTATGAAAGAGGTCTATAGGATTTAACATAGTCAAAAATCCGCTGACAATATTAAGCGACCGCAGGCTCAAGGTGATTCACGCTATGGCCTTTAGTGCTTTCCTAAAAATAACAAGACGCCCGCCAGGCGGTAACTCGGGCTACTTTAGCCTGCGCAGGGAACTATGATGCAATAATTGCAAAATCGTAACACCAAAAATAACATGGAAAGAGAAACGCTGCCAAAACCTAGACTCGGCTACCAAACAAGTGTATGCAAGACATAGACCTCTGTCATAGTGGCTGCTATTTTAAATATTCTTTTGTTCGCAAATAAATTAGCCTTTACAACCTCGTTAGGAAGAAATGATTCTTTTTAATTGCTGACACAGAAACGAGGCCATAAAGGCTAATTTAGCATTTTAGATTTAGATGCACATAAAGGAATATTTAAATTGGCCGCCATTATAAGAGGTCTATACGTTGGTCATAAGTGTAGATAATTTTGTTGTATGACTGAATCATGATATTTCTTCATATATTTTCAGATAAAGGGCATCAATATAGTAGAAGATGGAATGCCTGTGAAATATTCCAGCGAAGTTATGTTCTCAGTCGACAAATACGAGATTGTGTAACACGTGCGTGATTACAGAAACTGAACTATACGACAAACACCATCCACATTTTTCAAAATAATTATTTCAGAATTTATTTTTTAGCTCTTGTGTTTTCATGTGAAGGAAGCTTGCGTTTGAGTAAGGTTCTATAATCAATTGACAAGACTGAGTTGGAATTTTGAATTTGGAATACTGCAAAGCGAGTCCTATACGTCTACGTCAAAGTGGTTACTTTGAACAATGTCGATAAAGCATTTTTATTCTTTACTTTCCATCTCGTCGTCTTCTCGTAATCGTCACCACAGAGGTCGTTATGCAAAGAGAAACCTGGTCTATGTTAATTGAATAATATATATTGTAATGGCAGTCTGTAGCGATAGGGAAATGGCTTCTTTCGTTTGGAAGACTAATTTTACTTTTCTGGTACTCAAGTGCTTTCAAAATGAAAATATAATTATGGTTTGTGCGTCCTTTTGTCTGTTTAATCATGGTTTAATCGCGATAATAACCTAGGGCTTCTTCGTGTACTTGACACCAGAGACGTAGGAAGGGGTGGTGGGTGGGTTGCTGCGGGAGCTGAGCCACCCAAAAAATCAGGACAAGCGACAAACTAAATTTAATGTTTTTTCCCTAATTGTATTAGTACGACTATAGAGAGGCTAGGAGAGAAGCTGCTTAACTCATTCATTACTGGTCCAAAATGCCATAAATTGAGTGCACCTCTCCCTCGGCTTGTTTCTCAACAAGTGTCCACAAGTACAAAACAAGCTATACCTCGTTTTTAAGCTTATTGAATAAGCTTTCAAAATTGTAATTTATTTTTAAAAAAAACCAGTACATTTTGACATAAATTTGCATAATTTAGCATAAATTATAAAAATGTGGCTTCAAAATTTAGGCATGAACTTATCTGTGTTCCACATATTGCAGTGTATAGTAAAAATTCAACGCCACAAAGTTACATTTATCTATTAGCAACATGTCCAGCAAGTATGGCTGAAAAGGAATAAAAGGAACAGAAGTTACGGCTGTTTATATAACCCTTCTCGAAACCGTCAAAATGTAGCAAAAACGATAGTACACATAAATGTGTCTTTTTTTGAAATGTATGCAGGAAAATAATAGTATACATAGAATATTGTGTCCATGATACTTTATATATGTTCCTGCACTTTGATTTTTGTGCTTCTGGATCTCCACACACCACCCACTTATATATAACCCATTTTTTTAAAAAAAAAAAAATTTTTAATATTTTTTTAAATTTAAAAAAATAAATTTTATTGTATGTTATCATTATTTATATTATATCATGTATATGGTAATTATTCATGATATGCGCATAACTATAATATATAAGTTTCATAACTACATCATACCCCAGGCCCTTATCACTAACAGTTTCCGCAGCATGCCTACCAATATACACGTCGAAGTCAACGGTATATCCATTACTGCTATCGGCCAAAACCCAAAGTTTTATCCCCCACTTAGTGGGCTTATCCCTGATGTACTGCCTAATGCCAGACCTATGTCTAGATTTAACCATATGTTCATCAATGGCAACACTCTGTTTGGGCTGATACAAACTGACGCACCGGGATTTGAAATAGGTGATGAACGCATTTACTTTCCGCAACTTATCCCCGGGGGCTTCGGCATTTGGGTCTACAACATGCAAAAAGGCCATGAGAGCACTAAACCTATCCCTTGACATTATGGCCGGGCCCACAATCCATGGTATAGTGACTTAGTACTCCAATAATTAAACTGTGCATTTATACCAAAATAAAGAAGAGCAATTAGTCTATCTATCTCTTCAGGGGTAGTTTCTTGCCAACTACCATCAGACTTTGTGTAGGTGCTGTGTGTACCTGATGCAATGTGTGTGTAAGCATATGTGTTTGTATGAGCTACTATACTAGCTAACATTTCTACACTAAAAAAAAGATGAAAAACTCACTAGCAGTGGTCATGGTACCTCTAACTGTGGGCTGATCAAAGTGTACTCCGGGTGGGCGGGTTGGCTGAAATGCTGGAATGTCATTTCCAACATCAGGGTCCCCATAGCTCATCCAAGCTGGGGCCGTAACCTGGCCCCTTCCCCTAGCCCGACCCCTACAACTTGCCGTACCACTGGGAACTCCAGCCTCCCCCCTTGTACAGGAACCGCAGCTTGGGCCCTACCCCGGCCCCTACCCCGGCCCCTACCACGGCCCCTACCACTTGCCCTACCACGGGGAACCCTGGCCTGCCTACCATTACCACAGACCCGACTGCTGGTTCCAACCTCACCACCAGCATCAGGAATGATATAAGTATCTCATGCAGTAAACAATGGTATCAAATAATTAGCTAACAAGTAGTTTCTTCACAACATCTTATTCAGCATAATAGCTCCATCTCTCAGTCGTGAAATAGTACTTTTAGTACTCCAAATATGTTCTCAGTTATATATAGAAGACATTTCCTGGGAATACACAACTACACAAGGCTTCAAATGTAAAAATACCATTGGGGTATTTAAATTTTGTCGCTAACAATAGGCCATGCGTCACAGAATTAGCACGCTTGATAATCCGTCTCTGCAGCGCTCGCACGATTTTGTGTTTCTTGCTCATAACACAACCGTTTTTACCAAAGAAAAGTTCTCGATACATCTCCGAACAATTTCTTGATATGATAAGCAATGTTTCAAACACAATATATGAAGATATCGACTAAAATTACATCGCTTCCCAAACATGCAAAAAATATTTCCGACATGGCCGCGTGGCATATTTTAGACTCACCTCGTTAGTTCGTCGAAATCCATCAGTTGGTGGTCGATGTCCGATTCTTCTCCGCTTGACATTCCTCCACGATCACTATCACATTCATTCATATCTACTAAAACCTCCAAAACCTCTTCAGCAGAACGACTCGCCATTGTGAAGAAGTGAAAGTCAGGTTGCGCGACACGCTGTGCTTGGCAACCGCCACCTAACAAGGCAGCCAATCAGTGCGTTTGTTATTTCCAACTGACCAATCACAGTTCTTTAGATAGCCCAGACTCTCAGCTTCAAATCAAGCCTATTTTTATATTTTTCCGATGAATTCCGACGGTAAAACGACCGATTTAATCTATGGGTCAGTGGTGACCCCATGATTACCCAGCCAGTAATGAATGAGTTAAGGTAATCTAGGCTAAGAGAGAGCTACTTAAGGTAATCTACCGAGATTTGATAAACGGGTGTAGCCTGAATAGCCTGAAGTGTTAGCCAATCCCTAAACCCTTGCCATGTGAGTGTTAGATTGGTCCCAGACCCTTCTGTCAGTACTAGGCGCATGTTATGTTTAGAAGTAATATTTGAACAACGACAGCGAGTGTTTCACCGGGATATCCAAACACGAGAAAACAATGTATGAAAACACGAGCGCGTGGGAGGGCGGGGCAATTATTTTTTGTTACCAAGGGAGGAGAGGGTGGGGGAATTAATTGTTGTCACCAGGGAGGGGAGAGTGCGGGTACATACATAATTATATAATATACATGTATGGAGTATAACATGCATATGGTTGCATCATCTAGTGATGGTTGGGTAGAAGGAAAATTCAGTGTTTGAAAGGTTGGGTAAAACCTTTTTTTGGTCTCAACTTGTTTAGTTCATTATTTATGACAGGGGATGATACCCTAAAGAAATATTGACAAAATCCTGAGCAACGCATATGGACTTAAGATCGAGGTCCAATTTATCTTTGTAGACATATTACATTAGTATGGAAAACTTATATTATCAGCGCCGTTCATCCTTAGATGCAATCATAACTAGTTCATTCCATATTCCAAAATGGCCCAGCAAGTCAAAATCAAAGACATGGCTTAGATAATATTTCTTTATTTAACAAACATTTACAACAAGCACCTATATAAAATATATTTACAAGTCACATATTTATAACTATACAGTTGAAAGTAATAAATACTGTCCAATATATTACTTCTTACACATGTACACTTCATACTTCATTTGTATGCAGCAATACTTTATGTATTTAAAATTTAGATGTATTAAGACAAATTCAGACGTATTAAAAGAGCTGGTTTGCTGCCGAAAGCCTAGGCAATGTCAAAATTATAGCATTGCAAACAATATTCAGAGAATAATTTAGAAACGTGATTTTCAGTTGGGAAGAAGTGTAATTCTGAAAAACAACTTATTTAAAATAAATTGCTTCTAGACGAAAGTCGGATTTGATAATCGATCATTGGAAACAATCGGATGTCCCAACTGATCGTTCATCGATTGTCGTATTTTTCACATGAATTCTTATTCAAACACAAATAAATAATTTTAATACGTCTATTTTTTACAACCCTTCGTTAAAAAATTCTGGATCCAGACCAGACCAATCATGCTACAATAATTCTACGATCAAGCTACACGATACGACTTTTAAAGTGGCTATCTGGGTTTTTGGGATTTTATATATTCGTCATCTTTGTGTTCTAGAGCCTTTTCCCCCACGTCAAAGCAGGGACACGCAAGACAAACAGTGAAATACAAAGAAAGTTTGGCTCTGAACTTTAGACAAAATTCGTTCAACAATGTCTTTTCGGACTACAAGATATTTTACAATTCTTCTCAAGAGATTTCAATTATCACAAATATGTAAAAAGAACGAGTTTTGGTTGAGCGGGCGTTGAGGTGCATGCGCGAATATTACCAATTGCATAATATCTTTGGTCGCAGATGGTCGATAATATTCGCACAACATTGTCTCATACCTAGAATTACCAATAATCGGTAATTGTAGAATCCCACAAGCAGACACTTAAGGTGGGGGGTTAGGATTAGAGTTGGGTTCTAGAATCCTAAAATTAACAACAAAAGGTAATTCTAGGCACTTGTGTAATTACCGATTGTTGGTACTTCTAGGTAGGATAATATGCTGGTTCGCATACTACCACGAACTATCGAACTATTGTCTAACTTTTTGCTACTTTTTAAACCAATCGGTGTGCATTTCGCGCGTGGATTCACAGGACTATGGCGTTCATATACACGTATAACAACGCAACGTGTTGTAAGTTGTCTACAGGCGTCAACAATGTTCTGTTGCCATCACGATAGCCGCGTAACAACATGTGTGCGACCTTTAGCTGTGTATGCCCGAACAAAGTTTGGTCAGCAGAGGTCGGCATTTGAACCATAGAGATCATAGGGGGAACTGCAGCCAAAAATTTGGTAACCAAGTGAACGCCGCTATATTGGGCAACGTGTGGGAAAGACATTGAGATATCGATGCCCCCTCTATTAACTTATTGGTTCCAGGCCTTTTTCTGCAATTCGAGAACCCCGAGAGTGCCGCTGCTAATTTAGCCAAGATGGCGGCGTTCAATTAGTTACCCGGGGTTGACTAAAATCAAGATAGGATACCCCCTCTAGTTTATGATCTCTATGGCATGAACAGCGTACATCAGAAATAAAAATCGCATCGTGTAGATAGACCTTACATATGACAAATGGATGATTTCGACTGCTGCGAACACAAAAGACACAACCTGCATTCACCATCATTTATCGGGGTACTGGAGAACGTCCCTTCCACGAGCGAACTCCTCCTTGCCAGTGACATATTTCATTTGGTCAGCACAACGTCGTTTTGGGATCCTTCGCCATTTGTCATTCATAGGATAATGATCGTAAACATATTTAGATCCTACTTTGGCGTTTGTCACAGAGGAACGTTTTCTTCATTTTCCTGTTCTAGGATCCGTTAAGATTGTCCCTCTAAAACATCAATTACTAGAAAACGCGTTGCTTTCATATGTGGATTAGTCCTTCTGGCGTTTTTAATTCTGCCGCTCTTTTTCAAGGTCAACAACCAATTGTCTCTCTTGTTCGTCTCTCCCAAAGGATATATTGTCGACGAGAATCTGTCGTGGTCTACTGCCCTGTAGTGGTGAAATAAGGATTTCTCTGTCATATGTTTCTATTCGAGCAAAGAGAAAATAGAATCAGTAAACATTAGGAAACATTTTTTTAACATTTAAAAACAGTGAAACTCGTGAAAACCTGTATCAAGAGGACACCTTCGGAGAATTATTTACTGTCCATTGAATAGAGGTGTCCTCTGAATAGAGATTCTGATTCCCAGGTTTTCGATATGCTAAAATTTTACCCAAGAAATAGAATATATCCTCCAAAATAGAATTATCAATTAGTTTAGTTTAGTAGTTTTATCACTCTTTTAGGTGAACGGAGGGGTTTCGAGGGCCTACGATTTCAAAGATCGTTATCCGAGAAGACCCGAAAGTCTTACCATTTGCTGGTATATTATTGCAAAGGCAGCACTTTCTCCTCACATCACTAGAAATCATACTTGAAAAAGTGTTTTTTGTAACCAGACTGAATTTATTCGTTCCAGTCCCCTCTCTAAAACATATATTATTATAACTAAAAAATCGTCGAAAAGGCTCAAAAACTTAGCATAAAGACATTGTACATATATCCGATTTCTCTCAAGATAGAACTGTCTAAGGGTAAGGAAGTTGTTTATCGTATAATTATTTGTACTTTTACGTCCGTTTTGATCGTTATTGGTGTGTTTTTGAAAGCTGTCAAGCGTGAAGAAAACATCGTCATCGATCGAGCATTGGATTTACAAATTATATCTAACACAGTTCAAACTGTCTGTTTAAAACTTCTCAATTATTCATTCAGGTCAAGACTGAAATTATACTAAAACAATTAGTCACCTCAGTCTCAGTGATTCTCGTTATATATTCACCGATAATCACCTCGACTTCAGTGACTAATTGTTAAATAAGGTGGCTCCCTACATTTTCTATAATGCATAACTATATTGGAGTGCTTAAGGAAGCCTCAAAAATAAAGTAGGCTTGTTCAATATCATCAAATTTAATGTTTTTTTTAATATTAAGCAAAATTTGTGCGATAGGATTTTTTGAGAAAACAGAATTAAAGTGCTTATTTCACGTTTTTGGATTTTACATATTCGTAATATTTGGGTGTTCCTGAGCAAAATCACACTATATATTGTCCGCCGAAAATTTCATCTTCATGGAGTTTTTCGCAGTCAAAGTTACCAGATGTGATATCCAGAGGCATTCCAATTACAAACCAGTTTTCTTTTGTTACTTGCCACAAAAATGCCTTTTGTGACATGACATCCGATAACTTTAATAGCAAAAAAGTCCATGAAGATGAAATTTTCGGCTGACACGATATATTATTATATAGGCACTTTAAAAAGGTCTAAGCTTCATCTTGAAGTGTACAACTTTTCCAAACAATTCATCGAACGAAACGCAAGATATTTGGGTTTATATTTGAGCTTTTTTACGTCACTGTGCAGATGTCATAAAATTTCCCGATTATCAGTAAATTTTCCATAAATCCATAGGAAGTCACCTTAAGATCAATTTTTAACAGTTGTATCCTTACCCTAATACAAATCCTGATCCTAAACCTAATTCCTTGCAAGGGTATAAACAGCTTCGATCCATTCCCGATCAACTGGGCATCATTTTGATTTTATTCTCAAGTAGTACAAGTACACATCATTCTGGTACTATAATTAACCCTATATTTACTAACTATTAGTAATGCAAGACATTGATTATTGATAATTCTAAGTGGAGAAGAATATATTGGTTTCAATGGCGCGCCCGATGAGCTCTATATATAACTGAAGGACAACATGGTCTCCTCTCCAATTTAAGGCTGTCTTAATTGTTAAAATAGGCTCAAAATTAAGGCATTGCCTTAATTTGGTTTTATCCCACTTAATTTGGTTTTATTCCCAAGTGGCATGTCATACCTATCTATAAGATGAGGAACTCGAGGGTGGGAAAACACCCACACCCGAAACTCAAACTGGGGAGTTGAAGGGTGGGAGTACCAGCTGCAGTTTTTTAGGGGGTTAAGCCTTTGGGTTAGTATCACACTCTAGGCGGGGGTTTAGGATTTGGGGTTATTGGGGTTAGGAATCAAATATATATTAAGGCCATGTCTTAATTTAAGATTTTATGACAATAAAGACATACGCTTAAATTGGTGATGAGACCATATGAGGTATATAATTGTCAGAATTTTGTCACTTAACCACGCAAATAACCATAGATAGCGCATGCGTTTAACAGTCAATTACTAGTCCCACATGCTTAGTCTCTCTTATTAGTCTACTAACATAGCAATTCAATTAAAAACTCATTAGGTTAGAAAACTCGTTGTGTTGGAGGTTAGGGTTAGTGGTTATTTGCATAGTTAAGTGTGTTCCGAGCAAAAAGTGAAGCCAAACATGGCGGACACGGCGACCGATTTTGTACGTCAGCTCCAGTCCTCTACGCGGTCTTGCATGTCAGTTCGAGTCCCTTTCACGACAATGTACTTAAGGCTTTGTTTGGTCGATTACGAAATCATTTACAAGAACGAACAAAGTCCACGAAAGTAGTAAAACCGATTTCAAAATTTTACCTGAGAGACGACAACTCCTCTATGGTTGATGGCAACGTATCTCTGCTGAGCAACATTTAATAGGCGAACTTTACTTGTAGCGTACGACTCTATTCTAAACAAAACTAAAACAAAAACAAGGAATAAGTAATGAAAGCTGATTAGAGGGCGTTATTAAAATGAACAATAGCTAGAAGCCAGAAAACAAACAACAAACAAACAAACAAACAAACAAACAAACAAACAAACAAACAAACAAAACACAAATATATACATGCATCCACCGCAGCTGACAAGGATGAGTGGTTTAATTGCGGAATATAATGCGCACGAACCAAGGTGATTAGTGTGAACAATTGAATGTTTCTACAAGAACTGTTTATAATAATATAAAAGCATACAACATATATCACTGGGATTTTAGTTCTGTAATATCTGAGGTAAACTAATAATAAAACATTTACTTTCGCGAACATACATTGGCTTGAAGTCAACAAGCAGGTAATTTGGGACCTCCCCTGGAAAATTTTGAAATGTAGAACCTCGGAAAGACAATTTGAGCAAATTTTTTCATCTATATAATTCTACAGCGAGCATAGTTCAAATGAATCCAAGCATGCCTGCGGTCTCTTACCAGGTGACGCCATTGTTTGCGCCTAGTACTGACAGAAGGGTCTGGGACCAATCTAACGTACACTCGCGTGGCAAGGGTTTAGGGGTTGGCTAACACCCACTGATCTCAAAAATAGGACTGGATTGAGCTTTCTATTGTATCTGACGAGCTTATTTTGAAGCCTGTATATTTGCATAATGCAAATTGACGAGAGATCATCAAAAGCTCCGAGTTTGCAAGCAAATCGAAATGCGACGCTCGCAAAATAGGTTTAGTGTCTGGCCAATATATTTTCTTTGTTGACATTAAATGCATAAAATCTTAAACCTAATTTGACGTCTCATATTAGGCTTCTCTTACTGGATAATTAGAGCAAACGGCGGCCATATTGGAGTGACCTCATTACGAATACAGTGGTGAATCGGAGAGGAAAGGCAGAATTCTGACATTTAATAACTGTCCAGCGAGTATGTTTCCTTTGCTAAAGTTAAATAGCAAATGTCAGAATCCTCCCCAACATGTCTGTGATGCCACAGTACTCCTTAGGTGGTCACTCCAATATGGCCGCTGTTGGCTTCATTTTTGTAACAACAGAAGCTCGATCCAGTCCTATTTTTGAGATCAGTGCTAACACCTCAGGCTATTCATCTCGCATTGATATATAGATGAAGCCCGTATGTAGATTACCTTAATTAGCTTTTCTCCTAGCCTCTGTGACGTACTAATGCAATTAGGGAAAAACATTAAATTTGGCAACGCTTGTCCTGGATAAGAATTTGGCCCGATTAATCAGTGTGTATCTTTTGCAGGATTAAGCTAATCGGCGTTTGAACAACCGGCCAGTAACAATAGGTTAATAGATTGCTTATTGATGACACGCAATCAACCCCTTGAGATTCAGAAGACAGGTTTAGCGATCACGCTTTAGGTTGGGCTTAATTACTTCAACCCGCCAACTATATGCGTAGGCGGCGGGGGTTAGGGAGTCAATTGCTTCCTACAACTGAACATTTTTCGAGAAATTCGGGCACTTTTTCAGGAAATTTCGGCCGTTTGCGGGCAATTTAAAGCAAAATCATAAAAATATAGAGTCGATTTTGTTCATATAATTCAAAAATAGTTTATCTGAGTATTCATTCGTTCACATATTATCGGTGATCTTTTGAAAATCGAAGAATTTCACGTGATAATGCCAAGATATGTCAACACATGAGGTAAATAACACTGTGTTAGGATTACGTTTGCAAGGTATGGTATTACTATTGTTTTGTTAACTGCATTATCAGTAATAGTTGTTATCGATTATCAACCAATTCTGTTTCGGTATGCAGCTGATTCTAAATTAAAATGTGATGCAAATATCCATAATCTCATCCGCGTATCTGCCACGGCCCACCCGAATTCCAGGTATCTCTATTTAGTTGTACTCAATAAAGAGGACTCTTAGAAGATTCATCACATGCATGAGATGCTGATGGCCGAAAACGGAAGAACCTGAGAAGAAGACTGAGAGTTTTTTGAAAATAAATTCTGTTGCGCGAATACGAAGTCCTGAACGCGTATTAAAAATTGAAAATGTTATAAATAGATCTTCTAGAGTATCAGAAACACTGCCCGATCGACGAATTCACTAAAATCACTTCGCTATATAACACTGTTATTGTCCTCCATGGCAATTACAAGATCTGTCTGGCGCTCCAACAAAGGTCGGCGTTAGAGTATATAGAGTTAACGCACAGCCGCGTCTTTGAGACGTAGTTTTTTAGTATAAATAAACCATAGCGTTACTTGACCATGCAAATAACCACTAACCCCAAAACAACTTAGATGCTAACCCTAACCCCCCGCCTAATCCGTTTTCTAACTCTAACCCCCGTCTAATGAGTTTTCTAACCCCCCGCCTTAAATGTCTTCCTAACCCCGGCTGTATTTTCTATGGTTATACTAAAAACATCGTCCCCAAAGACGCGGACTTACGTTAACTCTCTCTATATATATATATGATCTAACCGACCCTCCACAAAGCGCACATATCCCATCACTCCTCGCGCACCCACGTCCCTCCCCCACTATACGAGGCAGAATATCCCGCGCTGAGTGTTTTGTATTGAATGTCTTCTATTTGTTATGGTTGTTATGCTTTGTTTGTTTTCCAACTTTAAACCATTGAACAGACCAAGCTATTAGCATTCGTGAGTGACACAGTCGTCTAGAAAAAGATTGACAGTGACATAGAAAAATGCGAGACGTGGGCAGCTGATATTTTGAAAATTTGGCGAGCATAAATATTTGTCAGGGATGCCACAGTGAAGAATTATATCACCAGGGAACTGATTCGTCAAATATGAACGCCTTTCTCTTATTACTTCAGTTTGTTTTGATGTTACCGTCTCAGTACGTTCAATATACATGAACGAAATAACAGTCATAGTTTGATGAGGTTTTTTGACATAATAAAATACATACATTGAAACCAATATTTAACTATATTTCTATAATGTATACGTTCATTCCAGCGAGTTCATGTCCTGAATCTAACCACTTAATAAACCTTTTCTACAGGAAAACTACATTCAATAACAAACGGTTGTGTCAAGGGTTGAACTGTAGTGGGAAAATTACCCCCATCAAGCCTTCACAAAGATCGCTTTTTTCTCTACCGTGGGGTTCCAATGGCAGCATAACGCCTCCTCATGATTACGGCTACAGTGTTCTCTTAATAACACCACGAAGAGTGACATAATTGGTTTAATTAAGGGCAGGAAACGCAGCAATATATTTTAACAGGAAAACGAATAATTTCACTTTTCTTCACCGTGCATACCGTCGGAAAGATGATCATTTCTTGGTGGGTTTAAATTGTTCTTTTGAAATCGTCGAATACCCACGGACTACTGAGATAAAACAGCTTGAGCACACAGTAGGCTCGTACAAATATTATTCATCTCAGCTTTGTCACGAGATCATATCAAATTATTAAGCCAAAACAACTGAATCAACAGTGTTTGGCACTTTGGCCATAAGAACTTTCTTGCCCAACAATACATCTACAAACTGTCAAACAACAAGCCCCTTCTAGTATAGTTTTAAGATCAGGATTTATCGCAAAGTAATCAGCGTTTCGATCAGTCAATATTTTTTAAAAAGAAGGAGAAGTACCGTCTTTTATATATGCATGTATGTGTTACCAACTTTATGGTAATGATATCATTTGTGAAGAGATTCATTATTTTGCTGTCATAAAGTGTTGGCACAAGATGACCTGAACAGACAATTGCGAACGTCGTGCAAGGTCAAATGCATATAAATTATTTTATAAGGTCTCGACGTATTACTGAGTACCCTTTGAGACCATCCCTATAACCATTGAATAATCAAATGGTGAGCGAAGAAATTAAATGTTTTGGAAGAATGCTACACCTATAGCGATACAGCCTCAATATGGGCTCTGTCTCAATATTATACACAACAGAAATGGAAATGTATTTAGTATCAATTATACAAGTCAGTTTTAGGGTTAGTATTACGGCCCTAATAGGGTTAGATAAGTGTTAGTTTTTGGTTTAGTATTAGTATTAGGGTTCAAGTATTTCGGTTGTCTATGCATCATAGAAGCGTCTCAATAAGTATGGCATAAACAATTTATAAAGCGAATCGTTACTACATATTGATCTCGTCTCGTCATGTTAGGCTTGTGGTATAGGTATATGAAAGAGGAAGATCGTCAGATTTGTCGGAAACCATAACATCTGCATGCATATTGTATATTAATTGTGCGAATACGGTTACCTTTCACCGTAGAGTATCATAACCTCATCAGCCACTTACAGTAGGCTAGAAGCTCTTCTATTTCTGGTCTGTTTTCAATTTGATCAAACAAAAACCCTTTTAGGAATATTCTCACAGGCAGAACTAAAAGCTGTCAGTACAACTTAAAAACCAACAAGTGCAACTTGTACTTCAGAAGAAAGAATATGATACGATATGATATAAATATGTTTTAGGAAATCTCAAAACGACGGCCAAACACTCGGCTTTCACTGAAAACCAGTTCGAAATTCTAGTTCCAGTAGTTAAATAAAAATCCAATAATGTTCTATTATATTGAAGTATATATGTTTTAAGACTTGTATATGGGTGTATTGCCGAAAAAGTGAATAGAAGCCGAGGGGTAACATTTCGTAAAGTCCTCCACTCTCTGACGAAGAAACACTCAGTACAGTATATTCGCGATTTCTACAGTACACCATTGACCTTTACGTAATTTTGATTCGCCATTCATCAATGCCTACACAGCACTCTAATTTTTTAGCTGGATGAGACAGTCAATACTGACCATACAAAATGACGGCTAACAAGATTTCCTCGCCCATTGTCGGCCCCTTTGTGATTGCACACGTTGCGTGCGATGGGCCAGACCTTAAACGGTGTTAATGGCTTAATGATATATAGACGTTCTCGATTGTCATTTCAATATTAATTGTTTCTTGTATCTAATCTATCTCAATTAGCGCACGTTGTCTTTTGTCCGTGCACAGAACTCTTAGTAAATCGTGTTTGTAATGTGACAGATAAAAATTGAAATCTAATTCCTTCCGATCTTTATAAATCATTATGATTTACGGTGCTACATATCCTGCTGATTTATTAAAGATAATTTGAATGGGTTGGAACAGCCTGTTATGCGCCTTCGGTACCTATATAACTGTTACAAGGCATAACTGGCACTCTAGCTTAAATCCATATTTAGTAAAATTCACCGTGAGTATATGATCGGTTCGCCTGTAGACTATTATATAACTTAAGAATCAAATACTCTAAAAGGTTGGTGTACAGTAATGCCTACAATAGTGTGTAGGAGGTCTAACGTTGCGAGCGAAGGGGAGAGTGAAACGTAAAGTGAAATATAAAAAGGGCTCGATTGTTCAAAAAATACATGGTTAACTTATTTAGTCGAGTAAGTCCTATCTACTTGGTCAGTGGATAATTTCTAGTGGGTACTTCTACTTTGATAAACTATAGTGTTATAGGCGGAGATGCAATTCGTACTGTTGTGTACTCAGTGATATATGTATATGCATGCTTTAAACATCTGACCAAAGGTTAACACTCATAGACAGTTTAGTTTGGGTAGTGATGCAGAGGAAACGGTAACTAATACACGGCGAGGGTATCCTAGGAAATGACCGTTCGAATAGGGTGTAGGTTGTAATTACACGTCATTAATAGGCTGCACGGAATTTCCGAAATGGAAATGAAAAGCAATGAAGTTGAAAATCGATATCAAATTAAAAATATGGAAATCAAGAAAATATCAAGTTTCGTGTAATTTATTCTAATAAAGAACACGATAAATTGTATGGCGAAGCGCCTTAAAATACAATGATGCATCAAACGCGCATACACGACAGTGAGATCATCATTAACTAGGTTAAACTGCTTCTTCATTTCCGGCGACGATGTCATCTTCCTGACAACTAAACGGAGCAATGCATAGCAGTGTCTAGATCGCGAATAGCTGTTTCGCCGTAATTGGCCTCGTCAGCGCGATAGAGCTCGCGACTTAGCACATCCAAACGGGTATATAATCATCACTATACATGCGGTATATATATATATATATATATATATATATATATATATATATATATATATATATATATATATATATATATATATATATATATATATATATATATATATATATATATATATATATATATATATATATATATATATATATATATATATATATATATATATATATATATATATATATATATATATATATATATATATATATATATATATATATATATATATATATATATATATATATATATATATATATATATATATATATATACATAGTTGAAGTTAAGAGACTCAACAGTTTTGATTAGACATATTTATTACTAGTTAGTTACTCTCTCGTTTCGGACCCGATGGCAATACAGAAATTCGTGAGAACAGTTACAAACAACACGGGCCAGACGTTCAATATATAAAAACTCGTAAATGTTTTCAAATTAAATGAACTATTCAAAATGTCGAAGTACGGAAATCCGGAGAACAGGGTTGCCAAAATCACTACCCGACGATGCACGTTTGCGGTTCACGGGGCGAAAATTCCCACTATCCCCACCTTAATCCAAATATAAACCTCATGTTATTTTTAGTTTCCATATAAACCTCGTGTTATTTTTAGTTTCCATATAAACCTCGTGTTATTTTTAGTATGGAACTGATTCGTGCCAGCTATGGACATAAAAAACATCATGTCCCTGCACGATATGGCAGAGTTCCCGCTGGGAAGGATTGTATAAGGATTGTAGAGCTAAGTTGATTTTCTTTATCTGCAATTATCGCCGAAAACTACAAATAAAAACACAGGGGATGTTTGTATAACCGACCAACATCGCATGTTGAGTTTCAACGTTTGAAGCGATGCTACTCCGAAAGTGAACATGCATAGCCTTTAAATATAGAATCATGTATTTATACAGAGTATAACACATTGTCATAAGACGAACGCATGCAGATACATGCTTGCCACACTATGAGAGGTGTTCATCATAACTAGCCGACGATTTAAGAAATAAAGCGTTATTAAGGAATAAAACAACCACAAAACGTCTCGCAACTCTATATCTGAAATGAAAAATCAAGTATACATAATTTCGACAATTTTTTATTAATTTGGTTTTGGATAAAATGATTTAGTTTGATATAACCTCGAAGTATATTTGAAATATAATTTCGTTCATTCTCGCTTTTCACTTGAATATATTCCAAGATTGTGATTTCCACCTTTTCACGGGCACAGGAAAAAATATATAATTTCATGGAAAAAACATCGTTCAATTAATGAGTATCTGTGCCGACATTTTGGCATTAATGTTAAAACGACCTTGCATACATGTATATGCATGCATGGCGGAAGAAACACATTATTGTAAATTGACCTTGTTAACAGCATTGATGAGAATCATTCTTATAGGAAAACTTGGAGATCAGATTCCTTGTGTAGCATTACACAGCGAAATCGTCTCTCTTAAGACCAAACGCTCTGCTTTCAACAGAATGTTTCTCGGTCCTGAGTGTGGATCTTAATTGGACTGCACTGCCATAATTAGTTAACTCAGACATATTTTACTTGAGCATACAGGATTTAAACCCACGTTCACCTTCGATGAATTAGACGGGAGAGAAATTCTCCCGATTACTATAGCATGGGTTGAATGAACTTGGAACAGCGTGCTAACAAACAGATCCAGCATTTATCAACGAAGTATATGCATCATTTTACTTTATAGCTCGATCGTCATCATTTTAATATGAACACCTTAACCGCAAAACTAAAGCAGGTTAATTTTGAGAGACAGTTAAATGTTTTTATCCTGCAGTTTACCCGGAGGAAGTGGCTACATGCCAAAACGTCTGTAGTGTTTGCCAAAACGTTTTTTGAAGTTTCCCTTTTCCTTAGAAACTAAGCTAGACTTCGCGAAGGAAGTCGCGAGGAACTGTTAACTGACTTACCGTTGGCACTCGCCGCGTTTCCCGTTCCATTCACCCTCCCATCCTGTGAAACTTGCAAGAAGTGCTTGGTCCAAGGATTAAAAATCTTAACTCGTCTTGAATTGGTGTAACGTTCCGTTCCTTGGGTCGTCTTAGCTTGTTGGTTGTTTTTCGTTGATCTCTTTTCTCGGCTGCGGTGAAATGCTTCGTGTGGCGACAGTAAAGTTTCGTCATCGCGGTGCGGACCGTTCGCGTAGTCCGCGCTACCTCGAAGTCCCAACTCGAATGGTGCACCGTGAACCGCCAGTGTTCCCAGCACAATAGCGATTATCAGTCTCATAGGATCATTAAGGTGATACCGTGACAGCGCCTGGTAAGAAAATAATTTTGCTGACATGTCGGTCACGCTAAAATGCTAACAATACACAATAGGCGCAACACTAAGTACATACAGCCAGCAGTCAGGTTGCATTAGAGGTACACATCGAAATGTCGTACGCTAAATTTACCACAGATACATGAGTACATGTACGGTTGATCTCAGGACTGTGCGTGCCGGAAGGCTTAAATCCACGCGATGCGCGTCACTCACGAGGAACAAGACCAGTACAAGTCAATGACTTTCCCTTAACGCAATTCACAAGCCACTTGACAATATGTAGTAGGTGTGTGAGGGGAATAGTTTTGTTTACGTTTTGTTCTAGCTTGTGATAGCGATCCGTTTGTGTTCTCGCTCATTCCATTATAAGTAGTTTCACAGGCTGATCTCGATAACAAAGACACCTGGCCCTGGGACAGTGGGAAAATACGATGAACATCAAATACATTGGCAACGAAAAATCATATCCGCGTAGCGCTACCAGTGGTTGAGACGTGCTAATAACAATGAGCACCTTAATATAAGAGTAATGTACTGCATAGGATAACCGTACTATACCAAGAAATATAAAATTAAAGGTATATATAAAATAAAAACCTGATGTTTTGTTATCGGTAAGAAACACGGTGACTTCAACTCTGAAACGTTGGTGTACTGTCGGCGAAATAATGTGTAGGTGGTCTAAAGTTTTGAGGGAAGGCCCTTCATCAGAGAGTGAAACGTAATGTGAAAAGAAGTTCGGTACCCAGCTTTTATTTCACATTACTCTCCGACAAAGGGCCTTGAAACATTAGACTTCCTAGTCCTATACACACTATTTCGGTAGTACACCAACCTTTTAGAGTTTTCGATTTGTACTTAATTAACACTCTGGCTATGCAGCACATCACTAACATATACCACTTTTATATCATATTTGACTACAAACATACACGTCTGTTCAACTAGTACACCAAACTTAAATGAAATATCTTTAGGTCTTTATCGTTCGGCTGCCTGATGCCGAGTATAGATGTACAGATTCGGAGGTTTTTCAGGTGATCAATCAACTTAAAACACAGAGTATAAAGTCCAGAAGAAAAAGATTTCCTAAGTCTGTTCGTCGCAATCAAATAGCTTTCTTTCATTTTCAAAGTGCTTTTTGTGTAATAACCATAGTCTTCCGTACTTGTAGTCCATGTTCGGCGACACATTTTTCCCGCCAACGTGCCGCCGAAACGGAAAACACGCAAAGACGAGAGGGGAATTAAACGGGAAGGCCGTGTCTTTGACGTGTGCTCTATACATGGATACATATATATCAAAGGTAACCAAGAACTTAATTGTGCCCAGCAATTGATTGGAAACCATTAATGACAATTATCCACCTGAATAAAAGTCTTACACTGGCCATCAGGTGGGACCTAGTGCGGGCTCTTCGTCGCGGTCCCGGCTTCTACCGTATCCGTATACATTACGGATCAAGACAATGATCAGATGGCGAACAAGGAGAATAACGCACACTTGTAGTTGGCGCGATAAATGCCGAGCCAAAGACGTCGACACGTAAATCGATATTCGATTGATCAGGCATTCGTGACGTAACCACGTGAATATAGTCACATTCGGTCAACAATGCCAATGGCCACAGTAGAATCAATCTTACTTTCGATAGTACGAACGTGCACCGAAGAGAACGAAGAGGGGAAAAGCCCCGATTAAAAAGGAATATACACACACGGTACCTTTGTCAATTATATGCTGTTTGTCTTTAACATGTACTCCTCATGATCTCTCACGGAGCCAACTTCACACAATCACTGGCGACACTTCGCGCCGCTCGACTCCACTGTTCGAATCACTAACTCTGAGGGTTCCTTTATGAGTCGCTAATTACTTAAAGACTCAGAGAACAATCAAAACCGTAGGTCACTTAGACCGAATCTTCTTGGCATTTCTTTTGATTGTTGTATCGACGCTCTTTCAAAATAACAACAAACGAACTCACCGCATTGTCTCCCCACACAACCCTGCTACGGGCGGTTGAATGCGCTTGTTTCGGAACTTCCGGTATGAGAGAAAGGACGAAATTTGCAAGATCCGCTTCAGCGCCCACAAAAGGACAATTTATTAAACGGCGATTTTCTGAGTGGTATATTCGATCGCTGCCCAAAAGCAAACAAAGGTCTTGAACGTGGCATGCGCGACCTTTCCAGGTCACTCGCACGTATAGTTATCACGAAAAAAAACACACATGAAATTTAACCATCTGAATATAGATGTATGTGGAAATGAACTCGGAACTATTGTAAGTGTACTGGTTCGTTCACACGACGCATATGTGGGTTAAAAACAGCACAAAGAGTTAGAAATAGCTATCGTTCACACGATACCGGACCGTGAAGGTGTGAAAGCGACACTTCGCCAGGAATAGCATTTGAAAAATTATTTTTGAATAAATAGTGCGTGGTGACAAAGGAACGCAAAGTTGCGAACCGCCGTCATATTGCTTCGCTTCAGAACCGAAAATCCTTTTCCTCTGCCAATTTGCTTTCGAATTAAGACAGGTTTTCGCATCACTCTTTGTCCTAGTCCATGTGAACATTTTCAGGACATCATACGACATACGTAACATTTTTAACACTTAAATATATATGATTTGTGTGAACATATCGATATTTTAATGTTATTCTTCCATTGACTGGAAACAAATTTGGTTTCACATCAATATCAGAGTCCGTCTGTGCTACAAAAGCAGCCGTGTATTATCTAATGCGTCGGAAGAGCTTAAATTAAAGCTAGTTATAATTGTCGCAAAAAAACGAACACACATTGTTTTCAGTATGTTTCAAACGTGAACTTTCATCATGAAAAACTCAAAATTATCTCACATTAACTCCATTTTCTAAAAACTGGACATCGAAGCAGCTTTTTTGAAATATATAGCTTCCAATGTTGTGAATCGATGACTCATATCAGTAATTGTCACAAGCCGAAAACCTAAACAAACTATGCTAAACAGCACACTATTCAAGCATTAATTTATTGTACAATAATAACCAATTTGTGCGGTGAAAGATCGGATATTGCCACAACAAACGCGCAATTGTGTGTTGCGATGAAACATTTTAATCAAAGAAGCAACGAGAATTTCCTTTTTGCACTTTAGGATAATTTGCTTGACAACAAGGTAGATATAACAATAACATCCTTCGTTGATAGCATAATGTTCTCACTTGACAGTTGAATAAATGTGACATGATACAGGTATAACTCAAAATATAATCGACTAAAAATACAAGTTGTGTTTTATCAGTCTTTCTATAATTTGTTTCCATGACTGAGTTAGTTGTGCTGGTACAGTTATTAATTTCCATTTTAAATCAATACCTGATATTATTAGTGTTTTGATGCGGAACGATATTGCTGCCGCTTTCTAAAACTGTACTCCAACTCCCCAGTGATCATTTGTCTAGTAGATATATAGTTGATATAATGAAGTTGCGAGCGTTTTAGCGGTTCTCCTAGCCGTCCAACTCATTGCAGTTATGTTCAATTAAAATGCGATAGAAATTCAAATAGAAAATTCTGAAATATTGGAGTACTGCGGAAATATTGTGTAGGAGGAGGTCTAACGTTTCGAGCGAAAGGCCTTTGGCAGAGACTAAGCGACGCGAATGACAGCAACACGAATGACAGAAATTAAAGGATATTTTACCATTGCTTGAAATTTTGCACGATTATGGCTCCAAATACTCGGTACTGTACTGAAGTGGATTGTTGAGTTCCCTTGTCATAATGCAAAGGCAGCAGAAGAAAAAATCATTGCAAAGCCGAAGAACTACTTTTCTTAACTGCAACCTTATCGCAAAGTTAATATTTTTTGTTCGCCATCTTGGAACGGGAGTCACTACAGCAGTTCATGTCGTAACATCACAATTTGAACACTATATGGTTATTTTCTAGGCACCCTTACCAAACCTAACCGATCAAACCCTGATCCTAACCGTCATCCAATCCTAACCCTAACCTTATTTCAGTTTAAAGTCGAACGACATGAACTGCTGTACATATATAGTGGATCCCATCTTGAAACACATAACTAGTCAACACATAGCGCATGCGTATAACCATCGACTCAGACCGTTATAACTTCAGATTTGAGTTTACGTGAATAAATTACAGTTCCGATATGAACTCATTCGGTTCGCTTCAACAACCGGAATGAGTCAGATCGGTCTAAGGTGATTTTTCGAACTGCTCTCGTGTGAACGCTAATTACAGTACTTTTAACGGAGGCCGATATACGAATTCGTACCGGTCTAAGGACCATGCCGGTCTCATATGTAATCAACGAAACACTAAGTGAAATAATGTAACGTGCATCTTAAAACCAACTAATCTTACACAAGAGTAGGCATAGTCTCGAACCTATATAGTTCAAACTTTCCCATATAATCAATCAACTAGCACTTTTCGAAGGAAATTACATTCCTAGTGGGTGGTCGTGGTTTTTGTTTCCTAGCTGTTTCGCACGGAAGCGAACGGAAAGAGAGATTAGAACGTGTAGTTTAATCTAGTGAAATGCAAAATATTACTGAGGAAACAGTTGTCGTGATTTTCAACGAATAATTAACGATAGGATCCGGCGTTGAAACGAAGGCGGATTTCCGCGCTACATATAGTTAAACCAAGTCCCTCTGGTTTTATAATAGTGGGTACTCGGATCAGAGTTTGTTATAATTACACATGCCAGCTTTTAAACATTTCTATAGCGTTTTCGAAATGCCCAAAGCAAATAGTGGCTCTTCTCAAAGTCATCTACTGCCAGTGACCTTAGGTGATAATTTAAATAACGACTGGCCGGCTATCAATTATATGTCAGGTTTAACACAGCATTATTCCCGTTCAAACAACTAGGCCCTTATGTAGTCGTAATTGCATGTTTAAGCAATAATGTTATAAGCGATACATGACAAATGTTTCCACATCCATGGGATTTCTCACTATTGCAAAAACATTTACATATAGATTATATAAGCACTATACTTACGTAGATTGCTCTCAAAAAACATGTCAACCGACTAATTATTAGATTATTATATAGCAACATTGAAGATTAATTATTCTAAGCATAACAATCATTCATAGAATACCTATAAGTCCAGTTGCTATATTCTATAGGTTATATCATTCCATTGACTTGACTTGAAAGGGTGTATAGTAATCACTTATCCCTATATATAACTGGATCATAACCGCTACATGGCAAATGTTGCACGCATACTGTATCTCACTATTACTAGAACACTTACGTAGATTACAGAAGCACTATTTATACAGCATGCCCTTAAAGAACATGTCAACCGATAATTATTAAAAAAGAAACACTGAAAATTCATTAATTCCAAACATAATACTCATTTTCAGAATACCTATAGGTCCAATCCACATTCTACTGATTATCATCCATTGACTTGACACGAAAGGATGTATAGCAACCACGGATCTCTATATTTAACAATTATTCACCGAAGTGGAGGTGAATATTAATTGAATAGTGCTTTTCGCGCAATCTGATTGGTTCCTCTATATCTCGGGATATCCTGCACTATATATCACTGTTTTGCGAACAAGATGACGTCGTTCTCGTGAACGTTTGTCTTTTTGCATAATTTAAAGCAACTGGTAAAACCAGGCACGGTTTACTGCATCTAGTAAATACTAGTTTTACCAGTTACTTTAAATTATGCAAAAGACAAACGCTCACGAGAATGACGCCATCTTGTTTGCAAAACATTGAATAGTGCAGGATATCCCGAGCTAGAAGAACCAATCAGATTGCGCGAAAAGCACTATACATAGTTTTGCACTATATATTGTACACTGTTAATATGCACTGTGCACTATACATTGTTATATGAATATATTATATAATTATATATAATTATAATTATAATTTTATAAATAGCACTATACACTGTTATATGCTAAAATTGGATATCGCGCATTCCCTAAGGTCAAACTAATGGCTCCTTACGTCACACGAAAATTTCGAAGATTTGCCGTTTACATTTTTTTATTTGCAAAGATTTGTGATTACTCAGGTAATAGGGCTAGGAATCTACTAGAAACCTGGACAGGCTTTTTATTAAGATAATCTAATCAGAAATAAAAGAAGAAAATTGTCTATATATATCTAAAGGATATGTGATAATATTCAGTCGTGAACTACGAGTGTACGGTTTGTCTTTAGTGGTATATAAAAGGCGTTTTGGGATTTTACATATCCGTAATATTTGGGTCTTCCTGAGCAAAATTATAATATATATTGTCAGCCGAAAGTTTCATCTTCATGGCGTTTTCGCTGTGAAAGTTACCGGATGTGAGTCGCAAGAGGCCTTCCAAACCAGTTTTCTTTTGTAACTTGCCACAAAACGCCTCTTGTGACATCACATCCGATAAGTTTCACAGCAAAAACGTCCATGAAGATGAAATTTCGGCTGACAAGATATATGATTTTGCACAAGAAGAACCAAATATTACGAATATGTAAAATCCCCAACGTGAGATAGGCACTTTAAATGCAATTATTTGATTGGGCTCGTCGATCGGTGTTTGTTTTGTAGTCAAGTGGTTTTATTGCGCATAGGGAAACTATTATATATTTTTTGTTAAATTCTTCGCTAAAAATCCTATTCGTTATCTTTTTGCTGCTGAAATATACTTTTTCAAATTTTGTCTTAGAAGCAAACTAAGGATAATTAGAGTGATTTGTTCCAGAGATTAAACTTCTTAGCTTTCAAAGCACAATTGCAATTAGTGAGACAACGTTGAACTTAACCAAGGGGTGTTGACGTCTTGGTATGACATACGTCGTCTTGAGAACATTAAAATATTCTCGGTGACGTCATGTGTACAATGGGAACGAGTTGTTGTTGTTATAACTCTTGTCAGGTAAAGATCAAACCATTCATCATCTTTGTTTTGGACGAAAACTGATCGCAGAAAGCAACCTTAAGCAAGCAGGGGCGGATCAAGGGGGCACTTTGGGAAGTGCTTGGCCCCTTGCATGTTTTATAGGAGGGCGCTTTAATACAATTACTCATGAAGTCAATGGCCAAGCCGCGGATTACAGCTGAGTTTGCCTTGGCTAGATGCTTGACTTTGCGATGTTTACTTGACATTAGTCATTTTCTGACAGAATTCCTTTAACATCGACACCACGTAGACCTGACCGCACACGACGTGGGGATGGCTAAAATGGATGACTCAAAAGGAATTTCTGTATTTGTCAGGTCTTTATTTTTCGTTAGGTTAGGGTTAACTACGGTGGTTTAATATAAGGATCAAGGTTAGGGTTAGGATTGATATTTTAATTTAATTATTATGAGCATAGCCAGACTGAAGTATATCTTAATATGATTTATAGTAACAATTTTCTTCCCTTGATAACAAAACCAACTAGAATTAACTCACCATACAGCAACATTGATTGATCATAATAATATACACAAATGCATGCATCTCATATGAATATAACCAGTAGAATTATTACTGCTGATATCTCAGATCACTTACCAATCTTCTGTATGACTGATATTCAAATAAATAGAAATAAACAGAAAGTTTATTTCTGTGACTATAAAAAGTTCAACAGTGGAGCCTATCTGAATGATATTAGTTCATTTGACTGGAATAATATCATACTTTCACCCGATTTAAATTTAAATGAAAAAAAAACATTAAAACTAATAGATACAATAAAATCTGTTATTGACAAACATGCTCCCATGAGATTGGCCTCTAAATCAAAATCTAAAGAACTATCTAAGCCATGGCTAACTAATGGTTTATTAAAATCTATAAAAACAAAGAAAAAAATGTATCGTACCCACTTTTTAATAAAAACAAAAGCAAAAGATGATTACTATAATGCTTGTTTTCAAAAATATAAAAATAATTTGAAACAAACATGGAAGCTTATAGGTACGCTAATTAAAAGGAAAACAAAAGGTCAAGCTATCCCTACCAGAATAATTAGGAATAGTAAAACATATACTAATTAATATGATATAGCAGACCAGCTTAATCAGCACTTTATTAATGTTGGACCATCTTTAGCTGACCTTATCGACAACACTAATATTGATCCAGTATCATATATTAATAAATCACCTTCCTCCAGTTTTGTTATGTCACCCGTGAATGAGGCTAGTGTATCGTTACTGTTGTCTCAACTTAACCCTAATAAGGCTTCCCTAGATATTCCTAACAAACTGGTATAGGGATAGCTCATGAACAGCTTTCAATACCATTAACATTGTTATACAATGAGTCTATATCATCTGGTATTGTACCTGATTTATTGAAAGTTTCAAAGGTGACACCAATTTATAAAAGTGGAATAATGACTGAATCAAATAATTATAGACCTATCTCAATCTTGTCTCCCCTTAGTAAAATTTTTGAACGCTTAGTTTATGAACAATTACTGTCTTTTATTGAGAAACAGAATATTTTGTATCAATTCCAATTTGGATTTGGAAAAGGTTATTCAACTGAACAAGCTATTCTTGAAATTACTGATTACCTTAAAACTGCAATAGATAATAACCTCTATACTTGTGGTATTTTTCTGGATTTCTCAAAGGCATTTGATACTGTCAATCATAATATACTATTGAGAAAGCTTGAGAAGTATGGAGTAAGAGGTTTACCACTAGAATGGTTCCGGAGCTATCTAAGTAACAGAGCTCAGTTTGCACAGTTAGGTAATGTCAAATCAGACGAGTTGATAATGAAATGTGGTGTACCACAGGGGTCAACACTTGGTCCACTTCTTTTCCTTATCTATATAAACGATCTTCCAAACTGCTCTGATATGCTCCAATTTAGAATATTTGCTGATGATACAAATATATTTTATTCTTCAAAACTCCTAATATTTTACAAAATATTATAAATGATGAATTAAATAAAGTCTACCAGTATTGTTCAGCAAACAAGCTTTCAATAAATTTTAAAAAGACAAATTATATGTTAACTCTTTCCCTACGGCTGAAAAACATCACAAATTGAACGACCACGTTGTTCTATTGATATCTCTTGAAATAACCATAACTGTTGCGAAAGCTATACATTTTCTGGAAGCCCAATAAACCGGCTTTTACTTGTGCTTTTAAATTTCCCGAACAAAACACATCATGTTAATATAAATTAGCATTAATTATCATAAATCAGGTTGAAAAATTTACATTTTTCTAGAAAAGGCCATCTTGCACGCCCACGTAGCATCTTGAAAACTCAAAATGCCACCAATCGCAGAGTTGTTTATGAAATCAAATCAAACTTGGCGTGTGCGTGGATTTCATGTTCCTGGCGCTTGTCGAATTTCAATTTTTAATCTTGCGTTACCGTGTGCCGTGTTTTTCGATTGACGACTTTGCGGGTCTTCAATGACTCATTTTAACTGCGCCCGTCGGGAAAGAGTTAATAACATCAATACCAAAGAAAAATACTTAAATTGATATTGCTAATATTACTCGTAAAAACTGTATAAAATATCTAGGAGTTTATATTGATTAGCATCTTCAGTGGAATAATCAAATTTCACATGTTAATAGTAAAATAGCTAAAAATATAGGAATTTTATTTCGATTAAGGCGACATCTCAATTTACGTATGCTAACTAACATATATTATACTCTTATTCATCCATACCTTGAACTATGGCATAATGAGTTGGGGGATCACATATAAAACTAAACTAAATCAACTGGAATCAAAACTTAATAAATGTATTAGATATATATTTTTTGCAAATAGACAAGAGGATCTTAGTCCGTACTACAAACTGCTTGGGATTTTAAAGTTGGGAAATTTAATTAAACTAAGAATAGCAGCATTTGTGAATCAAATAAGGAACAAGGATAATGATACTCCAGAACTATTCTCAGCATATTTGATACCTGTATCTAGTGTGCATTCTTATCATACAAGGTATGCATCTCAGGAAAACTATTGTATGCCTAGTGTTAGAACAAACTATGGCAAATTTTCATTTAAGTTCTTTGCTTCTAAATTATGGGAATCTATACCTTGTTTGATAAATTTGGTTAATTTTTCTCGATTATTCTAGTCTTTCTGATTGCTAAAATCTTTGTTTAAAATCATTTACCTAATAAGGCCGTTTCAAACGACGAAATTTTCATGTGCCGAACCTAATTGAAATTAGCACAATGAGAAGTATAGACGACTTTCATAATGGCTGCCATTTTAAATATTCTTTTATGTGCATATAAATTAGTCTTTACTCTACTAACTGTGGTCTTTACAACCTCGTTACGAAGTAAAATTCTTTTGAATTGCTGAAATGCAAACGAGGCCATAAAGGCTAATTTAGATGCACATAAAGGAATATTTAAAATATTTAAATTAGCAGCCATTATGAAAGTCGTCTATACGACGTTTGAAACGGACCTAAGGTTCGGCTCATAAAACATTTGGCGTCTGATCTAGACATTAACCTCCCTACTGTAGAGGAACGATATTATAATTTATTTCGAGAATCGTTTTCCTTTGATGTCATAACCGTCGTAACGGAGATTGATGTTAAAAATTTGCAGCCTGATGTTTTAACAACAATTCACTGACATTACGTGACTTATAGTCCGATCAGTACGTGACAGACTCTAATCAGGACAAATATCGAGAGTAACCTAGACTGCGGAGTCTGCACGCAGGCTAGAGTAACCTTGCTATGTGACCTGTTAGCTCAATGGTTAGAGCGTCCGGTTGCAACATAGATTGTTGTTCATTTTTCCCCGAAACGTCATCTATGGAAATATGTAAGTACTCTTAAATAGTTTTCGACATATTGAAGTTCTCCTTTATTTTTCTCGGGAAATCACGAGTGCGAAGTTTGGACTTCCCATAGAGTACGAAAAATGTATGCCATATACGTATCTAATTTCCCCAGCTGCGTCTGTAGCCGTCTATAACATCTAGGTTTACGCCTTGGTCAAACTATCAAACATTGTCGAAAAATACTAGTAAGAGTACTTACGTATATAAATATGGATTTCTCAAAGGTATTTGATACTGTCAATCATAATATACTATTGAGAAAGCTTGAGAAGCATGGAGTAAGAGGTTTACCACTAGAATGGTTCCGGAGCTATCTAAGTAACAGAGCTCAGTTCGTACAGTTAGGTAATGTCAAATCAGATGAGTTGATAATGAAATGTGGTGTACCACAGAGGTCAACACTTGGTCCACTTCTTTTCCTTATCTATATAAACGATCATCCAAACTGCTCTGATATGCTCCAATTTAGAATATTTGCTGATGATACAAATATATTTTATTCTTCAAAAACTCCTAATATTTTACAAAATATTATAATATTTTACAAAATATTATAAATGATGAATTAAATAAAGTCTACCAGTATTGTTCAGCAAACAAGCTTTCAATAAATTTAAAAAAGACAAATTATATGTTAATAACATCAATAACAAAGAAAAATACTTAAATTGATATTCCTAATATTACTCGTAAAAACTGTATAAAATATCTAGGAGTTTATATTGATGAGCATCTTCAGTGGAATAATCAAATTTCACATGTTAATAGTAAAATAGCTAAAAATATAGGAATTTTATTTCGATTAAGGCGACATCTCAATTTACGTATGCTAACTAATATATATTATACTCTTATTCATCCATACCTTGAACTATGGCATAATGAGTTGGGGGATCACATATAAAACTAAACTAAATCAACTGGAATCAAAACTTAATAAATGTATTAGATATATATTTTTTGCAAATAGACAAGAGGATCTTAGTCCGTACTACAAACTGCTTGGGATTTTAAAGTTGGGAAATTTAATTAAACTAAGAATAGCAGCATTTGTGAATCAAATAAGGAACAAGGATAATGATACTCCAGAACTATTCTCAGCATATTTGATACCTGTATCTAGTGTGCATTCTTATCATACAAGGTATGCATCTCAGGAAAACTATTATATGCCTAGTGTTAGAACAAACTATGGCAAATTTTCATTTAAGTTCTTTGCTTCTAAATTATGGGAATCTATACCTTGTTTGATAAATTTGGTTAATTTTTTCTCGATTATTCTAGTCTTTCTGATTGCTAAAATCTTTGTTTAAAATCATTTACCTAATAAGGCCGTTTCAAACGACGAAATTTTCATGTGCCGAACCTAATTGAAATTAGCACAATGAGAAGTATACGATGTTTGAAACGGACCTAAGGTTCGGCTCATAAAACATTTGGCGTCTGATCTAGACATTAACCTGCCTACTGTAGAGGAACGATATTATAATTTATTTCGAGAATCGTTTTCCTTTGACGTCATAACCGTCGTAACAGAGATTGATGTTAAAAATTTGCAGCCTGATGTTTTAACAACAATTCACTGACATTACGTGACTTATAGTCCGATCAGTACGTGACAGACTCTTATGATGGCGCCGTGGTGTCTAATTGATGGCGTATCAGCTTAACAGATATTGACATATCTGAACATCAGGACAAATATCGAGAGTAACTTAGACTGCGGATCGAGTCTGCACGCAGGCTAGCGTAACCTTGCTATGTGACCTGTTAGCTCAATGGTTAGAGCGTCCGGTTGCAACAGATATTTTTGTTCATTTTTCCCCGAAACGTCATCTATGGAAATATGTAAGTACTCTTAAATATTTTTCGACATATTGAAGTTCTCCTTTATTTTTCTCGGGAAATCACGAGTGCGAAGTGCGGACTTCCCATAGAGTACGAAAAATGTGTGCCATATACGTATCTCATTTCCCCAGCTGCGTCTGTAGCCGTCTATAACATCTAGGTTTACGCCTTGGTCAAACTATCAAACATTGTCGAAAAATACTAGTAAGAGTACATACGTATATAAATATGGATTTCTCAAAGGCATTTGATACTGTCAATCATAATATACTATTGAGAAAGCTTGAGAAGTATGGAGTAAGAGGTTTACCACTAGAATGGTTCCTCAGCTATCTAAGTAACAGAGCTCAGTTTGTACAGTTAGGTAATGTCAAATCAGATGAGTTGATAATGAAATGTGGTGCACCACAAGGGTCAACACTTGGTCCACTTCTTTTCCTTATCTATATAAACGATCTTCCAAACTGCTCTGATATGCTCCAATTTAGAATATTTGCTGATGATACAAATATATTTTATTCGTCAAAAACTCCTAATATTTTACAAAATATTATAAATGATGAATTAAATAAAGTCTACCAGTATTGTTCAGCAAACAAGCTTTCAATAAATTAAAAAAAGACAAATTATATGTTAATAACATCAATACCAAAGAAAAATACTTAAATTGATATTCCTAATATTACTCGTAAAAACTGTATAAAAATATCTAGGAGTTTATATTGATGAGCATCTTCAGTGGAATAATCAAATTTCACATGTTAATAGTAAAATAGCTAAAAATTTAGGAATTTTATTTCGATTAAGGCGACATCTCAATTTACGTATGCTAACTAATATATATTATACTCTTATTCATCCATACCTTGAACTATGGCATAATGAGTTGGGGGATCACATATAAAACTAAACTAAATCAACTGGAATCAAAACTTAATAAATGTATTAGATATATATTTTTTGCAAATAGACAAGAGGATCTTAGTCCGTACTACAAACTGCTTGGGATTTTAAAGTTGGGAAATTTAATTAAACTAAGAATAGCAGCATTTGTGAATCAAATAAGGAACAAGGATAATGATACTCCAGAACTATTCTCAGCATATTTGATACCTGTATCTAGTGTGCATTCTTATCATACAAGGTATGCATCTCAGGAAAACTATTATATGCCTAGTGTTAGAACAAACTATGGCAAATTTTCATTTAAGTTCTTTGCTTCTAAATTATGGGAATCTATACCTTGTTTGATAAATTTGGTTAATTTTTCTCGATTATTCTAGTCTTTCTGATTGCTAAAATCTTTGTTTAAAATCATTTACCTAATAAGGCCGTTTCAAACGACGAAATTTTCATGTGCCGAACCTAATTGAAATTAGCACAATGAGAAGTATACGATGTTTGAAACGGACCTAAGGTTCGGCTCATAAAACATTTGGCGTCTGATCTAGACATTAACCTGCCTACTGTAGAGGAACGATATTATAATTTATTTCGAGAATCGTTTTCCTTTGACGTCATAACCGTCGTAACAGAGATTGATGTTAAAAATTTGCAGCCTGATGTTTTAACAACAATTCACTGACATTACGTGACTTATAGTCCGATCAGTACGTGACAGACTCTTATGATGGCGCCGTGGTGTCTAATTGATGGCGTATCAGCTTAACAGATATTGACATATCTGAACATCAGGACAAATATCGAGAGTAACTTAGACTGCGGATCGAGTCTGCACGCAGGCTAGCGTAACCTTGCTATGTGACCTGTTAGCTCAATGGTTAGAGCGTCCGGTTGCAACAGATATTTTTGTTCATTTTTCCCCGAAACGTCATCTATGGAAATATGTAAGTACTCTTAAATATTTTTCGACATATTGAAGTTCTCCTTTATTTTTCTCGGGAAATCACGAGTGCGAAGTGCGGACTTCCCATAGAGTACGAAAAATGTGTGCCATATACGTATCTCATTTCCCCAGCTGCGTCTGTAGCCGTCTATAACATCTAGGTTTACGCCTTGGTCAAACTATCAAACATTGTCGAAAAATACTAGTAAGAGTACATACGTATATAAATATGGATTTCTCAAAGGCATTTGATACTGTCAATCATAATATACTATTGAGAAAGCTTGAGAAGTATGGAGTAAGAGGTTTACCACTAGAATGGTTCCTCAGCTATCTAAGTAACAGAGCTCAGTTTGTACAGTTAGGTAATGTCAAATCAGATGAGTTGATAATGAAATGTGGTGCACCACAAGGGTCAACACTTGGTCCACTTCTTTTCCTTATCTATATAAACGATCTTCCAAACTGCTCTGATATGCTCCAATTTAGAATATTTGCTGATGATACAAATATATTTTATTCGTCAAAAACTCCTAATATTTTACAAAATATTATAAATGATGAATTAAATAAAGTCTACCAGTATTGTTCAGCAAACAAGCTTTCAATAAATTTAAAAAAGACAAATTATATGTTAATAACATCAATACCAAAGAAAAATACTTAAATTGATATTCCTAATATTACTCGTAAAAACTGTATAAAATATCTAGGAGTTTATATTGATGAGCATCTTCAGTGGAATAATCAAATTTCACATGTTAATAGTAAAATAGCTAAAAATTTAGGAATTTTATTTCGATTAAGGCGACATCTCAATTTACGTATGCTAACTAATATATATTATACTCTTATTCATCCATACCTTGAACTATGGCATAATGAGTTGGGGGATCACATATAAAACTAAACTAAATCAACTGGAATCAAAACTTAATAAATGTATTAGATATATATTTTTTGCAAATAGACAAGAGGATCTTAGTCCGTATACTACAAACTGCTTGGGATTTTAAAGTTGGGAAATTTAATTAAACTAAGAATAGCAGCATTTGTGAATCAAATATGGAACAAGGATAATGATACTCCAGAACTATTCTCAGCATATTTTATACCTGTATCTAGTGTGCATTCTTATCATACAAGGTATGCATCTCAGGAAAACTATTATATGCCTAGTGTTAGAACAAACGTACTATGGCAAATTTTCATTTAAGTTCTTTTCTTCTAAATTATGGGAATCTATACCTCTGAACTCTTTTAAAAATTACTATAACATTTTTCTACTTAATAATCAAGAATAAGTATTTTCAGTTCCCCATGTTTGATTTGTCTAGACTTGTTATGGTTTGGATGGGTTGAATAGGTGGATTGAATATATTTTGCTGAAATTGAGAGCTAATCTTCTTACATTAATCTAACATTGCGGCAACCGGCTCGAAAGCTATGCTCCTCTGGTTGCCGTTCACTAATTTTATATCTCTGAATGTATTTACTTATACTTATATTTTCCTTAATGTCTTTCTTTATCCTTCATTGTAAATATTTTAAAAACAGTGTAAATAAAATTGAATTGAATTGAAAAAATTATAGGGTTAGGATTAAAAGTTCTAGAAAATGTGAAGGTCCTTTTGAGTCATCCCTTTTAGCCTTCACCACACGACGCAGGCTACGCTTTCAAACGAATTAAGAACCGTGATATATAAATCGAATGATCTAAAAGGTAAGTGAACTGCCTATAAATAATGTGTAGGAGATCTTAGAGGTCTTAGACCTCCTAAACACTATTTCGGCAGTACATCGACCTTAGAGTATTCGATATATGTATTTCTACACTGCCTACACAGCACAACACGTTCATATATTAAAGAGTTTGATAAATTTATTTGATAAATTTGGTTAATTTTTCTCGATTATTCCAGTCTTTCTGATTGCTAAAATCTTTGTTTAAAATCATTTACCTAATTTTTAAACGAACTTTTCATGTTCCGAACCTAATTGAAATTAGCACAATGAGAAGTATACGACGTTTGAAACGGACCGAAGGTTCGGTTCATAAAACATTTGGCGTCTGATCTAGACATTAACCTCCCTACTGTAGAGGAACGATATTATAATTTATTTCGAGAATCGTTTTCCTTTGACGTCATAACCGTCGTAACGGAGATTGATGTTAAAAATTTGCAGCCTGATGTTTTAACAACAATTCACTGACATTACGTGACTTATAGTCCGATCAGTACGTGACAGACTCTAATCAGGACAAATATCGAGAGTAACCCAGACTGCGGAGTCTGCACGCAGGCTAGAGTAACCTTGCTATGTGACCTGTTAGCTCAATGGTTAGAGCGTCCGGTTGCAACAGAGATTTTTGTTCATTTTCCCCCGAAACGTCATCTATGGAAATATGTAAGTACTCTTAAATATTTTTCGACATATTGAAGTTCTCCTTTATTTTTCTCGGGAAATCATGAGTGCGAAGTGCGGACTTCCCATAGAGTACATAAATGTATGCCATATACGTATCTAATTTCCCCAGCTGCGTCTGTAGCCGTCTATAACATCTAGGTTTACGCCTTGGTCAAACTATCAAAAATATTAGTAAGAGTACTTACGTATATTCATGGACGACGTTTCAGGATTCTTCATTCTCTCATTTCAGTAGGTAAAGAGTTCCAGATAATTGCTCCATCATAGCTGAAGCCGTTTTTAGATTATAATTTGTACGAGGCTGTGGTAACTGAAGTGAAGAACTACTTTCCCTTAAATCGTAACTAGTTATATCACGTTTCTTATAGTGAGTAGGTCTGTAAGGGATCGAGGTCCCACATTTTTCAATACTTTAAACTTTATTTTTGCCTTATTTTTTTTGGTTGAGCCTCGAGAAGTTCCCAACCCGACTGACTTCATTACCCATGTTCATAACTGTTGTGAACTTTAAGCTTGGTATACAAATCAAACACGTCCCAAACCTCACAACAGTAATCAAAATGTGGCTGAAAATTATACAACAATTACCCCAAGTACTTTACTTTCAAAAACCTTTTTAACCGGCTCATGTTCTTGATATAATGCTAAGCCGAATCCAATACCTGTTTAATTGTATTCAAAATACAATATGGCAAAAGAGAGAGAGCTCTTGGAGCAGAGGCGGCCATCTCGTTTTCTTGCCTCGGCATACAAAACCTTTAAAACTGTTGCCAATTCTGTATTGTTTTGTGGTTTCTTCAGTTGCTTCAGCTGTAGATACTGTACTCCTCGAAGAGGTTTTGGTAACCTTTGGTGGTCTTTTTAGTATTTTTACTGTCTTTGTATACTATTAATTCCGAAATATCTTCTTCGTCTATCTAATTTGCCTATTTACCGCAAGCCTACAATATTGTAATTTGTGCGGCTTTGGGGTAGTGACATCATCGACGTTAAACATTTTTTTTGGATTGCTCCGTGCAATAATTCTTAGTATTCGGTGGAAATGACATCACAAATGCCGGACATGGAAAATTAATGTTAACCGATGAAAAACGAGCATAAAGTTTGAATATATAATGATGTTTCATAGCTTGGCCACAGGCCTGAAGGCTTTGTCGGGGTTTCCTTACATAAAATATCCAAATGACTAATTAACGAGTGATGCAGATTTTATATTTTATAGGATCACATATTTTTTCCACTTTTTTGGATGCCGTAAAAGAATAATGTTTGATAGTGTAGATAATTACAGAGAGTTCAAGGGGAAATCAATATTAAATCTCCATATGCTCAGACATGCATGCAGATATTAAAGTGTCTATGAAACGAAAATTCATTTATTTTCATTTATTATTACGAACATTTTATGATTGTATTTGCAAGAACAGTTAAAATAATGAAGAGTGACTTTCAGAACTTTTTCATTTGTCGTCCCGTTTTTGAGTTGCTACGTTTTATGTAATTACAGCTATAACGTCACAGTGAGGACATGGTATTGTAACAAAACTAAAAATAATCGATATTTTTGGATTGATTTGACAAAATTGACTCAAACTTTGCAGACTTAAACTCAGTCAACAAAGCTAAACATTGATATAGTTTAGATATGGTTGCCATAGCAACAGATTAGTTTACAGGATTCTTTTATTTAAATTTAGTCAAATGCTTTTTGTTTTAAACTTTCCTGTTGCATTGAAAATTGCACAGAAACGATGCCAAATGGTTTTTTAAATCCCAAAGTTGCTTTACATATTGTTGAAAACAAAGAACAATTTTGAAGGAAGAGGGCAAATTAATCTGTTGCAATGGAAACCACATCCAAACCATAACGATGTTTAGTTTGGTTGACTGAGTAAGTCTACAAAGTTTAAAACAATTTAGTTAAATCAATCCAAAGATATCGATGATTTTCAGTTTTGTTACAATGCGATGGCCTCACTGTGACCAAATTACATAAAACGTAATAACTCAAGAACGGGATGACAAATTAAAGAGCTGTAAAAGCCATTCTTCATTATTTTAACTGTTCTGGCAAATACAATCATAACAACTCGGATAATTTAATAAGCATAAGCACTTTAAAGTGCTTATAAACCCAAAATGGGTTTTTGGTGATTCGGATAGAGCATAAAAAGTTAGTTAATAAGTTCTGGATTAGTTTTTGCGTTAAACTTTTAGTTTCGGAGATATAAGGGCTCAAAGTCACAATTTGTGAAAAAAAGTAGCGCAGGCCGGGAGACTGGATCCGAGGAACGTGTTATGTTTCAATGCTTATAAAAATATATTACAATTCGAGTAGACAAGGTAACATCGTAAAGACACATCGTTTGGGCATTTTTCAATTCTCCTATACAAAAGCCTAGTTGTTGTTGAAGATGGGTTCCTCGGATCCAGGTCCCTGTGTGTCATTTAGGTGGCGCTACTTTTTTCCAAAAAATGGCACAATTTGCATGTTTGAGCCGTTATATCTCCGAAACTAAAAGTTTAACGCAAAAACTAATCCAGAACATATTAACTAACTTTTTATGCTCTATCCGAATCACCAAAAACCCATTTTGGGTTTATAAGCACTTTAACTCTTTCCTGTCCGGCTGAAAAACATCTAAAATTCAACTACCTCGTTGTCCTATCGATATCTCTGGAAATATCCATAACTGTTGCGAAACCTATACATTTTCTGAAAGCCCGATAAACCGGCTTTTACTTGTGCTTTTGAATTTCCCGAATAAGACACATTATGTTAATATAAATTAGCATTAATTATCATAAATCAGGTTGAAAAACCTCCATTTTGCTAGAAAACGCCATCTTGTGCGCCCGTGTAGCATCACGAAAATTCAAAACGCCACCAATTGCAGAGTTGTTTATGAAATCAAATCAAACTTAGCGTGTGAGTGGATCTCATGTGCCTGGCGCTTGTCGAATTTCAATTTTTAATCTTGCGTTACCGTGTGCCGTGTTTTTCGATTGACGACTTCGGGGTTTTCTATGACCCTTTTGACTGTGTCGGACAGGAAAGAGTTAAACTTACAGCCTTATAGCGCAGACAAAACCAATAGAGCGTTTCACTGACGTCATGGCCGCCATACTGGTGGAGCTCAACAGATTCTCAATTAGCTTCTTTCTTGCCCTTTGCCATTTGAATCTGTTGTGAGTGAGAAAATGGTCTATATCTGCCATTGTCATTTACCGAACCGGTATAGTATAGTGATCACTGAGAACGCTGCTTTCCTTTCCAAAAACCAAGCACCTTACCTCTGATACACTAACTGGATGGGTTACCATTATGGTAAAAACGCAATTGTAAAAATTACGAGACGTCTCTGCTGGACCTTGTTCAGATATCGGTCCCACGAGACTGAGAATGAATAATATAATGAGTAGTGCTAATTGTACAGTGTATATAAAAAACGGAACCGGCATAAAATTAATTAATATTATTTTAAAACAACCTATTGTTGTAGTTTGAAAGCCTTAGACACCTCTGAGCCACGAATGCGTAAAAATTATGGTTTTATACACATCGGGGAATTAAGATAACTTTAAATTATGCATGGTGAAAGTATTTAAAAGCTTTTTCTCTTCCTATATGGCTCAGAGGTGTCTAGGGCTTTCAAACTATTACAATAGGTTGTTTTAAAAGAATATTAATTAATTTTATGCCTGTTCCGTTTTTATTATACACACTGTACAATAGCGCTCCGTCGAGATGACGTCAGTACCGATGTTTGTCCGCTTTTACCCATAATTCTTGCGGCCATAACAAAAGAAATAGCTCATTTGCAATCATTTGTGAGTCAAATTTGGTTTGTTTGTCCGCTTTTTGAGCTATTAATAGCAGCCAGACTCTACGCTATTAGCAAGTCTCTTCGCGCCAACAAATTCGGCTTAAGCCATGCATTGTTAATTCCAGGGACAGCGCCCACTTCGGGCGCCACCGGCTACTGCCGACTACTTTAATTGAGCAGTTTCATATGAATCAGAATCTGATTGTTTACCTGAGTGTCATTATTTCGACGTTTTCCCATGACGTTGTGCCACATCCAATAATTGGTTATAGTTCGAGGATTTTTATTTGAAGAATCTAAATGAAATGAACACATTAAATGAAATGGACACATGGACGATCGACTTTTATCAGAAAATGTTTTCGACCCCAAACAGGGATCGATGATCTACCTATTGATCGAGCTACAGATGAAGAACGGGTACAAGACTCAAATGAAGAACGGGTATCTATAGGTCAATGGGTAGAGCGTCTAACGAAGGATCAGAAGGGGAGATGTTCGATCCTTATCTGGGTCTCTAAAACATTTTCTGAACATTTGAGCTTGGTGACCACCCTTGTATCATTTGTCAAGGTCGTGGCTTTTGATTGACGGAGGGTACTAGATGTCATCGACCTAAACCAGGTGCGCCAACAATCAGTCATCCACGTGTCAGCGGTACACAAATTTCCAGTTGTTTTCAACATGGACCATGTTTAAAACATTGTTTCTTTCTTTTTCGTTACCAAAATGCGGTTAATACGTCAAAATACAGCCGGGGGTTAGGGTTAGGAAGACATTTAAGGCGGGCGGGGGGGGGGGGGGGGGGGTTAGGGTTAGAAAACTCAGGCGGGGGGTTAGGGTTAGGATCTAAGTTGTTTTGGGATTAGCAGTTCTATGATGTACATCATAGAACTGCTAATCCCAAACAACTTAGATCCTAAACAGCCGCCTAATGAGTTTTCTAACCCTAACCCCCCGCCTTAAATGTCTTCCTAACCCTAACCTCCAGCTGTATTTTGACGTATTAACCACATTTTGGTTACGATAAAGAAAGAAAAATGTCTTAAATAAAACATGTCCTCTAAGAAATGAACGTACAGATCAACAGAAATTTAATGTACCGCTGACACGCGGATGACTGATTGTTGGCGCACCTGGTTTAGGTCGATGACATCTAGTACCTTCCATTGAATACTCGCAGTTGAGGTTACCGTGAGGTACTAGGCCTGAGTCGTCTTCTGGACGATCCTTTTATTAGAATTAAGGTTAGTATTAGAAAACCATTAGGCGGGGGTTAGAAAACCCATTAGGCGGGGGTTGATCCAAGTTGTTTTGGGGTTAGCAGTTTCAGCGTGCAGGCATGTCAGATCGTATGACATCAGTACAATCTCTCATTTCGTCCAACCTCTCGCGTATACTGAAAAAGATCGTCCAGAAGACGACTCAGACCTAGTACCTCACGGTCACCTCAACTGCGAGTATTCCATCTAGCCACGACCATTTGTCAACTCCAAGCTCCCACAATTATTACAAATCAAATATGTAAAAAGCTAGTGTACTGCCGAAATAGCGTGTAAGTATGGCCTTACTTAGCGTATAAGTATGGCCTTACGAATGGCCTTCGCTCACCTTCACATTTCCCTCTCTGATGAAGGCCCTTCGCTCGAAACATTAGACTACTTACACGCTATTTCGGTAGTACTCCAACCTTTTTAGATGATATTTGATTTGTATTTCTACACTGCCTACGCAGCACAACACATTTTATTACACAATTATTACAGCAATGTATGTATACAAATCATTCGATTCACTAAGTAATGTAACAATATCAAACAGCGAATACGAAGAGCCGAGAACTGTAAACGATTATTTCCGATCTTATCCTGGAAGCTAAACGTGAACTACGGTGGAAAGTCGGCGAAAAAGGCCCTGGGATCGGGCGGTTGTTTCTGTAATCTTATTGGTCAGTTTAAAACTCAATTAGTTCAGCTAGAGTACAGGAATCGAAGGGCCTTTCCTAACGTACAATTCGTCGTTTCTCGAAAGCTTTTATCTCCCATGCTTTATTTATGAAAGAGGATGGAAGTAATCCCGCCATATCAATCTCATTATGAACAATTAACAATTAGACAACGAGTCCGCGTTTTCTATGAGCAGATAGTCAAATTTCGTTCGAAATCACGCGACGTTTATCCCAGAGGTTTCTATCAGCCAATGAAAATTGAGGATTTGTGATAGAAATGATATTGTTGTGATAGAATTAATTAGAGATTTGTGATAGAAATAACATGAGCTTTAAATAGTTAACGATGGCGAAGAGCAATTTAACTATTGCTCATATAGAAAACGAGTTGTCTAATTGTAAATATTATTTTTCTACTAAAGTTCCTTAACTACAAAGGTCCTTTTACTTATTACAGTATTGAGTGCATTAGACAAAAACAAACACAATCGTTCAGCAACAAAAACATTTCATATTAGAGAACTGTCATTTTTCACTAAACTGTAAATGAACTAACATGAGTAAATAGTGCGCTAGAAATATCAGATGTGACAATTACTTTATCCATTATTATATGATAATTGCGTCATTTTTCCTAATAAGGCTAAGCGAACTGATCAAATCCAGGAGCGGAATACACACTAAATTCCTTATTGCACACTCCTTTTCCAGTTTAACGGGTTTGGAAGAGGTAAAATCTGCCTTGTATGGCAAATCCAAAGTAAAATGTCAAATGCGAACTGCCTTTTTCACTTCTTCGAATAGTCATGTAATAAATATCCCATTCAATACATCCGAAACTCGTAAAATATCCAACCGTATTATCGGTAAAACCATTCTTATCGCTTTTAACTATCCATGGTTTTAGTTTACTGCACAATCATGCCGTTAACCTAAACCAAGATACTGAATCAACGCTTGACTTACCTTGGACATCCAAAATACTCACGTTAATTATACCACATGCAGGTAAATATTAAATAACATACACTTTAACGTTAAAGTACGTTTTAACTGTTCCGCTTTAGTCGTCGGCTGATTATTACGTCATTCAATTAATTACGTCTTCATTACAACTGAAGGGACTGTTACGAAATCTAATAACTGAGGGAAATAAATTTGTTTCCACTTTGAAGATTAATGAGTTCACTGCGGAGCTAAACGTATCAACACTTTTCACACAACCACATAAGCACTTTTGCTGTCGTATACAATTTGTACACATATTTATACATTATATTTTGTATTGCCAGAACGAGTAACCATGCAATGCAATGGTGTTGGGAAGAGTAAGTGAATCTAGTACAAAGATTTGATTGGATATACCAAGAGTAGACAGAAGAATTGGATTACATGCATATATTAACTCTTTCCTGACGGGCTGAAAAACAAAAATTGAACCATCTCTTTGTTCTATTGATATCTTTAGAAATAACCATAACTGTTGCGAAAGCTATACATTTCTGAAAGCCCAATAAACCGGCTGTTAGCAATGCTTTTAAATTTCCCGAACAAGACACATTATGTTAATATAAATTAGCATCGATTATCATAGATCAGGTTGAAAAACTTCCATTTTTCTAGAAAGGGCCATCTTGCACGCCCTCGTAGCATCATGAAAATTCAAAATGCCACCAATCGCAGAGTTGTTTATGAAATCAAATCAAACTTGGCGTGTGCGTGGATCTCGGGTGTCTGGCGCTTGACGAGTTTCAATTTCAATTTCTTGCCTTACCGTGTGCCGTGTTTTTCGATTCACGATTTCGTCAGTCTTATACGACCGATTTTGACTGCGCCAGACAGGAAAGATTTAAGAGAGCAGGGGTTATTGAAAGATGTTTTAGAAGGAAGATGTGAACAGAAAAGATGAAGAAGGGGAACGCTAGATGGTCTGAAGAGAGGAAATTACGCGCAGATATGAATAGGTAATTGGCCCAAATATATACCAGGGGGCTGAAAAAGGCGGGGCCACCCAAAATTAGGTGATCCCAGGGGTATGCCCCCAACAAATATTTACAATATGAAATATAATATATACACCATTACCTGCAATTTGAACGAATGTTTTCAGCTCATTTTGCGGCAGGCATAGTTCAAATTTATTGTAAAAATGAAGAATCACATCGACATAATTTGCTAACTTGGAGGATTTAATGCCAATTTTTATCAATTTCCTTTAGTTGCATGTTGACTAAGAAATTTCACGTTCATGGCGTCCTTTCTATAGTTTTTATTGTTCTCTAGAACCCAAATTACACGGAGCCAAATTATCAGGATAGAGAGCTCACGCAATCGCAACTTAATTACTAAGATACCCAAGAAATCAATAATATTTAAATTGGGGATAAGGATACTTAAAATCATGTTCAAATCCAGGGCAATATCTAACAGATTTTGACATCTTCAAAAGCATGATACGAAAAATTTTAGAAAATTATTGGGGGGCTGCAGCCTGCCCAGCCCCCCGCTTCCGACGGGCCTGGATATTTCGTGCACTTAAATGGATAAAATTATCATCCCAGTTGATGCGGTAGCTCAACTGGTAGAGCAGCGGACCGGAATCCCGAAGGTGCCAGTTCGAATTTAGTTTAGTTTATTACATTTATCACTCTTTTAAATACCCCCAACAGACTAGAAGCCCAATTGATACGGGTTCCGAGTGCCTACGATTTAAAGTCGTTATCCGAGAAGACCCGAAAAATTCATACCATTTGCTGGTATTGTAGCAAAGGCAGCACTTTCTCCTCAATTATTTTTAAGACCCTGAGTGGTGGTCCGACCCCAGGATTTGAACCTGTGTCTCCCAGCTCATATACATTTGTGGCAACCACTAGATCAGAACAGCTGGTTAATAAAATCCCGTTCAAGTCAACAATTTTCTGTCGACTCGGTAGTCTTGGTTAATCATGTCAATAAATTTTCATCTTACCACGAGGAATATTCTAAAATTTAATTGAAACAGATGAAGAACCTCTCATGAACATAATAGAGATAGACGAAGAACTTCTCATGAACTTAATAGAGACAGATGAAGAACTTCTCGTGAAGTTAATTGCGACAGATGAAGAACTTCTCATGAACTTAATAGAGTCAGATGAAGAACTTCTCATGAATTTAATAGAGACAGATGAAGAACTTCTCATGAACTTAATAGATACAGATGAAGAACTTCTCATGAACTTAATAGAGCATGAACTTAATAGAGACAGATGAAGAACTTCTCATGAACTTAATAGAGCATGAAGTTAATAGAGACATATGAAGAACTTCTCATGAACTTAATAGAGACAGATGAAGAACTTCTCATGAACTTAATAGATACAGATGAAGAACTTCTCATGAACTTAATAGAGCATGAACTTAATAGAGACAGATGAAGAACTTCTCATGAACTTAATAGAGCATGAAGTTAATAGAGACATATGAAGAACTTCTCATGAACTTAATAGAGACAGATGAAGAACTTCTCATGAACTTAATGGAGACAGATGAAGAACTTCTCATGAACTTAATAGAGCATGAAGTTAATAGAGACAGATGAAGAACTTCACATGAACTTAATAGAGACAGATGAAGAACTTCTCATGAACTTAATGGAGACAGATGAAGAACTTATCATGAACTTAATAGAGACAGATGAAGAACTTATCATGAACTTAATAGAGACAGATGAAGAACTTCTCATGAACTTAATAGAGCATGAAGTTAATAGAGACAGATGAAGAACTTCTCATGAACTTAATAGAGACAGATGAAGAACTTCTCATGAACTTAATGGAGACAGATGAAGAACTTCTCATGAACTTAATAGAGTCAGATGAAGAACTTCTCATGAATTTAATAGAGACAGATAAAGAACTTCTCATGAACTTAATAGAGACAGATGAAGAACTTCTCATGAACTTAATAGATACAGATGAAGAACTTCTCATGAACTTAATAGAGCATGAACTTAATAGAGACAGATGAAGAACTTCTCATGAACTTAATAGAGCATGAAGTTAATAGAGACATATGAAGAACTTCTCATGAACTTAATAGAGACAGATGAAGAACTTCTCATGAACTTAATGGAGACAGATGAAGAACTTCTCATGAACTTAATAGAGCATGAAGTTAATAGAGACAGATGAAGAACTTCTCATGAACTTAATGGAGACAGATGAAGAACTTCTCATGAACTTAATAGAGACAGATGAAGAACTTCTCATGAACTTAATGGAGACAGATGAAGAACTTATCATGAACTTAATAGAGACAGATGAAGAACTTATCATGAACTTAATAGAGACAGATGAAGAACTTCTCATGAACTTAATAGAGCATGAAGTTAATAGAGACAGATGAAGAACTTCTCATGAACTTAATAGAGACAGATGAAGAACTTCTCATGAACTTAATGGAGACAGATGAAGAACTTATCATGAACTTAATAGAGACAGATGAAGAACTTATCATGAACTTAATAGAGACAGATGAAGAACTTATCATGAACTTAATAGAGACAGATGAAGAACTTATCATGAACTTAATAGAGCATGAAGTTAATAGAGACAGATGAAGAACTTCTCATGAACTTAATAGAGACAGATGAAGAACTTCTCATGAACTTAATAGAGCATGAAGTTAATAGAGACAGATGAAGAACTTCTCACGAACTTAATAGAGCATGAAGTTAATAGAGACAGATGAAGAACTTCTCATGAACTTAATAGAGACAGATGAAGAACTTCTCATGAACTTAATAGAGCATGAAGTTAATAGAGACAGATGAAGAACTTCTCACGAACTTAATAGAGACAAATGAAGAACTTCTCATGAACTTAATAGAGACAGATGAAGTACTTCTCATGAACTTAATAGAGACAGATGAAGAACTTCTCATGAAGTTAATAGAGACAGATGAAGAACTTCTCATGAACTTAATAGAGCATGAAGTTAATAGAGACAGATGAAGAACTTCTCATGAACTTAATAGAGCATGAACTTAATAGAGACAGATGAAGTACTTCTCATGAACTTAATAGAGACAGATGAAGTACTTCTCATGAACTTAATAGAGACAGATGAAGAACTTCTCATGAACTTAATAGAGCATGAAGTTAATAGAGACAGATGAAGAACTTCTCAAGAACTTAATAGGACAGATGAAGAACTTCTCATGAACTTAATAGAGACAGATGAAGAACTTCTCATGAACTTAATAGAGACAGATGAAGAACTTCTCATGAACTTAATAGAGACAGATGAAGAACTTCTCATGAACTTAATAGAGACAGATGAAGAACTTCTCATGAACTTAATAGAGCATGAAGTTAATAGAGACAGATGAAGAACTTCTCACGAACTTGATAGAGACAGATGAAGAACTTCTCATGAACTTAATAGAGCATGAACTTAATAGAGACAGATGAAGTACTTCTCATGAACTTAATAGAGACAGATGAAGAACTTCTCATGAACTTAATAGAGCATGAAGTTAATAGAGACAGATGAAGAACTTCTCATGAACTTAATAGAGACAGATGAAGAACTTCTCATGAAGTTAATAGAGACAGATGAAGAGCTTCTCATGAACAATTCAAAATGATCAATAGTTTTGTCAAAACACATGACTAGCATTTTCTGTTGTTTCTTTCTTATCTTTGTTGTTGTTGTTGTTGTAGATTACTCTTGCAGGAATTATCCTATAGAGTTGCTTCAATGAAGCTTTCAAATTCTTTTTTGTTCATCATGATTCTTCGAAGCTGTGATTCGTCTCGGCCGTATTTTCGCTCAAACGGTTGTCCGGGATCATACACAGCAGTGTTTTTTGCATTGAGTTGTTGGGTTTGCGCAATACATGCGCCAACCACTTCAACCTGCGGGTCTCAACGAACTTTGATACTTCCGATGTGCCAGTTATACGATATATGTCCGCATTCGAGTACCAAAGCTTTTGGGTGCCAGGTTTCTTTTTATAGCCCCCCTTTACCATACGCCTGAGATATTTCCTCCACTCAACGTCTAACCTATCCAGGTCTGACTCCCGGGTCCGCCACGTGCCACATGAATACGTTAATATCTGGATACTAAAATTTACTTTTGTAATGTTTGTTGTCATTTATTTTGCAGCAATAACTATTTACTCTTGTTAGAATTTTGTGTTTGTTCCCAATAATCACAGGGCATTAGCCAGTTATTTTTTATCTGTAGACATAGTTGCCATAATGTTCTGTCCAGCTTATCACCTTTATCAACCTTGTGATTAAAATACTAAAGATCAATACCGTCGTTGTTTTTCTAACCAAAGTATATTAACTATCAATGATACTGCATCTTCATGAAATCAGAGGAAGGATACTTACTCGTGTTAGAACTATTACTTCTCAAACACATTAATAACTCGTGATGAAAATTCAAAATAAATCAATATTTATTGAGTATTTAGCAATAAGTGGAAGATTATAGCCAAATTTTGCTAACTTTAACCTCGATTTTCTCACAAATATGGATTCGTTTGAGAAGCAAGTTCTAACACTCGTAATTGTTCATCCTCTGATGTCTTAATACGGACAAACCGGTTAAAAAATCCGCTTCGCCTCCTATTTTCAACCGGCTAATCCGTATTTAGAATTTAGAGGAAGAATGCTTACTCGAGTCAGAACAATTACGTCTGAACCAGACATGTGTATAGCTGAAAATAATAATGAAATATAATAATGAAAAATAATATGGATATTTCGCATTTGATAGTGATATTGTCGGTGTGATGAATATATGTAACCCACCAGTTGCAAGCAACTTCTAGTTGGGAATTTACCTGCTATCCTGTAGCTCAATTGTTTAGTGGGCTGGTGTATATTACCCAGGTCGCGGGTTTAATTCCAGCCTGACAGTTTTTGCAACTGGTTCCGGGCAGGTTGGGCGTGTTGGTGCAGGGATTCTAACATACTGTATATTCGCAAGTCACGTGCAAATCTAGCTATTTGGTTTGAATATTTCCAGTTGAGGTATAATATTAATCAAATCTACAATATCGTTTATAGAGGCATGTCGTTGTGTTCATAAGAATATTACTGAAGAAGTCGAAGAACCCATGGTAGAATTGCTAAAATATGCACCTCACAAACCTGGTGGATCAAGATACAAGGTAAGGTACAGTATATTTCTATAAATTTTCCTTCGCGACGTACATTATACTCATATCTTTCTATTTCGTGTCAAAAATTTTTTGTCTATCACATTTTATTTTTGACTCCCTTTTTATTCATTTTCAGAACCGTGACGAAGCACAATGGCACGAAGCATGACACTTATATTATGTAGTTTAAATCAAACAAAATATATTTTACCAAATGACCAGTGGCCTGATTTATATTGTTGTTTTCATTGAAACTATGCGCATATTTTTTATTAATTATATATATTAGTTAGGGCAAAGCCAAAAGGATCGTGTATATAATTTCATCGTGGAATTTTGTATCAAGCATCCATTTTACGCTACCAAGGGGTCTCCCCTTAGCGAGTAAAGTAATAGGGCCGGCGTTCGACGCGGAGTACGCTAATAAAAGTAGACTCAAATCGCCTTTGGTAGAGAAACGCCAAAGCTAGGATTGGTGTTTTTTCATAAATTTTATAATCCCAATATCGAGGGAAAAATAATCCCAAAAATTGGGTTAAAAATAATCCCAAAAATTTGGAGTAAAATTAACCCCAAAAAGGGATAAATATAACCCCACAAACGGAGTAATAATAACCCCAATTACTGGAGTAAAAATAACCCCAAATTACTGGAGTAAAAATAACCCCAAAAAAGCGGATTGTCCTGAACCTTTTTTTTTAACTCCAAAATTGAAATAACTCCCTGAAAATAACAGTGTATATATATATATATTTAGGTAATATAAGGTAATATTTGGCATTTCACTCGATCAAACTACATGTTGAAAGGATTTATGGTGAAGGAAATATATATATATATATATATATATATATATATATATATATATATATATATATATATATATATATATACGTGTAGGTTTTGGTCTACGAAATGCAAAGAGTGCTCAACAACATATAGTTAGAGCAAATAATAGATTTTCGCTTACCTCAAAACTGGTCTGCTACAACTTGTTTCATCTGTAAAAGAATCTTCAGGCAGTGACAATATCGAAAGGGATGACCGCTTATCATCCCTTTCGATATTGTCACTGCCTGAAGATTCTTTTACAGATGAAACAAGTTGTAGCAGATCAGTTTTGAGGTAAGCGAAAATCTATATATATATATAAACAAAGCTTTAAAATACGTCGAAACCATGGTGAAATGGTAAATATAGTTCTTACAAGAACTGTTTGAAAACACTACTAATATATTACTAGAAATACGTGTACGCAACAACGCCTCGCCCGAAGTGTTTAATTTTTGGGTGCAATATACCTGCACTGATTAAGATTTGTTTGATATGTAAAGGCTGGATCCTAGGGGGCAGCCTAACTGAAGAAAATCAGGGGGGCAGGAATTTTTCCAGGCCCTCCGGCCCCCATTCTGGCTACGCCTCTAAGTGAGATTATCATTAAGATCTAAGTGAGATTATCATTATGGAAGAGTTGTAAATGCCAATCTTTATAATTAATTCTATAGTTCTGTCAAGTAGGAGAGTTTATTTCCAAATGAATTTTTCACTGTATATATAAACAATTTAAGTCTTCTGGTGTTAATACTACCATCGGTCATTAAGAAAGAATTAACTTGTCGCATATAGCTGCATAAGACACCAATGCAATAATTCACCACATCCCTATAGGTTGTGGATGACCAATAGTGCATGCATACACTGATAATTATTGATAATATTTTACTCCACTGGAAGACCTCTATTGCTATCATAATATTTTTTAACACATGCCATATTTATTCCGATGGTAATTAACACAATAGCCTATGCAACAGAGCATGTAACATTATGTATTATCTAAATTATATCAGTACTTGTTTAACCGCATTGTCGCAAGTGAGCTGACACATGTTCAATCCCTAACTTTCTCCTAATACAGTGAGACTGCATCAACCTACCCAATCATAAAATACCGTACAATCCCGCTTATAATCCTCCTAGTTATTGGCTCCCTGTTTGTTAACAGAAAATACTTTCTGATTTAATATAAGGTAATTAAGCCCACGTATATATAAGCCCAGCATTGCTTTCCAATAGCACGTTTCCTAACAAAAATCAGAGAATAAAAGTAAATAATAATAGATAAAATGTTACGGAGCATTCTGTATCTCACTACTGACAAATCAGTTTGAGGCTGCTACATAACTTGAGTAAAAAAGTGCCAACCGTTTGCCTGTTATGCATTTTGAAACATTTTTTCTACATCGTTTGTAATCTCTCCCGGTTATTAACCTCCAGCGGTTATAAGCCCACTCAAAACCCCTTTGGAAGTAAGTTGTATAATCCCAGGGCATATAAACCGATTCTATTGCATAGATATATTCTTCAGGTTTATAAACATCAATATACCGCGCCTTCAAAAAACACTCTGAATACATTTGCTTGGTTTTTAACGTTTCAGCACCCTGCTCCTTTATCAAAATGACACAAGTTACAAAAGTGAAGCCCTATTTATAACAGGATTACAAGATAATGATATTCAAAAAAAGTCTCTCAGGTTCAGTCCCATATAGGAATAAAGCTGTTTAATTTATATGTCCAGAATCCTATTTTAGTGTCCCAATTTAAAAAATACAAATATATAAATGCTCTCCTGGTGTATGCCCAATTAGTGTGTTTCCAGATTTGTATTTTTTTTGATGAAGGTAATACTTTTAGTTCGAGTGATCGCATATATTATATTAATTTTACATATTTTGATTGTTTGTAATAAATGTAATAAAATCTATGTTCAACTATAATGTCCTTCAGAAAGCACTTCAACAATCACAAAAGTAGCTTAAGTAGTATTTAAAACACGAGAAGGAGCGTTTTATCATATTTAAAATGCGAGCGCGCAGCGCGAGCATTTTAGATATGATAAAACGCGAGTTCGAGTGCTTCAAAAACAATTGATTGTAATCACTAGGGAGTGTACTGGTTTCTATTAGAGGTAAATTGGGTTGATTTAGAACAATGTAAATCGATTTGTTTTCGATTCGCATAGTTGGGTATGCAAATATGGTCTTTGAGTTGATGTATGAAATGCAAATTAGCAGGAATTTTATATAAAGTTCGTAGAGACTTTATATAATTTTCATGCTGATTAGTATTCATAGGTTTTATCAGGTATAAAAGCCTTGCGCGTGACTAAATACGGAAATTTGATTGGACAATTTGGTTAATGAATATTAATTAGTTTTTGAAATATATATATATTTTTTTTGTATAAACATATTTTATTAATAAATTAATTAATTAGTGTTTACCCAAGAGCGTAAACGCTCATCGAGGGGCTCACACTACATTTAACAATACAAATAATTAAATAACGTACACTACAGGAGAAAACAAACACTAAGTATATGAACAATAAGTAAATAAATTTAGATCAACAACAAAAATTGGTCAAAGCTGGTTCCATTGAAAGTTCAAAGATAGAATAGGTTAATCTTTAGAAAAACGATTAGTTTGCTTGATGTATTTTTGAACATGCATAAATATACATCTATTACTATCTATACTCAAAACGATTGAACCAAATAAGAAAATTTTATGGTGAATTCAGCCTTCACCATAAACTTGAGCAGCAACCGAGAGTAAGGAAATATATATATGAGACCGGCATTGCACGTGCAGTTCTATTCCAAGGACAAAAGTGTTTAAACAGAAACACTAAGTGGAGGCCAGGCCAGGCCTAACATGAGTAGGTCTATAAACCTGTACAAATAAATGCATGTTTACAATTACAGTACACTACTCAAATGTACAAATACCCATACAAAAATTAAAAGCACAACATTTGTGCATACATTACAGTAAATTATATCACCATATCAACATAATCAGGATGATCAATGTGCATTTCATCTACTTGTTGGCTGAGCTGACCATCCATGCAAATTATATCTAGTATTATAAAATAATCGGAAGAAAATAAACGACAACACGCTGTCTGATTGAGCTCAATAACTCAATAAAGCATAAACTGACGTGTTGCTCGCGTAGATTTTGTCGTTTTGATGTATTTTAAGTAGTTTAAATCACAAAAGGAAGTCAAAGAATATCTGGATACAAGGCTAACCAAGGTACTAACTAATCAAGGTTTTAACTGCAACGTTGAGTACATTTTCATCGCTAAAATCGCCAACGTGTTTTCGACAAAAGCTTCCTAGCAACGCACATAGCAACGGTTCTTGTAACAGATAAATCTGCATTTTTCATGGCTTTATTGTTAATTTAATGGTGTTATTTTATAAAAGAAATAAAAAACCTTGTCTTGTGTAATTATCGATTTATAATGGCACTCGAGAATCTAGCAAAACACTCGGCTATCGCCTAGTAATAATTTTACATTCAGGGACCACCTCCCGGTGTTATCCAGGACTGTTAAAAACAGAGTTTTGCAAGCAAAAGCATAACAATGGCAGAGAAAGCTTGTGTATATACTACCAATTAAAATATCCAGACCTATTGGCTATTATTTAAGTCGCTTACTTAGCAGCATTTGTCTGTTCACATTTAATATTGTAAGCATCACCAAACTTGTCGCCTTTGTTCACGGTCTTTTGACCTAATAGTATCGCTGTGTTTTTTTTCTTAGCAAGCAATGGTTCGGCGATTTTAAAATTAGCAAGAGATTATGAACGTGAAGTCCTTAGAATCTCCACCTACAAAAGTCACATTTACTTCAACCAGAGACTGAAAGAGAACAAAATTCTTCGTTCAAGCCTCCGCTTCAATCCACCAGTCAAATGCAAAGAAGGCTACAACATTGCCAAGAAAGCAGGTTTTTCCTACTATACGGCTTCGCATTCAGCACTGTCACAACAATATCGACGTACATACTGAGAAACTACAAAGAATCAAAGCTGACATCCAACAATCAGTTGACGGTGAAACTATAAGACATTGAAGAATGCTATCACACGTGAGGTTGAATACGAATCTGATCGTAGAAAGAAAAACCAGAATAAGAAGTTACAACGATTAATATACAATCGTCGCCACAAGAACGTCTCCATGCAACAACAAAGGGTTATTAATTTATCCAGCAAAGCGTTAACGACAACTCATATTCTTTCATCCATAGAGACCGGAATAAAACAACTTCCAGATGCTGAAACAGAAATTATTCGTGCCTCCAAGGCTTTCAAATATCCCAAAAGATCAATTAAGTGCTCTAAAGACTCTTGCCTGCGACCCAACATTGACGGTCCTTCCGGCAGATAAAGGCCGTGCCATGGTAGTCATGGACAGCAAAGATTATCACGACAAGATCGAGGACTTGATACAAGATACAAACACTTATTCTAAAATTTCAGATCGACGCAGAAATCCTACTTCAAGTACAGAGAAAGCCTTGAATCAACTTCTAAAAACAAT